>OZ035955.1:35597953-36197953 GCA_964034955.1 Orchesella flavescens
CATTTTATCATAGGTATAGAAGCGTGGTGAAAGGGAAATAACATTACATTAATATTACTCCTTAGTAGAAAATACTATATAGCGAGCTACCTGGCTTGGCTAATCCTCTATTTTGTTCAACTACTTGCTTCACGTTGAAACATTGGGCTGCTTATTTGGCCAGTTGTTTTTAAGATAGAAAAGAGTGCTCATATTTTTCCCAACTGATTATTTTTCTTGTGTATTTCCCTTACACTTATATACATAGGTATGCACTTTTTATGTGGCTGCCACACACTTTCTCTTTGCTACGACTATAGATGGTTTCAGTATCGCTACACTTAGCAGCAACTGTCAAGTATTGCAGCTTATTCTTGTTCGGATTAAAAAAAGAAGACGAAGGAATCTTGATGTTTTGTGCTATGCCATGAAAAGTAAAGGGCCCTGATAAACATTAGTAGTACAGCGAGTGCTTGGTTGTTGCAGTAAAAGCTAGTATATATAATGTTGTTTAGGTTCCCAGGGTGGTCATTCCTTAACCCTTCCATGACTTGATATTGAATTGAGAATGTGAATAGCATAGCTTAACGGTTGGAGCAGTAACAACAGAGAAAAAGGAGCTGACTGGAGGAGTCCTATGACTCACAATCCCTTTCTCGAGATAACGAAAAAGTACCTAAGTTGCTAGTGGTACTATATAATCTAGTAGTAGAAGGAATTCCATCCAACTTCCATATCCTCTTCGAGAATGAACAAATCTTGCCCAAAGGTTTCTAGAGTCCTTCTCTTTGATGTTATGTTATGTTGCAGGGATATCACAATCACAATATATATATATGTATATTATTCTCTACTTCTTTATGTACCTATGAATGTGTTGCTATTTGGTACAACAATGCACATATCATACTTACATTGTAGAGGGCTGAACAAAAGTCGCTCAAAACTGACATCGGGTATCTATCTCCTCTGCTCTCTTTTGTGTCTTGCTTTCTCTCTTCGTATTTGGTTGGAACACTGAAACCAGCCTCAGACATATTCTTACTTATATCTTTCGGGAACTGCTCTTAAAATTACATGTTTACATCGATGTAACTGGGAGTAAAAGTTGCTCAATGCTCATTTTAATAGCACATGAAAAGAAGCAAAACATTGCATGCTTCAGTGGTCTTTACTAAATATTTGTGTGAGCAAATTACGCTTGAATTCCGTTTTTGAGAGAGAAAGCACAATTATTTTCCCCAGTTTTCATAAATACGTGTATTATTGAATTTGTAAAATGCTACATTATATCGCAAAAGAACAGATTTGCTACGAAAAATTAGCAGTCGGGTATAAGATGTTTTCTTAGGAGGATATATATACATATACCTGCATGGAGGTTATAGAGTACATGTTATTATTGTCTGCCATCTCCTCCCCTCCTCCTATTTATTTTCACATCACCAAACAAGCAGAAATTTTCTTGTATAATTAGTCAAGTAATTGTAGAGGGACTAGATATATTACCTATGCGGAGGAAACTTTCCACCAAAGGCAATCATGTAAAAGCCTTGAAGCTGGCTTAAGCAGGAGAGAGCAGAGGCACGCAAAAATGCATGAAATGGAGAAACCATATTTGGGCAACCGCAAAATTGCAAAATAGAAGCACTACAGTGCAGACAACACCGTTATATCAGCTAAAACCAATGTTTAGTGAAGAAAGAAGAAAAAAACAAGCAAGCACAAAGGAGAAATGGGAGCGGATAGGAAAAAAGAAAGAAAACGAAAAATGATGATGTTAGCACTAAAGCAGCATCTGGCTCATCGTGTCCAACACACTACGTAAGTTACCAGTGGCAGTTGAGAGTGGAGGCTTCAATGATGGTAGAATTTTCGCGTACTCTCTCTCTCTCTCTTTTCATCCTTAATACTTGCTCCGTATAACTATTTTCCACTGCTTTTTCTTTCTACAAGTTTGATAGCAGCAGTGATGGTGTACAACTGCCCTGTCGTAAAGTATAACCTCCTGCCGCTTACAGTCAACAGTCTTCACATGAAAGAAGAAAAAGTTGGAACAAAACACTTTTCGTTCCTTCTCTACTTCATCACATTTTATTTCCTATGTACATACAATATACACCATATCGATGCTGCTACTGCTGCTGCACGCTTTTACTTTTCCCTTCTTTCTCCCCCATTTCGTTTTTTGAAAAGAACGTGTTTTTAAGGAAGAATGTCGCTGCTTTTTATTCCAGTTAAGTAAAACTACTGTAACAGTATAGTATAATGGGTGTAGGACTTTTGCTTTCTCAGTAACACGACAACTAATACTTGTGTTACTTACTGCTTCTTATTCTACTCCTTTTTCTTTTAGTTTGTTGGACTCGATTCGGTTTTTTACTTCCTTCTAAGGAATTTGTAGGAAGGTTGAGACA
The DNA here is from genome assembly GCA_964034955.1 of Orchesella flavescens. Taxonomy (NCBI): domain Eukaryota; kingdom Metazoa; phylum Arthropoda; class Collembola; order Entomobryomorpha; family Orchesellidae; genus Orchesella; species Orchesella flavescens. The sequence goes on from OZ035955.1 coordinate 35,600,350, forward strand.
ATTGTTCATAATATTCTTGAATTTTTTTTCTCTTCTGAATTCCACCATGAAATGCATGTACAAGAATGAATGAATGGAATGAAGAAAAATGAAAAAAAGGAATCATATATACCGACAGAAGAAAACAAGCAATGTTTGTGGTAGCATAAAGTATTTAGGCATAACCTAAGATTCATGTATGAGGGCTTGATTCTTTTTCCATTTATTTTACGGAGTCCAGTCAGTCCCTCTCCTTCCATTCGTTTTATTTCCAGTTTCTTTCTCTCACAAAGCTACAAATGGTAGTAACAATTGTTAGAGGAAAAGTAGCTTTTGCAATAAGCAAGAATGTAAAATTTAGTAACTGTTCTCTTACAACCGGTGTAACACAAGGTGATTCTGATGTATACATTTTTTCCTTCGAAACAGTAGTGTAGGGAAGCACATGCATAATAGATATGTACACACAAGCATGGAGTACATGTATGTATGTGATGATAAGTGCATGCAGGTTTCGTTTTTTTCATGCACTGTCGCGATCCAAACCACATCACAAGAATGGATGCTGCTGGTAGAACCGGGCGAGGTGAGGAGGGTGAGGTGGTTGTATAATAGAATGGAAAACCCATACCTTTATTTCCTTTTATGGAACAGGCGTAATGCATATTGGTAAAGTTTTATGTGTGTTTTAACATCAAAATCCGAAGAGAAAGTAGAAAAAGAAAGGAAGAAAAAAGGATTGTTGTGTATACATTAGAATTGGCGAATGTTACCATTCTTCTGCCTGACCGAAAAAAGGACCTAGAGTCCAGAATTTTTATCGATGCTTTCATCCTTACAGAGAGAGAGAGAGCAAAATGTCTACTTCAATTTTCCATTTCAACTTGGGGCAACAGGGTATAAAGTTTCGGAACCAAGGATTTTTCTTACACACACCAACCAAACTGCTTTATCCAAGCGCATTTTATTCAGTTGGAAATATGTATAGGGAATAACTACAGGAGCGAGAAAAATGTTACCCGAAGCAGCTTACCCAATCTTCCATGAGCCGTTCCTTTTTTTGGTTTGGTTCTCTTTCTTCATTCCGCACCGACTTCTCATCTCTATCAATTATTTAACTGTATGTGAAAAATGGATATCTTTCTTCGTAACCCTACAAGTGCTTTCTTAGATGAGGTTGGAGAACTACGTTGTACATAACATCAGGTTTACAATGCTTTCTACGTCTTTACCAAATAATTCTTGTTGAGTGCTTATACTTACTACGACTTGGCTTTACATTCGCTTATATATGAATGCTCATATATGGAGGTGGCTTACAAGGACGTTAAAGTTTAAAAAAGATTGTTTCCTTCACTTTCTCCTTTCATTGTACAAGTACAGCCATCCATTTCTCAGCGGGTGGTGAACAAGTCGAAGAAAACGTGAAATGATGCGGAATGCGGCTAAAAGGGAAAGTCACTTGGTAGACTATTAGGTGAAATGCTTAAAAAAGTCTCACACTGGGATGGGATGACTGTTTCGCCCTAATCAATGTATATTATGTATAAGGTAAACAAAGACATTTGCAGTTGAATGGGTTCAATAGCACCAACAGTGAAAGTGATGCCTTTTTATTGGTGTTTTCATTTAAATATCTTGTTGCAACTTTGAGTAGTAAACATACATACATAGCTGCTTTTAGTAATTACAAGTAATCAATCATTTATGTATTTGTTGGGAACTTTACGTTTTCATGTACAAGGCTGAATGAAAAAGTCAAAGAAAGTGTCAGAAAACTTTTTTTTTACTACAGATAGCTTTCTTAAATGTATCGTTTTATTTACAACTATTTGGATAAAAAGTTGATAAATTGATTTTCCCTCCTTAATTTTTCTTCAGGAATAATTTAAAGTTAATCAATCAACAGCATAGATTTAAAAGGCTTTTGATATTTGAATCAGACCTTATGTTGTATGAATGATTTGGAAGTCAAAATATTTAGTATGCTTAACAAAAATAATATGTTAGCAGTAAAGAATGATGGAATTTATGTGTTGCGCGTTGTTCTAGATCTCATATATTATAGTGTATGGGTTTAGTGCTGTAAAAAACTTAAAGTTCACGTATTTGGGGAATCGGTACTAATTTTATGGGAACCTCTCTAATATTTTCCTTTTAAATTATACCTCATTAAACATAACATTTTGTGTACACCTGCGTCCAATGTCCATCATGTGAAACGTATCAAACGCGCGTAATCATGTTCAACAAAATACTCCCATTTGCTTTTACAATAATGAAGTTTGCACTTAAACCTAGTCCAACTACACCTTTAGATTTTACGGATATGGGAACCTCAAGTAATTTAGCAAAGTGCCAAATTCCCATTTGGGTATGCCAAGTGATCTCTTTTCGGTTGAAAATAATGATGAAGAGCAATTCCCGTTCTACTCATTGGAGCAAAAAAACTATTAGCCACCGCTGTTACCCTCACATGTTAATTCTCCCATTCAATGCCCAAATAGCATCTGCGCAGGTTTATTGAACCCTAATTACTAGTTCTAGGTATATAAAACCCGCAAATACTCCTATTCTGTTACAACTACACAATCACAATATAAACTGAATATAAAGGCTATTCATCCAACTTGTGCCACATTTTAGTGAGGCAGTCAATAAACTGAATCAGAATGAGAATGAAAATGAAGGAATCTTTCAATACTTTTTTAGGTGAAATCTCTAGGGTTTCTTTCATCAGGGTACGTATATGTAGCATGTTCTCTCTATTTGTAATCGTGGAGAAAGTCTGGTTGCATTTGCAACTTTTTGTGTGAGTAGCCACCCAACCACCACGCAATTTAACTGCACGCCATGTATCGTGCTGGAGCCTAGTAAATTAACTCATATATATGATGAAGGCTTCACACCATGAGAGCATCAGTATTTTCAAGTTAAGCTCGAGTAAGTTGCGCTGCTCAAACTTAAACCGAATGAACCCTCTCTCTCCACTCCACATTTTTAGTGAGTAAACTGAAAATCGTATTACATACACGAATACACAAATGACTTGCTTCTCTCTCGTCTTGTCAGGTAGACTACCATACTTGAAAAGAATCAATAATACAAAGTGTGCAAGTGAAATGTTTCCTGAATTACAATTGTCCGTTAGCATGTGTAAAGTTGGAAATATTAGATTTGGGCTAAGTGTTCATTTTTGTCTGTTGGAGGTATATATACCATGTATTTATTAAGTATACAAGCCGTTTTTGTAATGGCCTTTTATGGTCACACAAGTCGTGCTATGTGCAGAATGCTGACGATGACGATTATTTAAGTTTTAGTATTGTTTGAAAACATGGAGTAGGAACGAGTTATGCATCACAGCACTAGCTACCCTTTTATATTGCAATTTGCCTTAAGTAAAGCACCATCCAAAAGAGTGGTGGTGACTAATGCAAAAAAAAAAGAAAGTTGTAAGCAGGAGGTAGGTAGAACAGTTTGGCTGCTGGTACTTCATCGCACCGGAGCAAAACATTATTGTAGGGGAGCTTGGAATGGCAGGATAAAAAAGTAACATGTTGGACTGTATATACTTACTTTTCTTTATTTTTAGCCATCAAAAAATTAAATTGTAGGACAGGACTCTTTCCAAACAGCAGCAATAGTAATAATATCAAATATTATTATTGTATTACTTTCTTTTGTTTTCTTTTGCAAAGGAAAAAGGTTTATAAAGTACGCTATAAACATTGTGGGCGAACGATGTACGTAACTCTCTTGCGAATTCTTATCGGAGCTGCGATAAAAACAAAAGTGCAAAATGGTAGTTGTCCTACTACTACCAACACCAAAAGAAGGCTTGGTGAAAGTAAAAGAAGAATGGACAAAAAGATTGCGAATTGTATGCGGGAAACAACAAAGGGTCTTGGGTATGTTCTGATTTTTCGGGGTCAGTTGCGTCTCCTCCCACTTTGTCTTCTGTATACTGAAATACTTTTTGGTATGTGTACATTTATACTTTCATTTTTTTCATTTCATGTCATTCCACAAAGGCATCACCCTCTCATCATGTCAGTTTTGGAATTGGTATTATATATACTCATTGCAGTTATTTGCAAAAATGCATTAACTGATATATACTTACATGTAATTTGTTAGTGAAAGCGTACGTAGTGCGAAATTTAGAGGGTTGACAGACGGACAAATATCGTGATACATATATTGCAAACATTATAGCAAGTAGTTGTATGTTGTATCACTTTATGCGTCAGAAACTGTACGTTAGAGATGCAAGCCAACGATGTAATTTCATTTTTATGAGACAGATTATGATCAAGTTCCATCATGGTATTTTTTTTCCTATTATATAGTTTCTTTTTCTCCGTCTCTTTCTTTCTCTTCAAATTTTATGCTTCACTATGTCGCAATAGGGAGACTTAATGAAGGTTATATGTCATACAAAGTTGACAGCTACATCCAATACTTTTGTTCTAGTTGGAGTTGGAGCATCCGCTCCACGCGTATGCATTCATTTTCATCCTAATTTCCTTAGGAAAAGTAGGCCTATTGCTATAAAATATTTGTAACTGTTTCATATAAATACTTTGATGACTGGCACATTGGTTTCATCATGTTTCTATTTTTGGTGTACTTATGTATATATAGCTATTTGCGATTACTTAACACAATTGAGTCTCCATAAAATATCCTGGACAAAAATTTTATCGCTTTCCAGACTTTCATGCTTTTTTTGTACATACTTTCTTATTATTTATTAACCAGTCTGAGTATGGTGATTGGTGATTCTAGCAATTTCAGTCTAGTGTATAATTATATTTCTATTGATTTTATAGCAGCGGTTCATGCTATTTCTTGGTGCTAATTTGTAGGTAGATTCTTCAGAAAGGCATAAGTGGGGGGAGCATAATCAATCAAAACTTTTGACTTTCATTTTCACATGGTATCATAATCCATTATGAATTGTGGGAATATATGATTTTGGAAGGAATTCAATTTTTGTATTATTCATGGTTTCGCCTCTAATCTTTCTGCGAAATCCCGGTAGTTTCCTATTCTACTTCATATATACCCTTTCTAACAGTTTCCCTGTCTGGCTGTATATTTTCTCTTGCTCTCATTCCATCAGGGAAGTTTTTAGATAAAGCACATTATGATAGAATGTTGGTCTCGTTGGTCTACTTGCAGGAGTGCAATGCAGAAAATCCATGCATGTTCTTTTATATCTTGTTGGTATTCTCTGTCTGGAAGTTCGGTGACAGGAAAGTAGGCGAGGCGCTTAAATAAAAAACTTGGGCAAGCCTTTCTTCTCCAAAAACTTGTGTAAGGGCGCGACGACTAGCAGTGAGCAAAAACTAAGTTCATTCTGAAGAAGTAACTAAAAAAGAACCAGCCCAATAATTTAGCTGGGTTCTTTCACGCTCAGAGTTACAACATCACATGGTACGTAAATACAAAGTTATATGTAAGTAGAGTATGTGGATGTGGAATGAAGTTGAGATCGTCAAGTTTTTGTGGAGGTTCAATATTTTTGTACTGCATTTCATGTACATATACCATACCACCACCACCACTCACACACCAACAAAAAAAAGCTCTTCCAGCATAAAAGTCGCCTTCAATTCTCCCCCTCCACCACCTAAATTCACTCTCTGCAGAGTTGAAGGCGACTGCATAGAATTGATGTTGAACAGAGAGAGAGAGAGAGAGAGAGAGAGAGAGAGGAGAGAGGGATGCCTGTAGAAGATGTTAAATGCAATGAGAGCATAAAGAAGGACAATGTAGTCTTTGTTCCTTTCACCATTTCAAGCTCAATATCTTGTGATAAGTGTGTCACCGTGTGTAAACATGTACCATTGGTTTGTCCAACTGTTTGTGTTTGTGAGTTTGAGTCTAATCGGAGAAAACTAGTACTTACTAAGTCTTTTACATAAACAACATTGCTTCACATTCCCATTGCATCCACCCGTGGACAGTAATAAAATATGACTGCAAAGTTGCTCCTGTTCTCTCTGCTGCTGCTGCTGGATTGTCGCCGACTTGGTGACTATAACAAAAACAACCTTCGTTTGGCATATATATGTATTTTTGTTTGGTAGTCTCGTTTCTTCTTCCCTTGCCTTGCTCTCTCACTCTGTGAGTTAGTCAGCGAATCTGTTCCAATCAAGCCAAATTAAGATTTGGCATTCCTTCTCAACTCCTTCTTGACGCGCTTCTGAAATGGGATATTAATACCTATAATGTTTATGTGCATGAGTTGGTTTGTTACTACCATACCAGCAGCAGTGCAGACTCCAATTTCATTAAAAACCTATTGACTATAGAACTACACTTAATGCGATAGTAGAAGCGTATGATGGTGGAGATTACGACGCAGTATAGTACCTCAAGATATTTAATATGGTTGGGTGGTCGGCTTAACGTAATGTACTTACATAGTATTATTAGTATTTTGTATGATGATTGATATATAAGCAAGATCTTGAGGCTCGATTTTATTCTACCATCACTAAACTAACCATGAAAAAAGGGAAATGTTCTGCTGCACACTATTGCTTGAGGACACACGAACTATTTATCGATGCAAAAGGAATTTAATTTGTAGTAAAATTGGATATATTCTTGTTGAGGTTTACTATTGTTGTGGTTGTCTGTATTCTTCTCTTGCTCATTTATTGTCCTTGTCCTTAATAATATGTTCTAAATCAAGTGTGGAATTCCTCTTTCCAACGCATAAGCAAATAATACGACGTTGATTCACAAGAGTTTAGCCCACTGATTTGGAAATTGATAGCCTCCCTTATGGCAAAATAACAAGGATGAAAATCAGTCACAAAAGGTACATATATTTCAGATAGGTTTACTCATTGAAATGAAAAGAAATTCCGGAAGAATAGGCATATTTATATATAGTCATTGCTTTCCACTCCACTCGACTCCAGAAAATTATATCATCCTCTACTTGTGTAAAATATATAAGAGCAAATGGGAGCAGTAAAGTCACTGTGGAGCTGTTTCTTGTGACTATGATAAAAAGAAGAATTGGAAGAATGAAACTAATGGGTCTATTGCACCACTATGGTAGGTGGTCAGACTTTGACCTGGAATCTCTGAATTTACTCTAATCTTTATGAATTTCGGGTGTAAGAGTTGATGTTGATGCCCATGGATGGTTGATATGTCAGGTCATCGCCATCGTATAACTTGGTGCAAGTGGAAAATAAAAAAATCATTTCTCATATAAGTAGATCATGCATAGCATAAGAATAAGGAATAGGATATAAGCATATATATACTTCCATTTTACTGTTTTAGAACCTATTAGGCACGCCATACTGTTTCTATTCGCAAACTTTTTTTTTATACCATGTATGTGAGCATGCATTAAAATGCACCCAAGCACTTTATGCAAATCATATATATTATAAGAAGGTTGGTTTTGCACTTGATGGTACGATAAAACGTGGGCTGGAGAAAGGTCTTAAATTAGGATTTTTTTTTAAACTTGTGAGATCTGTCAAGTCAACTAGGCATTGTGAAGCGGAAAGTAAAGGAACTTGAGTACATTTCTACAAAAAATTTTATAAGAATGACGTGATGGATGTATATACATTATGAGCATAGTACATTAACAATGCCAAAAACAATAATAGTGTAATCTAATATACCCCTCCTGTGAAGAAGTATCACGGAAAGTGATAGGATTATGTATATTATTTTCTTTGTTGCATGTATGAATATTATGTATGAATATTGTTTGAATCATAGAGGGCAGAAAGCCCGAATAAGTTTGAATTGAAGAAGCATTTTTCTAGAAGCTTTATTGTATGATTGTGACTTGGGAATTTGCGAGGCATGCTTGCCATTATTAACCTGCGATCGCAGATCAAAAGCAGGTTTTTTAGAATGGATCATAGTCTGTCTGTCCGTCCGTCCGTCCGTCCGTCTGTCCGTCTGTTCGCACGATAACTTTTACACCGTTGAAAATTTTCAAAAATTCTTTTTGCTAAACGACACCTTAGGTCAAGACCTTGACTGAGTTCGAAGATGAGCAAAATCGGTCAACGGCAACTGGGTCAAAGGTCAAGGTCAAATATTTTTTAATAGCAAAACATGGGTTATGATACATCAAAATGATGCTATTTCTCGAGAAAAACTCAACCATGCTATTATCAAGATTCAGCAATGACCCCAGCGTGACCTATAAGCGTTTAAATGTCAATTTTTAAAAAAAAATTCTCAATAGCAGCCACAATGATGAAAATTTTCAAATCTTTTTTAAACCAATTCTCAGACACATAGCTTATGTTTACTTCATTCAGTATAAATGCTAGATCGCAGGTTCCTATATACCCTGCCAGTTGTCAGGTTTATTATTAGTCTTGAACTGCGGTCGAGTGAGGACGACTTCTCCCTTGATTGTTCTTGTGTGAATTTACAAATGTGCTAGATAGCATTGTTGAACGTAATTTCATAATTGATTGATTAATTGTTGAACGAATAAAGAATGGTGTAATTTATTGATATAAATTTTCTGTAGCTGTTTTCTGGTTGATTAATTACGTTTCGAAAGATCGATTAGCCGTAGTAGTCTAAATAGCTAGATAAGGCAGTTCAGGAAAGTTATCATTTTACATCATAGGGATATTAGGGCAGAACACACCACCAGATATTAACCTTTATAATCCTAGACGAGAAGACCCTACCCTCCCCTTCATTTGGTGCCGAAAGTGTGGAAAGGTTAATCTGGTGTTCGAAAAAAAAAAGTGAATTTTAAGTTGCAAATTTGAAGTTCGAAAATGTCAACCCGAAGTCGATCCCGGAGGAGCAGAGGCTCAGCCGCATCATCGGTGTTGTCCGCATCCAGTCAGAAAAAAGTTGAAGCTGCCGAAGCAGCATTGGAGATCTCAAACTTGGAAGCCGAAGCTACCAAGAAGATCCAGAAGAAGAAAGAAGAGATTCTCCTGTACAAGAAAGATATTTTACGGGTCAGGGGATATCTCAAGTCGTTCGTGAACGTGAAGTCCGAAGACCTCACAGTCGAACAACGACAGGAGTATCAGCGTTACTCAGACGAGCTGGAAGAGCTCCAGGAGTATTTGAAACTTACTGAAGATGAAAAGATTGACATCGAACAAGGCCTGGAGTCCAGCAAGCAAGCCATCCGAAGCCAAGTCAAAGCATCTGCTGATGTCATCGATGTGCTGGAAGAAGAAAACTGCAGTGTCAGTTCTTCGGAATCAAACCATGAGGAAAGGGTGGAGACATGGATGGAATCAATCCCCTCCCCAACCAAGAAAGAACTCCCTGAAAAGGTGGAGAAGCAGCCGGGTGACGATTGGAAATTGCTGAAGCAAGAAAAAGTCGTATCAACCCTGGAAAAGCCAGTGCAACCGAAGCCATGTGCGTACTGGGTGAAGAAAGAGCTTCATGATGGTGTCATCACTGAAACAATGGTGCAGAGGGAACCTCATGTCAAGCAACAGCAACAACAAGAGGGATATTATTCACCTCCGCCATTCCATGAGCAACCCATAAACAATTGGAATGGATATTCAACATATCCGATGAGCTCACAGCATGAGCTAAAACCAGTTGACGTGTATGGAGGATACCCACCACGTCCATCGAACGAATACATACCACATCCGTTTACTCAACCAAACAGGAGTGAGGATTTGGAGAGCAAACTTGTGCAGCTAATGGACACTCAACTCAAATTGATGTCAACAGCAGCAGCTACTCCAGTAAATAGTGCTAGTGGTACTCGTGAGCTGTTAGTGAAATCTAACATTGATAAGGATCTTCCTTTTTATGGAGGAGATCCAGGACAATTTAATAATTTCAAATCTGCTTATCGACGAAGTACCAAGAAATACAAGTTTGACGCGGATGAGAACATAATGAGACTCCAGAAGGCGTTGAAGGGAGATGCCAAAACGAAGGTTCTTCATCTCATGGCCAACCCACTAAACCTGGAGAAGATAATGGAAACGCTGGAGAAAACATATGGAAGGCCAGAGTTCGTCCTTGATTACCTTGTTGAGAAGGCCAAAGCTTGTGAGAGGGTCCAGATGAACAAACCTGAAACACTGATTGCCTTTGGGGATTGTGTGGACGCCTTGATTACGAATGTTTGCTCGTATGACAAGAACGAGTACATGTTTAACAAGCAGCTGACAAAGGAACTGATCGAAAAACTCCCAAATAACCTCCAAGAGAAATGGTTTGAGTGGCGAGCTGAGGACGAAAGTCGGGAGACCAACCTGAGGTACTTCTCCCATTGGCTTGAGCAACGTGTCAACGCTGCTCGTTTGAGGATCACTCCTTCGCTGAAGCCTGGAACGGAGCTGGATCAGGATCAACCTAAAAATAGGAGATCCAAACGGGGGCCGGCAACGGTGAACGTCGCCGCCTCAGATAATAATGCCAAAGTGAAGTGTGTGTGCTGTAAGAGTGACAGTCACACAATTGTCAAGTGTTGGAAGTTCTCCAAGAAGTCTAACGATGACAAATGGAAGCTCGTGAAGGACGAAAAGCTTTGTTTCCTTTGCCTGAAGCCTGGACACCGAACTACAGAGTGCAAGAGCTCCAACAAGTGTTCGGTTGATGGATGTAATAAAAAACATCATGAATTACTTCACTCGGATGGAAAAGGAAAACCAAAGAAGAAGAAATCCCAATCCACCAGTAGTAGTGAAGAATCTGAGAAGGAGAGCTCATCAAAAAAGAAAAGGATGACTCCTAAAAAGAAGAAAAATATTCCCTCAGAGAGCGATACTGCTGAGGATGAAAAGGATGAGAAAGCCGCCGCAACTACAGCCACCTCAGTCGTGGAAGGAACGGATGGAGCTTTACCCATCGTGCCTGTATATCTCAAAGGTCCCAAAGGCAAGATTAAGACATATGCGCTGCTGGACACTGGAGCATCCCGATCATTGATAGAAGAGGGGCTCGCTGAAGAACTGGGATTACACGGAAAGAATATTAAATTCAAAGCCAGGGGATTTGGAGGTCATTTGACGACCATGGATAATGCAAGATCAGTCAGTGTCGACATCAGGGGTTACTATCGGGGTGCTAAATATGCCCAGATTGATAAGGTAGTAACTGTCAAGAAGATTGGTGTGGCTCCATACACCCTCAACCTGAATGAAGCGAGAAAGAAGTGGCCATGCTTGCGGCAGATCAAAGGAAAATCCATGAGTGAAGTGGTGCCACGTATTATTGTTGGAGCAACTCACCGACATTTGACCATCCCACGAAAAATACTGTGTTCTAAATTGGATGGACCAGTGGCCACCAGAACGATCCTTGGATGGGTACTTGAAGGGGACCTAAATGGGAAAGGTGCAAGCACTATGTATTATCTTGGAGCGCAAATTGAAGAGCTGGACATGACTCTTCACAATCTCATTAAGGATAACTTCAAAGTGGAGGACTTTGGAATTATTCCCTCACCATCACGTCACTCCGTTGAAGACAGAAAGGCTCTTCAAATTATGGAGGAAACGACAGTGAACAAGGAAGGTGTGTGGGAAACTGGGCTGTTGTGGCGTGATGAAAATGTAAAACTACCCAACAGTTATGATGAAGCATACAGAAGACTCCTTGGTACTGAACGAAGAATGAAAAGAGATGCTTTATTTAATGATGCTTACATTAGTAAAATTCAAGAATATCAAGATAAAGGCTACATCAGAAAGCTGGAACCGAGTGAAGTAGAGATACGAAGAAATAACACTTTCTACATTCCACATTTTGGTGTAACCAATCCGAACAAGCCAGGCAAGTTCCGATTGGTGTTCGACGCAGCAGCTAAAGTGAAGGGAGTTAGTTTAAATGACTGTTTATTAACTGGACCTGACCTGTTACGACCCTTGACTGCTGTACTGTGGAACTTCCGTCGTCATAAGATCGTGATTGGTGGCGACATAGAAGATATGTTCCATCGCGTACGGATTAGGAAAGAAGACCAATGCAGTCAGCGGTTCCTTTGGCGTGGTGGAGACTCAAGTCAAGAGCCAAGCGTGTACGAGATGGAAGTGATGATATTTGGTGCAACTTGTTCACCAGCATCAGCTATATATGTCAAAGATAAGAATGCTGAGCAGTACCGTGAAAAATATCCTGAAGCCTACAGAGCCATGAAAGATGATCACTACATGGATGACTGCTTAACTGGGGCTGACAACGAGGATGATGTTATCAAGCTGAGGCAGGACATCAGTTTTATCAACCAGCAAGGAGGTTTTGTGATCAAGAAGTGGATCAGCAATAGTGATGCCGTAATGGAATCCATTCCTGAAAACCTACAATTAGAAGGAGCAAGAAGTATAGCTGAGACCCAATCTCCAGAATACACCGAAAGGGTGCTTGGACTATGGTGGGATCCTCAGAATGATGTCTTCACGTTCAAGTGTAATTTTCACAAAGTGAAGAAGGAAATCTTGGATGGAAAGCTACCCACGAAACGGGAAATATGCAGCCTTGTCATGTCATTGTATGACCCTTTGGGATTCATCGGTCACTATCGTGTGAAGGGAATGATTATCCTACAGCACGTGTGGAATACAGGAATAGGGTGGGATGACGAAGTCCCTGATGATATTTATGAAGAATGGAAGACGTGGCTTGATGAAATACATGACATCACTAAAGTGCGCGTGCCTAGATTCTATGGTGCAAGAGAGCACAAGAAGACAACAGTGGAGCTTCACACATTTGTGGATGCCAGTAAGGAAGCTTATGCAGCTATAAGCTACTTCCGGTTGGTGACAAGTGACAATGTGAATGTGAGCCTTGTTTCTTCTAAAGTTAAAGTGGCTCCTTTGAAGAAGCTGACGATTCCTAGGCTTTAGTTACAAGCCGCGTTGTTGGGAGCCAAGCTAGCTTCAACTATAGCGGAGGAAATTAAGATGAAGATAAACAAACAATTCTTCTGGTCTGATAGCCGTACTGTTCTCTGTTGGATTCGTTCACCATCAGCACGTCACCCTGAGTTTGTGGCAAATCGAGTTGGGGCTTTGCAAGACCTTACTAATATAAGTGATTGGAGGTGGATACCAACGGCTCAGAACGTGGCTGATGAAGCCACGCGTATAAGCAGCCAAACTGAATTTGGAGCAGAATCGCGTTGGTATACTGGGCCTCCTTTCTTGCAAAAGCCTGAAGCTGACTGGCCTACAGAGAAGGTTGAAGATATTGAAGTAAATAGTGATGAAGAGACAGCCATCGGGGATGCTTTCGGAGCCAGCTTGTCTACTGACGACGGGTGTAGGTTGAAAGCAGGCGAAGGCAATTGTGACTTGTTCAATATTGACAAGTTCTCATCGTACACGAGATTACTACGTGTGGTGACTGCTGTGTGCCGACTTGGCAAAAAATGGCTTGCAAAAATAAGAAGCCAAAAAGAATTAGATGACAGCCGGCTACCTATTTTCAAGATTGAGAATGGGAAAACGATTTCAACCGCTACTCCAGAAGACTATGCAGATGCAGAGCAAACTTTAATCAAGTTTGTACAGAAAGAAGCTTTCCTGACTGCTGGAAATCATTTGAAGAATAAAGATTTGAGGAAACTACTTCCATACTTTGATGAACGTGGACTCTTGAGAGCGCGTGGACGTATTGACAAGAGTGAAGTTGCAGAAGAGAGTCGTCGTCCGATTATACTTCCTTCGCGACACAAGCTCACCGACCTTATAGTGGAACGGGAGCATCAGAGAAACGCTCATACTGGGTATGAAACGGTGCTCAGTAACTTAAGGAAGAGATTTTGGATCATACACGGAAGACAAGCCGTGCGAAGGTGCTGGACTAGGTGTAGCCAGTGTCGTATACTTAGAGCGAAGCCGATAATTCCTGAGATGGCCGTCCTTCCCAGTTGCCGACTTGCCAGTAGAACTCATCCGTTTACCTATACCGGAGTCGACTACTTTGGGCCAGTCGAAGTCACTGTCGGCAGGCGTCATGAGAAGAGATGGGGAGTCCTTTTTACGTGTATGGTGACACGAGCTATCCACCTAGAAATAGCTCATGGACTCAGCTCAGATGAAACGCTCTTAGCCTTGTCACGTTTTGTGGATGTTCGAAGACGACCTCACACCATCTTCAGTGACAATGGAACCAATTTCCATGGAGCCATCAAGGAAATGGAACGAGCTATTGTCTGTGAAGAATACAAGCAAACTATGCAGCAGCATGGTTTTCATGAAATCCAGTGGAAATTTATTCCACCTGCAGCAGCTCACATGGGTGGAGCATGGGAACGACTTATACAAGCCGTCAAGAAAGTTTTGAAGAATATCCTTCACGAACGATATCCGAAGGATACTGTACTGCTGACTGTGATGAAAGCAGCCGAGAACATCGTAAATTCCAGGCCGTTGACTTACCTGTCGAGCGATGTTGAGGATCCTGAAGCGTTGACTCCAAATCATCTACTGAAAGGTGGAGTAGATATGGGACCGTCAATCCCTTCTGAAGTGGATAGTCAAGGGCGTTTGTTCCGACAAAAGTGGAAAGAAGCCCAAGCATTTGCTGACCTTTTCTGGAAGAGATGGACAAATGAGTATCTTCCAACTCTACTTCGTCGTGAGAAATGGACCGATCAAGTGGAACCAATCGAGGTTGGAGATCTGGTACTGGTGTTGGATGACCAACAACCGAGAAACTGCTGGGTGAAGGCAGTGGTTACTGCAACTTTCCCCGCAAAGGATGGACATGTGCGAGCAGTGGACGTTACTACTCGTAAATTTTCGTCAAAGAAGAAAACTACTCTAAGGAGACCTGTCACCAAGCTGTGTCCTTTAGGATTGAAGATGATGAAGTCCTCCGTAATGGCGTCAGACTTGGGGACCGGAAATGTGAAGAAGTATCACGGAAAGTGATAGGATTATGTATATTATTTTCTTTGTTGCATGTATGAATATTATGTATGAATATTGTTTGAATCATAGAGGGCAGAAAGCCCGAATAAGTTTGAATTGAAGAAGCATTTTTCTAGAAGCTTTATTGTATGATTGTGACTTGGGAATTTGCGAGGCATGCTTGCCATTATTATTAGTCTTGAACTGCGGTCGAGTGAGGACGACTTCTCCCTTGATTGTTCTTGTGTGAATTTACAAATGTGCTAGATAGCATTGTTGAACGTAATTTCATAATTGATTGATTAATTGTTGAACGAATAAAGAATGGTGTAATTTATTGATATAAATTTTCTGTAGCTGTTTTCTGGTTGATTAATTACGTTTCGAAAGATCGATTAGCCGTAGTAGTCTAAATAGCTAGATAAGGCAGTTCAGGAAAGTTATCATTTTACATCATAGGGATATTAGGGCAGAACACACCACCAGATATTAACCTTTATAATCCTAGACGAGAAGACCCTACCCTCCCCTTCACCTCCATTTGCCAAACTTTCCCTATAATTATCTGGGCGTGGTTAGGCTTGACTTAAAATTATCCTCGTAGTTGAAAAAAAGGTTGAGCAAGCATGGAACAGTGCGGAACACTTCTTCTTTTATATTTCAATCTCGCACTTCATGTTCATAGCTTTAAATAAAATGGTGGAGTGCCAGTCGAGTTAGGTTTTAAACGTTTTATTGATTTTTTTTCTACAGACATCATCATCATTTTTTGCACTCATTTAGCAAGTAATGGCCCATTTCCAGTTCTGGTTTGTCTAGATTACATGGCAGGCATATAATACTTGTTGTTTAATGCTTTTGTTTGTTAGTGGTGGTAGTAGCCGTGAACATGCCGTAAAACTGTTGTATTTTCTCGTGGATCATGTTTATGACAGCCGTTGCATTTTATTTTTTTTACTTCGAGTCTGTTTTCCCATATTCCTTTGTCGGAAATCGCAACAGCACTTCATGGACAGTGACTGCGCTGTGTCACCGTACTGCACATTTTGTTTTCTGTCCAATTTGGTAATTTTTTTCGTAACCATTTTTTACTTGTAGTAAAACCAATAGTAAAACGCCTTATGTCTTTACTGTATAAAGTAAATGTCTGGCTGCGTTGCAGCCATTCGGTTGCAGCAATTGCAATACCATACCGTAATTTTTCATTTTTATGCACCAACAAGGCTCTTAGGCCTTGACGACTCTTCCAATAAAACTATTTATCTGATTAATCTTGCAGACAAAAAAAATAGCATCTGGCTCTGACATTTGGACTTGGTAGTTTGGTAGACGTTGACTTTTTGGAGATTGTTCTGATCGTTTAAAACCCATTAATTTAAAAAGCGACTGAGTAATCTTCCATTGCTTGAGTAATCTTTGATTTATTCAAATGATGAATGAGGAACACCTCAGAAAATGACGTGGAGTATAATTTACAAACGAAATGTATGCACTCCACACAAAAGCACGCATTTACGCACTGATGCTTTCCAGACTTCCATTTCCGTTAGTTTCTCTGTCTCTCTTTGTATTTTCCCACTACTATGCAATATATATATATTATTTGACATTATATACTTGTTGACTCTTTAGTCTTTTTTACATGAAGCAAAAAGTATTAGAAGAAGGGAGATTTTCATGAGTTTCATTTAAATGCTCGAAAGTTCAATAAAGCACCACAATTCACTCTCATCTCATTTTGTATTCACATTCATTCTTTTCCTCTACTCACTACAAAGCACAACTATGCCCTCCTCACTCACTACTCCACAGCATCAGTAGCGGATATCGGATCCCAATGCCAACTTTACCTCATAATCATAGTTGTTGCTACAAAAGCAGTAAAGCGTCTGAGTTTAGTTGAAGATTACGTACATTCATTCTCCCAACTCCCAATCTTTAGACTAGATGACGGCTGAATTTAGTTCAGTTTCTGCATAATATTCTTCTCAGTCAATCCGGCAGTTGGTCTTTTGGTGTTGTTGGTTCAATCCATTTGAGCAGACTTGGTACGTTCCTTCATTCGTACACGTTTAGTGTAAACTCCCGCATATTTTTAGATGTTGTGCCAACATCGTGGCTGTGGATATACTAGAGAATATATAGGACAGTCAGCCAAGAACACGCACAACACCGAGAGTTGAGTACATTACAAGGCTTTTCTTCGACTTGGAACAGGGTTTTCCCTTGTCTTGAAAACTAATTTCGTTGAAGTTACTAGTTTACTACACACACACCCTCCAATATCAAGACAAAATGCCATTAGATATATAGAAATGTTGAGTTTAAAGCAGATATAAAGTTAGAGAATAGATTACATGGAAGTGGAAGCAAATAAGAAGAAAAGTTCAAAAAGAATGGGAGTGAAGCGAAAAACTTTTTTTTCTTCGTTTTTTCTTTAGCCCATGTATTACACACTGTTCTTTTTGGTAATGCTCTTCTCTCTCTCTCTTCTATGTCCTCCAGCCGTAAGCACTTTCACAAACTATAAGGAGTTAATAACATTTCAGTTCGGCACACACTACTCATATCATAATAATAACATTTGAAGAGAGAGAGAGACGAACACGGGGATTCTTTCCCACAAAAATTCTTACACATGTTTAATACATCAAAATCATATTTTTCTGTGGTTTCCAACTCTCATTTCTGAGTAGAAAGTAGACAGATAACTTCTTTTTTCTTCGTTCTCTCATGTTTTCCTCATTCGCTCAAAATCTCATTTTTCTCATCTTCTTGTCTTTTGCTACAAAAAAATTTAGTTCTCTGTCAATGTTCCCATTTAAGATGAGGAGTCATTAGTCGTTAGCAGTTGTGGGGTTGTAGAGTGCTCCGCACATTCTTCATCTTTTCTTGCTTGAACAGATGTAACATTTTTTGCAGACTCGACTTTAAAAAAAATACATATAATATGCTTAAGTTGAGACTGGAGAAGATCTCATCATCCTCCTCTCAAACACGAGTCTGATAAAGCAAAGAGCAACTTTTGCCTGTTGCAACAGCTGATGGTTTGGGTGTTTCAAGATTTAATGGAAGTGGTGTTGGTGGTAACCGTTGCTTAAGCCGTAGTAAAGAAAGATCCCGAAAGGGTTAAATGGTACTCTCTGAGAAAAAGTTGGTGGATTACAATTACAACTCAAAAGAGGTTTCAATATCGGCAAATATTAGAGCGTAGCAAGCGAGCGTGCTGAATGATATTGCTCAAGGTTTCCCCACGGCTATTTGCTTTATATTACAAATGGCTATGATGATGATGACGATAGCGCCTCACCATTTTACGCGTCAGAGCGAATGTGCGTTGGCTTTGGCTCATACTAAAAGTTGTTGAAAGAAGAAGTGAAGGTAATGTGAGCCGTAACATTCCAAAGTAGTAGTAGTATAGCGTCATGTGGACCGTACTGCTTTATTATGCATTACGGATCTGAATACGGTCTGGAAAACATATTGAGAACAAAGCTCCATGTGTGCTTCCTGGTCGCGTCAAGTGTCGATGGCAATGATGTGATGTGAGGAATGTGTGATGATGACACTTGGCTTGACCAACTCGGATATTTTTATGGTTCAAGTTAAGTCTCCATAACTTTTTTGTAAAAGTGAACTTGTGAAGGATAAATGTGCGGTGTTGATTCGTCCACACAGGACCTTCTACTTTTTAAGGGATGAATATTTTTTTTTTTCAATAGCACAAAAATCTTTCTCCTCTACAACACAGAAAGAAGCCTGTGTGTATCTTCCTTCTCCAGAATTCCAATCGTTGATGTTGATACCCCATTCATGGAGTTAACTACTATGGCAGGCTTTTAAAAAAAAGAAGCTATTGTCGCAACGTTACAGAGCCCGTGTTTGAATGGTTTGTTAGTGATATCACGATTATGTTATTGTGACTGTTTTATAGGGGTGTAAAACATTCCCCTTTTGTGTATTCACAGTAGAAAGTTGTTCGTCGCCGTAAAAAAATCGTGGTCCTTTGATCGTCTCACGTTCCTTTGAGCTCACGCACATCATTTCCTTTATTGTGAAGGTGTTCCGTGCTCGTCAGTAGAAAGAAGCTAGTAAAGTCAACATTCCACTGCCTACACGATGACGCTTCTCGTATAGCTAGACACATAATATGACTATATGTTATAGCTAACTTCTTAGCTATTCCCATCATTGTTGCCATTACGGTTATTGTTACTATTACAATTTCTCTCCAGGTCTCGTAGGAAAGCCATTTCTTTCCCAGCTAAATAATATATATCTATAGGGTTGAGAAAAAGAAAGGAGCCATGGATCTCCTCATGCTTAGCATCATTGTAATAAGCATTTTAGCTGGACTCATGCTAGGCTTGTACTATTTGGTGATGAGGGAATATTGCATGAATGCTGAAATCGATAAGGCTCCGCCAGTTGAGCCCCCCGTCGAAATTACAGTGTCCTGACTAACTGCTGTTTGAGCAGAGTCAGAGAGTCAAGCCAGGAGAGTGAGTCAAAAAGGAAATGCTGAATACAATAATAATAATAATAATAATAATATCTCTGTGTGCATTTTTTTACTAGCTGCAAAACTCACATGGTATATATTATATGCGTTAGCATAACATAACTGCTACACATAGCTTGTAATTGAATCATTAATCATCACTTTGATTTATTAGTTCACATTTCACACAAGACTAACATTTAAGCTATGTCCTTATTAATTTTCTCCGTGATGGTCTCCTTTTTCTGTTATGTTATACATGGCATAGGATTTCCATCCTATCATACCCTCATCATTAACTTTCACAAAGCAATGGTGATAGAATGAAATGAAATAGCGGAGGCCTTCCTTGGCAATGGCTTTTTATGTGTGATACGGCACACGAATGAAAAGAAAATAATAATGGGAAAAAGTAGTATAAATACTACGTATCTCATATAGTCTATAGTCTATACATAATCTCACATATTCTATCGCGATTGTCGTAACAAAATTCTAAAGTAAAATAATCCATTCATTTACTCCCTTTGTCAGCACCACCACCCAAACCGTCATAATAATATTTACTTTGAACTGAAAAATAATAATGAAATGGATATGCATGAAAGAAAAAGTGCACGCCTACTACTTCTACATTTTATGAAAAAAATACATCAAAGGACTGGTGTGTAGTTTACAAGTTAATGCTCAGTGATTCTTTTTAAACTGTCCCTGTCTGCTCCATTCCCTTTCTCGTTTTTGCTTTTCATGTAAAGACGTTATGGGAAAGTTAACGAGATTTTATTTTATTCTCATGTTTTTCTTCTCGTTGTGTTTGTCTCCAGGCCTAGAAAATGCTGGTCCAGAATTGCCGTAACAGGAATCATTTGCAAGCTGAGGCTGTAAGCAGCGCTTCTCCCGTTTCTCCTTCCCAACTGCAGGATAATTTCAGCGCAAACAACATAATCATACCAACAACAGGCGTGAAGTAAGTTTATATATAAAATAATACATGTGTTTTTCCGTGCCGCACCCAACTTGTATTATTATGTATTGTTTCTCGTACATCTTTATTGAAAGAATGAGTAAATGTTTACATGCGTGGGTTGAAGTTGAAGTTGTATTGTAATTATATTCAAGACAATTTTGTTTGTATAAAAAAATGAAAGTTTGGTTTTCTGGAAATAAAGAGATACATCCATGTCACTAAAACAAAACTGTTTTCTTGTTTCATTTATCAAATTAAAACAGTTCGAACGTCACAGCAGCAGCAGCAGCAGTAGCAACTTCAGTAGGAGGAGATCAAACAGCGCAAATTATTTCATCCCCCACAGGAGGGCACAATAATGCAGCTTCCAACTCGTATCTAGTACAGAATGAAAACTTTGAATCCCAGCGAATCTCTTCGGCATCAACTACCACTAGCAGCGACACATTCAACAACAACGGAAACGGTAGTAGCAGCAACGTAAACTCAAATAATCGAGCCCGTGGAAGCAGTAGTATCGACCTAGATTTATCTCAAGTAAATAACCCAAGTCCCGTAGCAAACGGTGCACAGCACCACCACCAACATCAACAACAACAGCAGCAACAACAAACGGATGTAGAGAACAATTCCCCAAGTAATCAACAGCATCAGTTTCAGATCAAGAAACAACATCAACTTCAATCCCCAACCGCTGTTGATAATCCCATTCTGAGTGAATTTGATCTCGTAGCTAGTCTCAACAGATACGAAAAAGACAAGGGAAAGTCTTGCCACGCTCCTTTGGAGCCTCCGACGCTAAATTATTTTTCAAAGCCCCATCATCCTCCCTTACAACAGCAACACCAACAACAGCATCCACAGCAGCTAGCGTTGTCACATCAGAAATTCCAGAAATCATTGATCTCATCTCCTCCGCCACCACCACCACCCCTTTCTCATTTCTCCAGTGGTGCGAGCAGCCATCATCAATCGATCTCATCATCTCCCACAGCAGCTGTTGCATCAGCATCTGCTCTCGTCGTCACTTGTCTCCCCAAACAGCCGACCTTAGTGCATAGTCAGAGTATCACTGAAAAAATGTCTGATGCGTATTTGTCCGGGGTGAAGCCCGACAAGCTGAAAAACAACAATCAAAACACAATGCGTCAAGGACCAACGTCTGCTCCCAACACTCCGGAATCCATACGAAAGCAACATCTCCAACTTTTCAGGGGCAGGATGGATCCCATGTCTATGTCGCTTCATGATAAACGGGAAAAGATGGAATTTAATCAAATGATGATGAGAATGAATGAGAGAGACACAAGACCACTCTCTTACCATGGGAGATCCGTTTCTCTTGTTGGAGGTGACCCAAGACTTGACCCGAGCGGCGGAGGGATGGTTGTTAATAAACGACATCTTACCAGCTCCGCGACTAACCGTAGTAGAAAGGAGACTACCTTGTTGAATAGGAGATCAATGCCTACACCACATCTGGAAAATCGATATCGAGATAAGTTTGGTAAGAAAGGAAATTTTTTTCCCT
Source organism: Orchesella flavescens (assembly GCA_964034955.1). NCBI lineage: Eukaryota > Metazoa > Arthropoda > Collembola > Entomobryomorpha > Orchesellidae > Orchesella > Orchesella flavescens. The sequence goes on from OZ035955.1 coordinate 35,622,198, forward strand.
ATTCATTTTTATTACATTTTCTCAATATTTTATGCTGGAACAAACTTCCAGGTATAGAAAAGAAGAAAAAAAGGTTTAATACTGTAGACGTTTCAGATTTGGACACGAATCTTCCTCGAATTGATCTGGAAGCCATTGAGAACCACTTGCGGCAGGCCAGGGAGGAAGAAAGAAAGGTAGGCTGAAATTGATGTTCATAACTTTCTCTTGCCATCATGCCATGTATGCAAATCCAAAAGTTATACTTTTAAATTACCTTGCATTAAACCAGCGCATCCCATATTGTAATGAAATTTACATTATACATAATAATATTGTGCATAAACAGGCATCTCTATCTATCTTCTAAAACCACATAATGTCCATATAGTATTATAGTACACACATTATTATTATGGCAGTTTATTTTTGCATATAATGTATACACGCAAGGCATCGTATCTCATATCTAAATCCAAAATTCTCCAGAATACATTACATCATGTATATCTTAGGTACCCATGTTTCACTTTACCCACATAATTTTTGTAATATGATATATGTGTTCGTTTCATTCTACTGCTCATTCTTCCCGGAAACAAGTAAACACTTTTCTCAAGCCTCCTTGCTTCTTACTTATGTATACATTACATTCTTCTGTGCAAGAAGGAAACGGCTCACAGAGAAGCACTCCACTTTACTCATATTCTCCGGTCCCGAGACTTAAAATTTTGGTAGCATTCGAATAAGCAGGAAATGGAAAAGACAGGGGAATAATGTAAATGTGTGTAGTATTATATGAAAGTAAGCACTTTTGCTGCGTGTATGATGATGTATGAAATACGATAAAATAGGAACCACTGACTACATGATGATCATAAGTTAGATTCATCCAGCAGCTTGTAAACTAGCAAAAAAAAGTGTGGTGGGATTGTAATGGAATCCTAGAGAATGCATTACACCATTATCATCCTCATCATCATCATTATCATCATCATTCTCATGATTGTTGCTTACTTACATCCTTTTGTGATTTCGCGACTTCTTCTGCACATAATAATACATCTCATCTCTGTATGTAATAGCGGCACCCGTTTTCCGCTGGCATTCATTCTGAATTTAGCTCTCTAAATGTATTTTTACGGAAATGAACTGTATATTACTACTATTGCATAGCACAGAGAAGTGGGGGAAGTTTTAGCTCATACTTTTGAATGAAAAGGATTGCATAATATATCAAAGAGATGTGTAGTTTTATCGTCTCGGAGTATCATCCGCTTTCAAGGATTTTATAAGTAAAAAAAATACTGCGAAATGTGAATGCTTTAGTAAAATACTACTTGGTCTTAGGCTCATTTAAGATAGATATGAAGAAAAAAAGCCTTTATTGCTCATAAGAAAGACTGCACTACTTTCAGTTTTACGGGAGTGTAGTCGCGCCTTGACATCATGGTGGGCCATTGCATTGAACAAGGGTGCCAGAACGGAACAAAAAACTTTATCTCATCTCCGTTTAATAATAATAACATTGCCTGTATGTTGCCATTTTTCCTGAGGATTTTTTTTTGTGATTTTCAAGTGTTTGCATTCTCCACCCCCTCCTCTGTAAAATAGGAGTTTGGTTAGACTTTGCTGTCATCACAGTGTCAGGAATGATACGCCCGCACATGCTTTTGTTAGCATTTGAAAATGCTCCTTCATTCCTTCTCATCAAGGCGCACTGCACTTTTTTTTGCTGATTGTTCCGCAGTCGCAGTAATAACATGCACATACTACGTCAAAACCAAAAAAAGTACACGTTATACGAGCACATATAATAATATATAAATTCGTATATGTGTGTTCACAGATAAAACGAAATACATGGCCATACATTGTAAATAATATCCGTTCTGGTCTATTACTCTTGCATTAGATTTCCACTCGCTCGACAAGACCACAAAACTTTTCTACTAAAATTGGTGCGTTTTCCTATCGCACAGCAGCATACTATATATATACCTTCATGGTTTTCGAACTAAAGTATTTTATAGTATGAAAAAACAACGCTAATGTACACGTTTACCTGTCTTCACACAGTTGTTTGAAATTTTTGGATTTTGCCTTTTCACATTTAGCTTGTGTGTATGTTCTGTGCACTCTGTTTTGAGGTAGTTCAATTCAATCAAATCACTGACTTGAAAACATATATACGTCAAGTCTCCGTCTAAAAAAATCGTGGACGGCATGACATGAACATTTAGATTAGGGCTTGAATCAAAGTCTTTAGGTACCACAATGACTCGTGTATATATATCTACTATATAATCATAACGTAATTCGAGGAGCCGTGTACAAGATGCATGTACATATAATATATATGCATGCAGTAGTAGTGCAGTGCAGTAATAATAATTCCGCACAGTATCACGGCATTGTATACAAGAGGCTAATGATGATGATAATGATGATGATGAGGCATTGTACTTTATAACTTACTAACCAACCAAACCTTAGGAATGAATACCAAGAAGACTGAAGCTGCGAAAATGATTACAAATGTGTGTACGTACGTGGCATAGTCTAAGGTTTTTACTTAAAAAATGATGCATACCATTCGTTTATTTTGAAGAAAGAAGGAATTTTTATGGAAGGAAGTTGAGAATCCTTATTTTAGTATATCAGATACTCTTTTCCGCACAATCTTACCAGAGTAACAATAGATTATCTTGCAAACGCACGAGAGTGAATTTCTTTTGTGTGTATATTAGCATCATCTTCTTTTCGCTGAGACTCTCTGTTTTCATGAAAATACTTGGTCTTGCTGCTAGATACTTACTGTGGTCAAAGTTGCATTTAATACCCATTTGAATTCTTCCCTTTATACTATACCAAATAAAAATTCTGATATTTGAAGTATGCGTGTTCAAACTCTGTTCTGTAAACTGTATTTTATTCTAGAAGATTTTTGATATGGTTTGGTGGATCCGTATGTGATGATGAGATGAGACTACGAATAATACGTGGATCAACATGAAAAGTTTAATTTTTGTTAGACAGATAGGCAACAACACAGTGGTTAAGTGTACTTTATTAGTCTTTTATTTAAATACTACTTTATAAATCAGATTTAGTTCATATTAAAAGATTAAGTGGGAAAATGACCTAGACCAACCAAAGTATTTCTACCAGTTTTATATAAAAGTTATGTTGTACAGTGTCAGTGTCCGTGCACATAGCCCTTAAGATTTGCTCAAAATGCTCCTAAGGTACAGTTTGGACCCGAAATATAGGCATTACAAAAAGGATTCCAGATTCATATCTGATTTATATACTATAACATATGATACCGGCGAAGGAGGAGGGGATAGTAATGATGAGTCGGTACGTTTTCTATATCAATTATATAAAAAATTAACATGAATTATTTAGTGGGCAGGAAGGTATTGATTGTGTTTGACATTTATGGAGCAAGATGTGATAATCAGAAAAAGCCATAGTTGAGCAGAATACTTGTTCACTTGTTGTATATACATACACAGCTCGCAATCGCAATGTCGTTGATGCAGACCATGCGTTAAAGCTAAAAAACACTCGGTTTAGTAGGAGGTAGGAGTATGAAGAAGATTACAATTGAATAGCTATATGAGCTTATTTCCACCTGGTCTCTGTCAACCCTATTGTAATAGGGTGTTCGGTTCTAAAAGCGCTAAAGTAGACATGCATAACAAGAAAATGCAAGAGATATCATCTGGTATTATGGGGGTGTAAGAACTACCTGCCTACATACACACTCATTCACAATGCCATAATCATTATGCAAACAAAATTCCTCAGTAGCAATTCCAGTACACCTTCAAACATTTAAGTTTAAATTACATACGATTTGTACTACTGCAAACATCATTCTCGATCTGGTTCTTAGTCCGATTAACTTGTATTTTCTGCTATTCAATATTAACGTTTAAGTTTTCCATTCGACTATAGTCTGAAACAGAAAAATGTTCAGTTCCGTCCTGACTTCATTAAAAGCATCAACGGAAAAGCTAAAAGAAACCTTCACCACATCCAGTATTATTAATCCCGAACAGATTCAAAGCATTTCAACAAGACTGAAGGCCAATGTTATTCAAACGTCGAGTGTCCTTAAAACAAGTGTCACGCAAAATATACAGGGTTTACTTAACACCACCTCAAGCTCATTCTCCACCAATATGACGAATAACAATGGGAGCTTATCAAAACAAAAAGGTTCATCATCAAACTGTGATAACATTCGTGGCCAAACCTCTAGAAACGTTAAGAATAATAGAAGGCATCATCACCATCGTTCTCGCAATGATAAGCAAAAGACTGATCATGAGCAATGGCCACCATTGCTTCAAAGTGGTAATAATAATAAGACTTGGGTCGAGCTTGTTGAAATACCAACTAAAACAAATTGTAGTAGGAAACGAGAGAAAAAGAGTGCCAAAAGTGGTAGTAATAAGGAGGGACAAGTTGGTAGTACTAGTGATGAGGAAATTTCAACAAACTCATGTTCAAACAATGCAAATGAAATTGATGTGATATCAAACCAGGACATTGACGACTTTTTCTCTGATGATGAAGATGAGAATGTCACGCAAAGATTTACACGCATCACAGGCATTGGATACCGAGCGAGCAAAGTAAAAACAACAAATAATTTATGTCAATTGCTACTGTGCTGTGTGCTGCTACTCACTTTGTTTCCCCCTAGTGTGTACTCTGTACTATGCCTTACGTTTAGAAAGTTAGGTCAGAAAAAGAAGCACTGCCTGGAAGTTTTTGTTGCAACAACGAAAACAACACTAACTCTGCTAACTTGTATGAAGTTGATTAGGTTATATGCTACCTCGAAAAACACAAATGCTAGGTATGCTATATTCAGGACCAGCGTCTCCACGAATTTATGAGTGCGTGAGCAACCACTCTACTAAACTTAATTACTTATCAATATATCAAACTGGCCATGTTGTTTAATTAGGAAATACGTTGGGTCCCCCATTCTACATTAGTACACATACACTTTTTTTTGTTTTACTGATTTGACATTGATAGAATATAATGCGGAGTGAATATGTTTTTGTAAATTTCGTCTTCGATAAAAACACATTTGCATTACTTTCACCACATCAAAAACTCTCTAACGCAGCAGGTTTAACTAGAAGTGAAAGACTTTTTCAGCATATTATTTAGTATTTAGAAAGCGGTAGTAGCTCTTCATCCTTCATCCCATGACATAATTCTCATAATACGTACGTTGTTTTAGTTGGGTTTTTATTCTTCTTTAATAAGAGTTGTAGACGAGCAGGTGGATTTGACCTTTAAAGCATGCATTATTCGTGATTAACCCAACATTATAAAAGCGGCTGCTTTCCACTTATGTAAAAAATCATAAAACATGTACATATTATTATATAACCTTGACGTGCTTTCCTTTTGGTATGTGTATGGCATCATAAATGAGAAAGTATGGAGTACGTGAATACGTGCACTGAAAGGACACACATATGCTCTATGATATATGGGCTCGGTGAATAAGTATGTAGTAGTAGAGTAATAATAAATGACGCTGAAAGTTTTTTATTGAAAATACCAAACTTCTTTTCCCACTACTTTTTGTTCCTTTAATGAGGTAATCCGTGGGAAGTGTTGGAGTTTATGCATTGTACGATATAATGCGCGCTTATACGTGCATTTTATATGTAGGTTACTCCGGTATCATGATGATGGCATTGTTTAATTTAATGTTGAATACGAACCTAGCATAACGATCGTTTTATACATTTTCAGAGACGTTCCGACAGAGAGGAGATCAGGAGGCGGCTGGCGCTGGAGTCGGACGACCTCATTGAAAAGCCAATGGGACGGAAGCCCAGTTTACATTCCCGACTACAGTCAAGTACGTTAAATGACACTCGGGTGTCATTCCCATTAATCTACATAGTAATTCTCAGCAGCAAGTTCTTCCCTTATCAGATTCAGATGCAGTCCGCTGTGATCTGTATTGTATTGTATGCTTAGTTTTGTGCTTGAAAAGCTTGTGTAGATTATAATACTCGCTATGACTTCCCCATTTTTCAGAAAGCGTTTTGCCTACTGCAGGTATGAATCTCCAGATCTGTTTCATGAACGAAACTGCATCGGACAGCGAGTCTCCAAACTCTGACACTGAATCCAAGAATCAGCAACCAGCTAGTCTTCCTTGTGTCAAGGTTAGTGGCGTAGCGTAAACTTTCTCTTCCTGTTTTATCTCATTTCTCAAAGAAAGAAGAAGGCTGGCTCCACATAAATTTTTGTGTCACAAAGTGCTAAACAATCTGTGCCCCCTCTCTCTTTCTCTTTGTTTCCTTATTTGTCCCCGATTTATTATGTCCTTGTGATTTTTTCTTCTTCTTCGGTTGTTGTTGTTGTGCTAAATGGTAGTTCATGAATCATTTTCAGTGACAGCATGAAACAATTAAACTGTACTTACCCCCATTTCTTATACCCTCTTGCTGTTGCCATTTTTTCCCCTTTAGGCTCAATCTGGAGGGATAGCAGCATTTGGTGGTGGAGCAGCAAATTCTAGTTCAGCAGACTCCACGGAAGACTTTCAAACCAAGCATACTCGTCTTCAAACTGAGGCTCGACAGGCTCTCTCACAAGCTAAAGAAATGGCAAGACTGCAAATGGCACAGGTTTGTGGAACTACATGAATGGAAAATTTCAAGACAAACTACTATTTCATGTAGAATAATAATAGTATGTGATTTTGTGGGCTTAGTTTTGGTATGAAACAAAATAGTAATAATTTCATCCAGCTGTGCATTGTCCTCCGGATATCCGTCACAAATATGTACATATATCCCGCAGCTTCTTTTAATTACAATTGCTAAAGGTCACTTTTACATTGAAAGTCGAGTAAACAATTAATATACATGAGCCTTAAAGCTCATGGATTCGCTGGATAGAGAAAAGCGATAAGGATATTAGCTTACTAAGCTATATGTTATTATGGTGCATGCATACCTGTACGTGTATAAAGTACTGACGGAGACGGATAAGTGTTAAGATTGGCTGGTGCATGTAGCAGCAGCAGTAGTTCAATCAATTATTCACATGCGGCCAAATCCATGTAATTTAATATTGTTTTCTGGCTCTATTTCACGCATTACCTATTTAGTGTACATGGCTTCTTTCCTTGAGAATAGCTAATCAATCTCAAACACTCTCCGTCCGTGTACTTACGTACTTTTACAACTACTATTCAAATCCTGCAGAGAGAAAGCTAGCAAAACTTTTCCTGACATATCCAAGTGTTAGGTTATTTCATCACCACATTTTCAACTTTGAGATGTAATAGTAGGTGCTAAATTTGAGGTGTGCTGGTTTTTAAAAACACTTTTCAAAGTGTTACCTTGAAATCTTTTTTTTTTAAACTTTTACACGCACGCAGCACACTTTTAGTAGGGGTAGGTTGGTTTCAAGAATGTCTGGAAAAGCTTATACTTGGAGTGTTAAGTTAACCAGTTGATGGAAAGACATTTCTGACACAGACTTTCATAATAATTATGGCACGTGTCCTATAAAACAACATAATCATCGTTATGCATCTGAATTATTTAGAGTATCGATTCACTTCTCTCCTTTTTCTCTCATGGATATCCAATCCAAATGTGTGTGATTGATGCTCAAGAGTTTTTTTTATCTAATTGTAGGAAAAAGACCAGCGACTTTCACCGATCACGGAGATGTTGAGAAATTCATTAGAGAAAGTGGGGGTTCAGTTACAACCAGAGCGACGTAGATTGACACGTCAGCTGCTTACTGAAATGAATGTAGCTCAGCTTCAAGTCATTGTAAATGATCTGCATTCACATATCGAAAGTAAGTACATGTATACGCTTTTCCTCTTCCATATTGTACAATTCGCTCCATTTATTATTAACGAATTGATCGTGGATGGAACAGTAAGCATATTGTTTATGTCTTTTTTTCCAGTGTTAAATGAGACTCTGGTATCGCTCTTGCTGGAAAGGGACGATCTTCACATGGAACAAGATTCTATGCTTGTAGATATTGAAGACTTGACCAGATACTTGTAAGTTTGGTGGATGTTGGAAATCTCTTGCTTTCATACTCCACTACCTATATATATCCCCATATACTATAGTAAAGGATGAGGTCTGCTTCAGGTTTCTGGTAACATAAAATTGTGTATGATTGTGGTTTTTTTCAGAGCTGCCAAAGATAATTCGCCTCACCAGTCGTTGCCAGTTATTTCAACTCGGAGTTATCTTGGGAAGAAATGAAATTTGGCCACCGCTTGTAATCTTAGCTAGCTGATATATTTTTAAAGTTTATTCGACTGCTCCATAATCAATCACCATAAAAAATATCGTTGCTGGAAATCGATCATTCTACATCTACACTACCAGTGAATGCCAATAATGCTATTATACTATCCTGACCTTCAATCAAAAATGTTGTAAAAAAACTCGAAAATTTCTTTCTTCGATAATTCTTATATCTGATCTGATCTGATCGTACAGCTTAAAAAAACATGTTTCAGTGCAATCAGATTTTACTGTTCGCTGAAAGATACAAAGTATAAACAGTACTACAAAAAAATGCGTAACGGATTATTTTTCATTTTTAGTCAAACAAAAAATATCTCCAACAAATTATTTAAAAAAAATACTATAATACGTATTATATACTGGCATGCGATGCTTTATGTAGCTACATAATTCATGCAGCTGCACTCAATTTTTGTATGGTAGCACTGTTAGAGACACATACATACACACAAAAAATGAGTATAACATGAACAGTAACAATTAATGATATATGTAGCTACACAATAATTTATATGGTTCTAGTGACGACGATGCAAAAACGTGATTAATTCATCGTTATTCAATTTTAGCTCATTTGCAAATCAAAAACCCCCAAACTACCAATCCAAATAACTTTTACCAATGCTAATGAACCTTTTTTTAATTTTTTCCATGCTTTCGCAATCCCCTTTTAATTCTTCAACATTTTACGTGAGAATCCCCAGCAATGAACAAAAATGCACTTGAAAAATGCAGTATATAGTCTTTGCCTACCTGAATCACATTATTACATTCACATCTATTTTTGTGAACTTTTTGTTTTTCCTGTCAGACATCAAATACATCATCTTGGAATCTGAAAATATCTGAGTTACCTGCATACATTTAATAATTAATTAATAACCTATACCATACCATACCAAATTACCAAGTATATAGAGAGTAAACAAACTGTGTACTTAAATTTAAGACCGCTTCACATTGCTATTATATATTATTGTACATGTTATGATTTACTGAAAAAATCATACATACAAAACTGTACCTCAGCTTTGATATATGATTCGCCTTACACATTCTCAAGGATATGTTTCGGTTTTATAAAAATAAAGTTAATATTATCTATGTATGTACATGTGTACATATATACATACCATAACTGCAAAAGCTTACACAAAGCACGTACTATCGTAAACCGTAATAATCGTAACTAGAAAAAAAAGTTGTATACTCAGAGAAACCACGTAGATAAAATAGATTGCCAGACACATCGGATACAATAATAATTATATTATTACATTTTGACTGTATGCAAATTTTAATTTCGCAGCAACTTTGTTCGTTTTAATTAATTCAACGTGTGTGATTTCCACATAATCTCAAGTATCATCCGCTTGAAATAGTTTTAATGACTCATCAAGTTCATTTATAGACTATAGGTACAATATTATGATTATTATTCAAAAAGTTACATGACAAAAGTGTACAGGTGAGATGTTATAATAGTACCGTAGAGTTGTACATGTATGTATAATACATAAAATAGTAATTTCGCGGTGACACGATTTTCAGACTGTATTAGAGAATACTATTCATATTATGCATGTATTTTAAATTGTATTGTTGTAACTAGACTAGAAATATTCTATATACATACAAATAAATACATGGTTGGCGAGTACTAAAAGCAATTGGTTGTCTACCGTCAGTTACCATTACACATAAAAGTATAGAACTTAAAAAAATACTTAATCAGAGAAAATTTTGTATGGGAGGAACAACTGAATCGATAATGTCATTTTCATGTTGCTGAATACTGAATCATTATGTTTCTTCAACTGTACACTATTTCAGGAGGGGATGAGATGAGGGGTCAGCTTAGGAACCGAAGATATAAAATTAAATTACATACTTTTAGGTACTTATTTGTAACAGTAACTAAATATTCTAAGAATTAGTATTAAGATAATGTAAAATTAGATAAAATAGTTTACATCGAACGTATGTACATTTTGCTTCAGAATTGAAATGAAAAAAATGTGTACAGAAAGTACAGATACATAATAATAATAGACACACCTTCACACGTACTTAAATTGAATGTGTGGTCTACAAACGGAGAAAAAAACATTATGATTCATCTATATGATGCGAATACTTACTACACGATTGAAAGTTCATCTGTAAGCATGAAGGAAATGAAATAATATATATCTATATGTATTAAAATATTATTATGTAACAACAGAAAACAGAAGTGTGCTTTAGTTAAAGCTGTATATACATACATACATACATAACTTATTCAATACGATTGAACAAGCAAAAGTGAAAAAACTATGAAGTAAATTACTGAATATCGTACCATATTATACCATATTGCAATTTTTAAAAAAACTGAGCTATTATTATCTGTAAAGAAGCAAGTAAGTACACAATATATATGCTTAGAAGTAAAAAAAACAAGTTCGTACTTTATTTGGAAATCGTACATAAAAAATGAAATAAACAGTGTTTATTGGAAACCCAGATATTTTGCCAATGAAAAAAAACAAACAAAAATGTTGTATGGTATTTCAAATACAAAAAAATGAGTTAAAGAAATACTTACCTAAAAAATTCTTTTAAAAAAAGTATGTGTGTAAACGTAAACTGATGGATTCAGAAGCTTTTTCGCTGAGAGAGTAGGTTGGAAACATACATAACATGCTAATTTATTTAGCGTGTTTGTTTATTACATCCCCAATTAGCGTTACAACTAACAAAAAAAGAATGTTGATATTTGATATTAATTTATTGACAACCACTAAGGTATGTTAAACAATTATAAGACCACTTTGCAATATTTTGCCATGCGACGACAACACAAGCTTGAACCGGGATTTTTGTTGCATTGCAATGAGGGGTCCTTAATACTCCTAGACCCCAAGTTTCAGCTTCTGTGACCCATCTGTTGGTGAGCTGCAGCTTAATCTTTAACAAGTGTAAATTTCCACTGTTAAACAATTATAAGACCACCTAAATCGTTTGCTTCCCAAAGCCACTCAAACTTATAAAATTGTGTTTCATTAGTCAGAATACATTTAATGCTTCACAATTTCTTTAAAAAATTCCATATATGCAGCTCATCTATGGGCTGGGTGGTAGTTACGGGGCATTGCTTGGGATTCAGCAACATTTTTTAAGTTTTAGGACAGTTAAGCTTACAAAATTTGGCTGCGTTACAACCAGAATGCCCCAAATGTGTCCCAAAATTCTCTACACTCACTTATGTTTATAGTGGGTACTTTTTAACCCAATATACAAATTCTGTGCCCTGCAAATTAAACTCTTCCATTTATGGTAAAATGACAAAAATTGGAATTTGGCCATAAACGAGGGCTTACACCACCCACCTGCTTAATTTTTTCCAGCTTATCATAGCAGTTAATTTCTCAACCATTAATGGCGTCGTTATGTGTAAAAATAATTCGCGTGACTGCACGCACATTGTACATGCAAGTTACCTAAAGTTGTGACTATTGACCCAATCCAATAAAGTCAATGGCATACTTCTGAGCTTTAAATGTATGGTGGGATCAGCGCACTTTTGGTAGAAATTTTGTTGTAAAATAATATTTCTTTTGTTTTTAAGATGTTGTTTTTACATTTAAAGTGGGCAGGCGTAGTTTTTCGTGCGCTTGAAAAAAAACAACTACTGCTGCTGTTTTTTGGTAGAGTATAGCAAAATGAAGGAACTCGTAGGTACACTGGGCGGGCACACCGGCGATTGATTTTCACTTATAGCGACGCCCCTGATGGTTAGGAAGAACACTGCTATGATAAGTTTAAAAAATGTAAGGAGGTGGGTGGTGTAAGCCCTCGTTTATGGCCAAATTCCGTTTTTTGTCATTTTACCATAAATGGAAGAGTTTAATTTGCAGGGCACAGAATTTGTATATTGGGTTAAAAAGTACCCACTATAAACATAAGTGAGTGTAGAGAATTTTGGGACACATTTGGGGCATTCTGGTTGTAATGCAGCCAAATTTTGTAAGCTTAACTGTCCTAAAACTTAAAAAATGTTGCTGAATCCCAAGCAATGCCCCGTAACTACCACCCAGCCCATAGATGAGCTGCATATATGGAATTTTTTAAAGAAATTGTGAAGCATTAAATGTATTCTGACTAATGAAACACAATTTTATAAGTTTGAGTGGCTTTGGGAAGCAAACGATTTAGGTGGTCTTATAATTGTTTAACAGTGGAAATTTACACTTGTTAAAGATTAAGCTGCAGCTCACCAACAGATGGGTCACAGAAGCTGAAACTTGGGGTCTAGGAGTATAAAGGACCCCTCATTACAATGCAACAAAAATCCCGGTTCAAGCTTGTGTTGTCGTCGCGTGGCAAAATATTGCAAAGTGGTCTTATAATTGTTTAACATACCTTAATTAATGTCGAGCGTACTTAAGTTGTACTACTGTGGAATGAAGAGAGCATTTTAGAATAATAAAGAAATGTACGTAGATCAAATCATGAAAAAAGTAGCTGAATATTTAATGGATTTTGTCATTGATTGTTGTTTTTGCAGCATACAGAATTACGCACATACAAGAAAATTGGCATCCTTTTATTTCCTTGCATAAAAAAATCATTTCTATAACCTACACATATAATTTAAACCAGCAGGTGATAAATGCAATTTGTAATCCAGCCTATGGATCGTGTGCATAATAAGCGATGATGATGAACATATTAGTAAACCAGATTTTTGTGATAGTGCAACCAACACGATAAGGCCAAAGATCATTTTTTTAAAATTGATACGAGAGTGAGAGATGACCGTGAATGCATACTCCAGAAAACTAGACAACGTAAAAATCCCATTCTTTAACCTACATATCAACCATAATATTGTTTTTCTTTTGAATTGTATGAGCCATAAGCAAAGCCCAACTGACTTGTGAGTGCTAAGTATTAAGACATATACTTTAAATATTCGTAGTTATTGACGTTTTGAATTAATGCAAACTAAAGCCATTGAGGTAATACTCCAGACCATGTGTACGTGTGGTTGCACTGGATTGCGTGACCGTAATTGAGCCGACCTATTTATTTGCATTCGACGCAATGTGAGAAAAAATCAACATCCTCTCTTGCATCACGTTGCATATTTGGTGCACTAGAATAGTTAGAACATAAATGTGAGAAACCATCGCATTGACCTTTAAGGAGGATTTTCCACGTATATGAATTGTATGCAGTATGCAGCTCCAATGTTAATAATTTAATTTGGACCCAATCCGGAACACAATTCTATATAGCCACCATGACTCATGATCTTGAATTATATGCAATTTGTTTAAGATTAACAGAGGCACCAGGAAGCAACCTTTTTGTAGCAGCTTAAATATGTATAAGCATTTCATACTCACATAATATTTCGATTCACCTAACACTAGTCATTTTTTCCTTGGTTGTGAATTCGAAATTTAGTTTCAAGTTTCATTTTTTCTTCTTTTTCTCAAAAACCTCAAAAAAGAAAGTTGATCTATTTTGTGAAAATGCTGTTCGCTTCCATGTTTTTATTTCAATTAGCGTGCGCTTGGTTCCAATGCGAGCTGGGATTCATGCCCCCATACATTTTCACACGTCCAGATAACAACCGACTACTACCTCCGAATCCGTTTATAGGTCGACGGAGTCGCAATGAAGTCTCAGACAGCCAAGATCCTTTAGTTAGGACAAAGTTAGGACTTGTTCAAGGAAGGAGAATGAAATTGAGTGATACTAGAGAAATTTATTCATTCACTGGTGTTCCATATGGCGAGTCAACAGCTAAATATAGGTTTCGTGTACGAGTAACAAAATGTTGTCCTAAAAAATTATTTTTGGAACTTTCCCTATTAACTCATTTAATTTTAGCCTATACATCTCAGGAACTTCATCTTATATAACCAACAGGCACCTGCACCAAGAACTCCATGGAAGGGAATTTTACAGGCCAAGTACCCTAGTCCATTTTGTATTCAGTCTAACATAATGACATTCGGCCAGATTAGAGGAGAAGAAGACTGCTTATACTTGGATATTCACACTCCAAAGGTTATCTTTGTAGCTTATCGATATCAGTCAATGGTTAAAATGCATCGCAATTTTATAATACAAAACTGATCATGTGTATCGTAGATTCCAGACAATGCAAATAGTTCACTGTTACCTGTGATAATGTGGTTACCCGCTGGAGCTAATGAATACGGAAAGTCGAGGTCTTACGGGGCACGATATATGTTAGAAGAAGATATTGTATTTGTTCCATTAAATGTTCGGGTTGGCGTATTTGGATTTTTAAGTACAGGAGACGAAGCTGCGCCAGGTAAAATTAAATACAATTCTGCCCGAATTATACTCACATTTCATATACTGCTTATGAATCAATCATGAACTTTCACCCTGAATTCAGGTAATTGGGCATTAAAGGACCAAACATTAGCAGTACAGTTTGTTCGCGAAAATATAGCCGCCTTTGGTGGAGATCCTACTAGAATAATTCTTGGTGGAATGTCTTCAGGAGGGCTGGCTGCTCATGCTATGCTATTTTCGAACTATAAAGCAAAGCACTACTTATCTGGTATAGTCAGTATGAGCGGTTCGACTTTGGCAAACCATGGTCTTGATGGTGTTGGTAGAGTAAAAAGAGCATCAGACTTGATTGCCAAAGAAGTCGGGTGTCCAACTTCCCAGCAAGGTCGAAGCAAACAAATGGTCAAATGTTTAAGAAATATGGACCCTTTCATCCTCCAAAGTAGATTGGGAAGGTTATACGTAAGATAAAATGCCTGTTCAACTAGCTTTACAAAACTAAATGATTCCAAAATCAATTATTGGATTAATTTGATATTGTATATTAGAGGAACTTGCCTCCTGGGTCTTCGTCTTTGGGACCTACATTGGAACCCGACGTACCCTCAGCATTCATATCAGAATTGCCTGAAGAACAGTATAAGAAGGGGAAAGTTCTACCGATACCTTTGATAATGACAAGAGCGGATTCTGAAAATAGGACTGTGTTTTTGGGTACAGTGGCATATGATATCGAGGATGACAAAATCATCTTCTGAAGGTCACTTATCGTAGTATTTTTTTACAACTCCATTTAGTTAATCAGTCGATTTTTCAGCATTCAGGTACAATTTACTCATGTTTCTGAGCACAAGATGGTCTACGTGGGCCCCTAAATTATTCCAACTGTGTCTTCGAACTTCAAAACAACAGGTTACTGAAAAAGAGAGCCAACAATCATTACTTAAACTAACAGAGTTTTATTTTAACAAAACAACTCCTCCAAACTTCTTGAAAAATGCTGATTTCGTTGGATTTACGAATGTATGCGAAACTTGATTTTTATTATAATTAATTAAAATCTGGTACGATATACTCAATAATATTTTATATTTAAATTGCTGATAATACCATTTCAGGCTTTTGATGATGGAATGTATAATGCACCAATGTGGAAAGCTATTGAACTACACCAAAAAATTGCTCCATGCTATGCCTACATAAACAAACAGAACACTTTCAGCGTAAATCCTACTCTAAATGCGGTTACAAGTTTTGCTGAACTAGGTAAAGTGATGCTACATTTAAAAATTTATAATGACTACTATATTATAACTCATCGTTTTCATAGTCTTTGTATTTATTTTTGGCAGGAGGAACTCATGCGGTATGTAATTTGTTTTTATATAAAGGTGGAAAAACGTTGATGATCAATACTTCTTATGTTTCTTATTTGCAGGGTGAGTACGTTTATTTATTCAATAACTCCAGAACCCTTCCTCCGCTTCCAGCAGGCAGTGATGTGAAAAAAGCATCAGAGAAGTTAATCAACATGCTTGCTAACTTTGCTGCTTATGGGTATGAGAATTAAAAGATTACCTTTGCGCGAAGGTAGTTTATGCATGAGTTAAAATTTTCAGAGCTCCTCTGTATCGTGCCAAAACTGGAGAACTAATAAATGCATGGAAGCCTGTTGAAGACGTTCGTAATCCGATAGTCTTGGAGGTAGGGTTGGTGAACGAAATAAAGATGATTCAAGACCCAGTTGCACTATCTACTAGATTAAAACTCTGGGAAGAACTTAGATTCTAACATTAGCAATGACAGTTTCATTATGTAACGTGTAGTAAATAATTGTTGTTGAATAAAAGTAAAAAAGTAAGCCAAATTAGCAATCGTAGTGACATAAACTAGACACATAATATTCTATATTCAATACAAGTTGATACCCTGCAATTAGACCCTATGCGTTTTAAAATGCAGTATCGTTCGTATGTACATTTTAAATAAACTGCTAGTAAGCAGGCCAGAGACGTAGCTGAAGAGGGCGTTGAGTGATCTCCTCCAAACCCCCTCCTCCCATGTCCACCAAATCTCCTCCACCTCCTCCCTCTTAAACCCACCTTTGCGATCCTTTCCAAACGTAGTAAACGCATAATACCATTCCGGATTCTGCATTTATGCACAAGCTCATGATTCCGGATGTATGCACAAGCACATCCACACGGATGCTACGCAATTCTTATGTATACGTATACGTTTCAGCCAAATCGATGAGTTTCTGAACTTTCGAGCCTATAACTTTCGAACCGTTTGACCGATTTGGCTGAAAAATATTCCCAGAGGTCCTCTTGAGTAGTACTACCTGTGTACCAAATTTGGTCCAAATCGGTCAATGTATGTGACCGGGAGACTGCGCACAGACAGACAGACGGACAGACAGTTTTAGTAAAACCATTACTTCGCTGAATGCTCTCGCTTCAGCTACGTAATAATCATTATACTTGCATGTATAGAACCATATTTACAAACTTGGGTGAGAGAGATGGACACCTTTTGTTTGGGTTTTTTGGCTCATCGTCAGTGAATAAGAGTTGTGTAATTTCATTGAATTGATTATACTACAAAAAGAGGCCAATAATCCCTGCAAGTTTTATTATTTATTCCAAGTAGAATGGGATGTTTATAAAACTGTGCAAAACTTTCAATTATAAACGCGTAACGTCTTCTATTGTTACATAACGTATTGGCTATGGCTTACTTGGGATAAGCTTCAAACATTAGTTACTATTTTATTTCTGAGCCCGTATTATACTTTCAGTAGTAACGAGGTAGCGCTTATAGCTTAAATATGGCACCAATTTTTGTACCTAGCAAACGGCACAAATTTTTTTGTGAGTTTGCATTCCTCATATTTTTTCCATTTCACTCAATTGCAGTTGTGGACAAAACTGATCACTGGATCGTAAATGTTTTTCAGCACTGCACATTGCAAATACTAGGAAATCCCAGAGAATTTAACATGAAGCTTCCTTACTACGCCAGCCAACAACCAATCATAATTGATTTATACGAATTCCCACGCATTCCTGGCCGTTATAACATACAGGAATTACTTGAAACTCGAAGAACCGGCCCCTTTTTTAAGACCAAATACTCGTATTGTACTACACAGCTTTATTTTCCTGCTTACTATCAATATCTAAATCATGAAATCCAGTCAATACAAAACTCCTTATGGGGAATGGTTTTGTTGAATGAAAATCCTCACTTTGTGATATATCTGTATACTCGCTTTCCAAACGCAGTGTTGCAGTTTGAGCTTCATCTCACACATCTATGGAATAGCATAAGTTTGACTGCTGTGCCACTTCTTGTCTTACAAAAGAGCTTACGATTGATATGTCTAACTTGTACTCGTCCTCTGAAAAACTCACTGGGAAACTTACTTAATTCTGATAACACCATTTTATCAAAAGAAGAATTAAACAGTGCCGCAGAAGTGTTAGGTCGCAATCTGAATCAGAAAGTAGTGTATGGTGGGCACAATGCGTTTTCTAATGACAAATTAAGATCAAGCTGCAGTTTGAATACGGAACGTCTTGCAACTCCTTACAGTCGTTGTACGCTCGTTACTTTACATCAAAAATACAACTTTACCCTTTTCAATCCACGTGTTCAAGTTAATCAGGCTATGGTTGGGGATTTATTTAATGGGCAAGCGATGAGCAGAACTGGAATCCATCAAAATTTTTTGGATTTTGTTGTGAAAATGAAAACTCGAAGAGCTTGGCTTCCATACGGTTGCGTGTATAAGCCATACAAATATGTTGCATTCTTAAGTAAACAGCACGCAGTCGATTTCATGTCTATTTTTCAACCATTTGATATTCCAACAGGATGTTTGCTTATTATATCTATCGTGGGGCTACTTTTGGTTGCAATTGGCTTATTGAAAATGCTCGAACTATTGGGAATCCAGCGTCTACCGATAAAAGCAATCCTATTGTTTCCAGTGAAATCTTTGATTGAGCAAAGTGATGAATATATATTGGCAAGATTTAGATATAGCTTTGGAGGTTACTTTCTCATATCTACCTGGTTTTTCCTTTGTAACACCACAGGGAATGAGTACAAAGCTTTCATGTACTCCAGTATGACATCCTCGTCCATTCAATCTGTGCCGGATTCTATGTTTAACCTTGTGATGAATAGTGACATGTCATATTTTACAACTACAAAGCACATGTACAACAACAAATTTTATTCAACAATGAAAGATATGGTGATAGTGGATATGGATACAGGTGAAGAGAACCGACTGAAAAGGTTTTTCACCCATTTTCGAACTCATCTGAGTCTTCTTTACGGATCTGAAGCTGACGTTATTCACAATATAACTACAAAGCTTCCAGTGGATACAGATCATGGGATCAAGTTCATCAGGAAAAAGTTTGCGGTAGTGAGCACGGAAGAAGATATTGACCTTTTTGTTGGGCTAATGAAGAAACTCACAGATTTTTATATCATTCCAAACAAACAAGTGAGTCCGTTTGTAAGTCGTGTTCCCTGGTTTGGGAGAAGGAATAATTTTATCAAATTGGCAACAATAGGAATAGCCCGTTTGGTAGAGTCAGGCATATATCACCGATGGATTAAGCATTCCAAACAAAGTAACCTAATTTTTAACTTGAGGAACGTTGATAAAAAGTTAAACATTACAGTAAGTGATAATTATTACGCTATGATTGTTTTAGCTGACTCCCAGTTAGCAAAACAAGGACTTCAAGGATCTACCTTAACATTTAAAAATATTGATTTGGTTTTTAAAGGATGTACAATTTTAATGTTGGCTTCTCTAGTTATATTTTTTGGGGAACTTGTTGGAAAGTGTTTATGGGGTATTACCAAGCGGAATAGTCTTACAACCACTCAAGTTGTCTACTTTTAGTCCTTCATGTCATGTCTATGAATTTTTTTTGGAAAAAGCCTTGAAATTTACATACTTTTGCTAGTATTTGTTTTGGTATGGTAAATAATTTTATTTAAACAAGTCCTTGTTTGTATCATGTTTGTATTGATTTTCAAAAAATTGGGACATTGGACTACTGCGTGATCATTACAACAAGGTAGATCAATAAAATTTAACTAAAAGGCTACAAACATAAAAGAGAATGGAGTTGTAAATGATCGTTCGCAGTTTTTTAAAAATTTAAATTTTTTACGCATAATGGATCTATATTTTCTTGTTAAATTCGTTCTAATCAATTCAATAATTCTGCCACATTTAGTAAGCACTACGGTAGTGTTTTCACCACCTGCAGAAAGTGAAGGTGAAAAATGGTTGGTGAAAGCATTTCATTCTTGCACGTTGCATTTTCATGGAATTTCTTACCAATGGATGGAAACGATACCATATTTTGCCAGTAAAGTTCTTGTGACGATCAATGGTAGAGTTATGAATAACAACAAGCCTTGGAATTGGAAAAGACATAGGGATCGAGGTGTGATAGACAGATCGCAGCAGTCCCCAATAAATAATAATAATGTATCTACAACACAACATGGAAAGCCTACTTTGTGTATTGTGAAGCTGATTTATTGGATGTATTCTGACAACTTGTATTCGTTCTCAAACATGTTTGAAAATGGTGCAATTATGGGAGATCTGGTATATTCAAACCCACACTACATTGCATTTATGTTCCATTCCAAACTACATTTGGTAGGACATGGTTCAAATATTATAAAACAACGATTGACGAGTCTTTCCATAACATCAGTACCAATGATTGTGACAGACGGCTCAGCAGTCATGGTGTGCATCTACTGTAATGAATATGAAAATAAAAACATTATTAAAACCGTGAGAAGGGTTGAAGAAATTCATCAAATTTGGATACAAACTACCAGGAATCTCAATCGCAAACAAATACGTTTCAATCAAGGCTTTGCCGGCAGAAAGCACACATGCAGCATGTTGCACGTGAAGTTTTTCAGTCCTCATCATACGTGTACAATCATGATGGTATCAAGATTGTTCAATTTTACCATCTTGGGGGAATGGGGATCATATCGTCAACCCCTAATTGGGTCAATACAAACCGGTCCAATAATGAGCAGAGCAGCAATTCATCAAATATTTTTAGAACGCCATATGGGATCAGAGAAACTTGATTGGGTACATTATGGATGTGAATATAATCCGTATAAATACATGATGTTTATGAGCAAGGAACATGCACTTAACTTCCGTGCGCTATTGCAACCCTTTGACATCATATCTACTGTTGTATTTGCTCTGTCAATCCTATCTATATCAAGTTTTCTGCATGTCATGGTAAAAACTCTCTGCGCAGAAAATATTGACCAATATTTTCAGTCCTTAAGAAAAAATTCATTTTATCAGTACAAATGCATTTTGGAACAAAGCGATCAAACAACTTTAGCTTTCTTTAAGGGAAGCCGAAGCTATTCTGGCTACTTGATCATTTCATGTTGGTTACTTTCTTGTTACATGATTGGAAATGAATACAAGGGATTTATGTACTCATGCATGACAACTTTGCCCAAACCTAAAGTCCCAGAGTCTATTGCTGACCTAGTCATGAAAAGTTCGATCCCATATTTTACTACAACAAAACATAGCTATCAATGGGACTATTATTCTACTCTCAAAGATATGGTGCTAATTGATTTTCTTCATAGTACAAAACAAACGCATGAAACTATAATGATCGAAAAATTGCGTCAGAAATGTGCTTTGATAAAAGGTAGTGAAGCCACCGCAATTTTCAACATGACAAGACACTTGCCCGTACGAACTGATGCTGGAATGTTGATCATTCCACCAAAATTTGCCTTGATTTCTAGAGAGGAGGATATGAAGCTTTTCATATCGTTGATAAGAAAGTTAACTGATCTCATCATAATTAGGAGCAACAAAGTAAGCTATTTTGAGAGTAGAGTCCCATGGTTTGGGAAGCGGAATACGTTTTTGAAAGTTTTCACAAAAGGGCTTTCAAGGCTCGAACAATCTGGGATTTACCGACGGTGGTCCAAGCATTTTAGTTTGTTTCAGGTTATCGAAAAATTCATGGAAATAGATGAAAAGTTGAAGCAATTAAATGTGACTACAACTTATCAAAAAAATTACTTTTCGATGGTACTCCACGTTCTTAGTGACTCTAGGTTGAGTATGGGCATTGATGGTGTCCGTATTGGACTACAAAATCTGGAGCTTATGCTGATAGGATGTTGTGGGCTAATAGTCGCTGCTGGTATTGCATTTGGATGCGAAATGTTGGTATCAAAAGTAGCGGAAGAAAGTTGGAGATTCTCTTAAAATCTCTCGTCAATCTCGTATCATTGCATCAGATCAAAAATATTTCAAAGATCCCTTTTTTGTTAAAACTAACCATTCCAATGTCTAAAGTACACCGAAAAGTATAATAGTGGTATATATTTATATAAGCGCTTACGTGACTGCAATATTGTGTAATACAAAAATGAAATCATTAAATTCATTCTTTCGACAGTTAATAAAAAAAGTATATAACTGACGTGTAGAATTCATTTGTGAGACAAGCATATGGGGTGCCCATTAGAAACTAGTAATGACAGTGATGACTGGTGAGCAATGATGTGTATGAACGTTAGCACACGATACCATCTCTGCCAAATTATGAAAATCTCTTTTTTGCTGGCAGCATAAGATCATCGTTCGTTGGAACAAAGGAGCTTACGCCGATGAAAAACTACTTTCTTCATGGTATATCAGCCAAGTCGGGTTTGTTGGGCACACCAGGGAAAAAAAGATGGTCTTGCCAGACTGCGAGGCAGCAGATCTCGATTTCACCAAATTTCATGGGATTTGCTTTAAAAATCACTTGTATTCAAACTTGATTTTATTACTAAACTAGATTTAAAAATTGGAAACGCACATGGGGCTTGTCTTGCATTCTATTTCAGACCCATACTCCACACTACAGTAATCTCTGTTTTTTTGGCATTCTTATGCTAAAATCCCCATAATATCGGGTTCGGGTATCATTTTCACAGGCAGACAAACTGTACCAAGCCAACATTTGGTAATCTTGACAGCTTATTACGAGTCTAAAGATAGATTACTCAAAAGTCTGTTCTGTACTGATCAAAAAGTTTATGTGGTCATTTCAAAGGCTTGAAATTATGGCAAATCTTCAAACGTCAGTAACTCAACAACTGTTCATTTGATTAAAATACGGAAGTAATAATGGTCATTACTCACTTTCACTTATATATTTCCAAGATGAGTGTATGAGTCACCAGAATTCAGTTTAAAAACTTTTGTAGAGGTTATATGAATAAATTTGTCGTTTAAAATTATGCATATGTATAAAAATTATCTGCCTGACAAGATATAACTTACTGTGTACTATTTAGGCTCGTGCGTCACAAAAATATTCGTTACTACTTTTACTAACTACGCTAGCATTTCTTGATTAGCCAATTATTGCTCAACCTTTCCAATCACTTTTAGTCTAAATATCCCATTTGGATTCTATTATTTCCTTCCGTACTATGGTTTATGGGTACGACTTTTTGAAGGATTCACCGTGCGACAGGAGCACAAAATTTAAAGCTGAAATAGTATATAGATGACAGAAGCAGATTTGATCTGAGGTTGCAGTCTTGCTCTATTTCCTGACACTA
This sequence comes from Orchesella flavescens, assembly GCA_964034955.1. Classification (NCBI taxonomy): domain Eukaryota; kingdom Metazoa; phylum Arthropoda; class Collembola; order Entomobryomorpha; family Orchesellidae; genus Orchesella; species Orchesella flavescens. Next base: position 35,645,519 of record OZ035955.1, read on the forward strand.
AAATCCTATGATTTGTTTTCCTTGTTAATGGAAACTGCAACCTAAATTTTTTCATTTCATAAGTAATTCTAGAGCGGAAACTATTCTGCGTAATGGCAATAATAAAACCAGTGTTACAATTTGTGAGGAGAGGAGTTACGTTTTACATACATACATTCATATATAATCTTACGCATCTGCAAATTTGATACGAGCGCATCATGCAACTTTTATGGATTTTTTTTATTATTATTGCTTCTTGTGTAAGCAAGCAATAATGCGTGTATCTGCTCTTTACAGCTGTATATATTAGTTGCTGCATATACTACTTAACGTTGACTTGAGGTTTTCAACCCTATTTTGTCCAATTTATTTAGACTCCGATGACAACATGTCCCGCTTCCTGTCATGTTGGATAAGCATGATTGGATATGAATCAAGGGAGATGGCCAAATAGATGATAGATGATGACCTGATTTCGCTTTCATTCTTACGTTCATGTGACTTTTCCTGCTGCCTTACATACGAAGTACAACCGCCCTACGTTAATGGGGGAAATGGGGGTCTGCTGCTGCTCTTAGCTTTATGAACTCTTAGGCAAAAGTTTTTGTGTATGTATTGGTAATCGACCCAATAGATATATATATATATACTTATTTTAAAGAGAAATTGGACCATTATACGACGTTTACTGGCAGAGTACTCATAAAACGCCAAGGCGTTACAGTTGGATTGAATGTCTTATAAAAGCTGCTCATTCATACTGACTGAGGAAAAAGGCATATTGAAAAAGGTGTTTTAGGTGGATGATTAATATCCTACGGGAAATTTCCAGAATAGATTAATTTTGAAAGTATTCAACCATTTCAAACTCCATTAAATTTTTCCTCATGACTCATTGTAGTGTTTTTATTTTTGAGTTTTTATAAAAGTCCACATTCTCGTCGTCTTGAGAAGGAACACATATGCGTACCAAATTGTAATTCGTAAACACTCTCCCGTTACGAATTCGTCACACCTTCTCAACAGGAATTCTTGAGAAGTATGAATTCATGGGAACGGGAAACAAGATGTAGAAATAGAGGAACATGATGGACCAAAGTCTGGTTGTTCATATGGTCTACATTTAGTCATTTTTTACATCAAAACAAACGCATAGTCACTCTTTGTTTATATTTATGAATCACACCATGGACTGGCCTGTACATAAATGGTTTATTGGTATACAAACTCTGAAAAGTTATCGCGGAAGTAACTCATTTATATGACAGTTTACACGTTGTTCTATTTTGCTATCATTTGTAAACTTACGTAAGAAATCAGAAAAAGAACTGTGGCAAATTGCAGTCATGCCCATCGTGGTTCTTGTGTTACCGGATACTAAAAAAAGTATGACTATGAATACGTACATATAAAAACAGCTTTAAAATTTGTATTTAGGTCAACCACCCAGTACATCACAAAATGCAGCTCTTGAAAGAAAGTCGAGGGAAATGCTTTTCAAAGAATGCTAAATTTTGTGGAAACTAAAAAAATTGAAAAACCAAAGGTATTTAGATGCAATGCCCTTTTTGTTGTTGTTTTACGAAAATCCTCAGTAAAATGTTTGTTTAAGTTTTTTTTTAACAATTTGACTCATGACAATGTTCACATTTTGATAAAAACGTAGAAGAACGGGTGAGAAGAATCAAATGTTTCCGAGTTCTGAGACTCAAATAGATTAGTACTCTTAACGTGCTGTTGCTCTTAGCGTGCGTATGTTTTTGGCATCATTTATGGGGAATTTAGAAAATTTGTAAACTTGAATACGAAAAAATTTGGATCACGAGTGCATGGATGTTGAACTTTGTTAATAAAAAAGTTCACACTTTAACCATATATTATTTAAGTGGGGATTAGGAATGTTAAAAGTGTCTGAAAAACATCTAAGGACATACTTATTACTATTACTCTACCGTTTTACAAGTGATCTTCTTTGTGTTATCCTTTGATAATAATAATGTGATTATAAATACCGCTGAAATATTTCCACAGGGATTGAGTACCAATGTTTACCTACATTCAATAAATCCGCCCGATGATGTGATTTTTTAAATAAATTCGAAAAGTGTCACACCGGGTGAGCAAAGTCATTTGATTGTATATAGAAACTCAAAGCGGTATACTTCCATTTTACACACGTAATATACTATGTTTTGCTGACCCTGTCTGGATGAACGCCAATGTTCGATGAACTAGTAATGTAAAATCATATATTATTATGTATAAGGATATTATTATATATGCCTATGTAATGCAGTTTAATATAGTTTCGGAGGAAAATGTCCTGCCTGGACTGGTTGCTGTGTGCAACTTTCTCGTTAGCCGTGCGACAGTGGAAGAGAAATTGATGTAGTAGCTCACGCCCGCAGCGTTGCTTGCTGCCCGCCGATACGCCCTAAATTCTATATCTGAATCCAATTTCTTCAAACTATTCCCGTTTTATTATTATGTCATTCTTTCAAAACTATAGATTTTTACCAAATAATAACATATACGTTTTTAAGCGTACATTTGACGATACACGTGGACATCATGAGTATTGGTGTTGCAAAAACAATATCTCATCTGGGACTACTTAAAAGATGAAATGCACATACATACACGTATTCTATAACTATAGCCGAAATGATCTAAAGTTATATGCAGAAGTTAATGGTAATTGTCTAAAAGTTACAGCTGGCGGAAAAATTACATGAAAGTCAACCAGATGTTAAATGCATCATGTTTTTATGATTTCATCGCTCTGTAATGCTATGTGAAGTAGTATATATAAGATGTAGGGCTTGCAAATGCAATCAAGTGCATTAAAAGATGAATTTTAAGCGCTTAGAAGGATTTTTTCATTTTGTGAGCCTTTAATACGTAGCTGAATCCCATTCAGCTTAGTTATAACTTTGCTAAGTTTGTTCGTCTGTCTGTCCATCTGCATTCGATTGAACGGAAATTTCCCACCATAGGACCGGAAGCCATTATATTTCCGTTCTCATGAACGGACATTTTGAGATTTCCGTTCCTATGAACGTTCCCATGAACGGAAACCATTTTTTTTTCCACGAAAAAAAAGTTTCAGATTTCCGTTGCTATGAAAGGAAGTAACTTTATTTCCGTTCATAGGAACTGAAATCTCAAAATTACCTTTCGTGGGAACGGAAATCAAATTATTTCTTTTCGCGGGAACGGAAATCTCAAAATTTCCTTTCGAGGGAACGGAAATAAAATTATTTCCGTTCACAGGAACGGGAATTTTGAGAAATAATTTTTTTTTAATCATTGAAGGTATCACAAAGGTGGGTTTCGAGGTGATCACTCAGGGGATGCTTTCTAGAATTTAAACGCCTGTTTCAGCTTCGTCTCTAGCCTGCTTACTAGCAGTGTTTTTAAATGGTCTTATGATGAGCAAAATGTAAAGGATGGGAAGTGTGTGAACAAAAACAAATGAATCCTACTTTGATTTCATAAGCTTTCAAATTGTCCATTTTTAAAAATCAAGTTGTAGAATTACCAAAGTTTCTCTGGTAAAGGACTCGTCTTGCTTCCACCCATGAGAAATATGGGTAAATAATTAAATTTTTATAAGAAAAAGTGAACGAAATAAATGAAGTTTAAATGTTGTGTTACAAAACTTTTACGCACTCGTGAAACATAATACGAACAGTAACGAGTAATCAAGCAGCCACATTATAAAAACAATCTTGGCTTTGCCACTTTAAACCATATTATTGCACTTTTAAAATCTTTCGAGAACAAGTAACATCTTATATGCTGCATTTACATGTATACGTGTATATGCTCATATAAAAATATACGCTATCAATAATTCTTTTGTATGTTAGTTAAATTCAGAAAACAGCAATAACTTTCCATCCGTTTCACCTCATAACACGTTATTGCATCTCGCTAACATCTAAATATCTACCATCAAGCAAGCTACATCTGCAATTCTGTATCATGATGGTGTGATGAAATCTATCTCGCCGCAATGAAACGTTCAACATTTTCATAAGCCGTGGATAGTAAACTTAAGCAGTCTATACTAATTTGATAACTAGAATAGCATTGTTTGTGAGACATTAATTCAGCCATGTTTTACACTGTGTTATATACAATTTATTCACTGTTGTTATTTTAATCACAAAATAATTTCGTTTTGCTACATTGTTCAAAGAATTTTGAGGGACAGACAAAAACACTACATTAATCCTTTCATTTATCTAAGCAGCGAGCTACTAATATGTACACAAATTCAGTGTGAATTATAAGTATATGTAGGCAGTTAAGTTTACATTTTTCTTAGTTACTTCATGAATCTTCATTTTCCCATTAAACGTTTTGCAGCTCTTAAATAAAATGCTGGCTTTCCTAAAACGCATACAAAAGGATTCACAACTTTTCATTACTCAGATCCACTTTGAAAACATTCTCAATTCTCATAGCAGAGCCAAACTTTGAGTAGCAAAGGTATGTTCCTCAAATTATGGCCATTTGTGTGTTTTTATAAGAGAATAGAGTCATTTAAATCCTGATAGTCAAGCAGTATGCTTCTGTTGAGTGCTGACTCTTTGTATTTATGTCTTAATTTAATCCACGACACGACACGGGAAGACGGCTATGAATCTTTTGATTTTGGCACAGTGTAAAAGTGGCGTGTGTGTATTTAAATGCATATAAAAAAATGTTTTCTATATGTACTTACGACTCTCTATATCTAATAGAATAACTACATGTTTGGTAACATACATACATGTGAAGATGATGATGCGAATTTCTTTTACAGAAACATCGTCCGTACAGCTTATTTTTCGTACATTACTTCAATTTAGTTCTCTCATGATTTTAAACTTGCAATAAATTCATTTAGGTTGGATTTCTAAATGCAACGCCTAAGAGTCTCCGCTGGCTTGCGGAATACAAAAACTTACTCATTCTGCCTGAGTCAAAATGAAAATCAAAAGTTATACTATCGACTATACTATTTGATTTGACTAGAGCATAATCACACAACGGGCAAGCAGAACTAGAAGTTTTATATACGGTTTCTAACATTATGGCTGTAACAGCTAACTGGGGGAATCAGCGTATATTCATAATCCTGTTATCGTAGCAGCATGTTTTACTTCTTGGACTCAGTCAATTCGAAAAAGTGAACTGAAAGGTTTGCACGTATTAATGCTTAAAAATAAGATCTACTTTCCTAGTCAAGTGAAGCAAAGCATGAGATAGAAAAAACCGGATCGTGTGCTTGTACTACCATCATATTATCAGCATCAGTACGGCACGGGGCATGGAGATAAGATAGGTATATCCCGAAAAACTTTTTTATACGGTCACTACCACTGTTACGTTACAAACACTAGGACTATTAATGTTGTTGTGGGGCGACAAGGAAGCCTCACTATCAACTCAGTCAGACATGGACTAGGAAGCAAAAAAGTAAGCCAGGAAAGAAAAACGCTAGCCAAGAATATAAACGCACGTTTCACGAGGAAAGAAGACCGACTCCAACTAGAAAACAGCAAGTGAGTCTCTCACTTATTCGCATCAGTCTCTATTTACAAGTGAGTAAGATTTACACTGCAATAAAAGCCGAGTTTTGGTGAACAAGTGAAGAAAATCAAAACAAAGAGGTGCAGTATTAGTATTTTCTGTTTGCATTCATGCAAATCTTGTAGAAAAGTGCATTTTTGTTGTGTCTAATTCATCCCACAATTTGCGGAAAAAGGTTTACCAGCATTTTTTACAAAATTTTTACGGTTTATTTAAAACTGTCCATCCAAAAGTAGATTCTTGTTGAGTTGAGTTATGCATTTGCTTTGCTTTGGCAGCAAAAGCATTTCCCATTACGTTTAGTTACATTACCTGTCCAAGTCTCTCAAAAGGAGTAAGAAGATGAAACACATTTTTTTATCCTCTAACAAAATTGATGCGTAGACACGGACATTTGGGGTTTGTTTGCAGTTTTGCACTAAAAGAAATGAAGTACGTAGTTGAAACTCAAAACCACTAAGGTATACAGCAGCTCATAGGAATAGAATTTGGAATTCCTTTAACTTCAGCACAACTATCAGATTCTTACGTACCACACAGAGATTTCTAAGATGCCATTATACTATTAAAGCTGCAATCCAACATATAATATGCAATCACAACAAAGTAAAGCAAAGAAGCTTGTTTAAGGGCTTCTTCTTTTGTCTCATTAAAAATTTAAGAAAGCTTGAAAGTGGTTACTTTCGCATTGGCAATTCAAGGAAAGAGAAGCCAGGGAGTAGCAAACACAAAATATTTGCAATCTCACAGGAATTACCTGAAAGGAAAAGAACCAGCTAGCCGGAGGCTTCTGAATCCCACGTAGCAAAAAAAACATATCATTCATTGCCCTTTCTTTTCTATTGCTTTCTCCCACACAGGCAGTTGAACACAAAGGAGAGAAACAAACGGTCACCTCAACCTCAAGACAACATGAACATTGCTGTATACGAGCTCAGTATATAATTTACATGTTGAGTACAGCCCATAGTTTTCCATTATGAGTCGGCTAGTAAAGTTTGAGTTTGAACAATATATATTCTTGTGCAAGTGCAGTTTAGTAAGAATTTTTAAGAAGTGAATGAATATACAACTCACATAGTAGTTTGTGGAACAATAAATAATATATTCTATTACTTCTGTTTTTGTTAAATCTAATCAAATCTAAATGGTGGAAATACTTGACAATTGGGAATTAAGGTAAACACGATTTACAAACAATCCTATTGAAAAAAAAACTATTTCATTTTAGATTCTGTCTTATTTTGCCTACCCATCTTTAAAAGCGGAGGATCATGTTTTATTTTAAGACATATTTATATATGTATGCATAAATAAAGGAAAGTAACTCAAGTCAAGTTTCATTTGCAATCTACGCCTTCCAGAATGAGGAGCAGGTACGAGGACGAAGCATTCGCAAGCTACCTTGGGAAATCTGATTTCAGAAATCAATCTGTAATCAGTTCCCGTCCTGTAACCGTCGTGTCTTCTACAATACACACCTGTCACACCTCGTTACTCCAAACCTCTGGAAGGGTGACAACACAAACCTCATCAGACGATGAGTACCCTGAGTGTGTGCCACCATCTCCTACCTCATCAGACTCTTCTCGGTATGATGCTCTGAGCTTGGACGATCTGGATATTATCAAAACCATTGGTAAGTTTTGGGATTTATTATCCAGTATATTAAATTAATTAATGCTTATAAGCTTGTTTCTCATAATTTCTCATTTGATATCTACATACACGTACCTTATAAGTATAGTATGTTACAATTTTGTGGAAACTTCCACGCGTTTCTTCCAAGTATCATAAGCGCATGCTTTCTTTTTATAAGAACGTTGTTGTGTTGTATTTTATTAAGTCATTGGCTCAATAGGATATACAAGACTTTTCCCAGGCAAAAATTTCTAAAAGAGCAAAAATGAATACAAAAAGGGAGCATTATAACATAAGAGTTCAAACCCATCCATTGTCATCATTCCAAGTATGCATTAAAATCGTTCTTCATCTGTATTTCCCAAGGTGGATAGACCTTTCTTTCTACGTTTCCACTTCCGTGTTCTCTCGTGCCCTCAATAATATATGAGCTTGTTAGTATTTTTCATCCTGTTTACCTTCGGAACAAATGATGCTTAGTAAATTATAGAAAATTTGAAACGTGCCTATGTTTGTACCACACAAATAAACACACGCAATCGCTCACGTAATGTTGGTGGGTGCCACACCACAAAATTACTTCAGTTTTTTATGATTTCATTTGAAAAAATCTCGGTTCATGCATATATTGTATAATTCTGGCACCCATAAATTCACTGCTGCTTTCACGTTCTTTCCGTTTGCTGTGAAACACCACACTTCTTACCTTTAATTTAAGCTCTAAATTTTGGCTATCTAAAGGATAATATCTACGTATTGTAATCTTGAAGTCAGAACAGAAACATAAACATACATGTGGTTTTTTTTTAAATGAACCTGTTGGTTACGTTTGTTTTTGTCGTTGGAATGTTTAGTATATCGCAACAACGCTAACGCTAAGCTAATTTTATTAACCACATATAACCCATATGTATCTTTTCCAACCATTTAAAAAAGTAGCATCACTAACAGATGCGAAATAAATAGTTTCACATTTGCTACAGTAGAATCCAAATACATGTATCCAATAACCAATTTGGAGAGATTTCGTGCATACACTCAAGCCTTTTAAAGAAAGGTTTATAAACCTCAGGTTGTTGTGTTTTTGCAATACTAAAAGCCTTTGGCATCAAGCTCAACTAAACATGATTGCAGACAAAAAATCGCAAAAAAAAATCATGAAAGGGTCCGTTCCGAACTGTATAGTTTTGTCTTGAGAACAATGTGTCCCATTGTGAGACTCCTTCTAACAGCTAAATTTAGGGATTTCAAGTTGGCATCTGAACATGAAACTCTTTCAAACGCCGTAAGAATATATATAATGTATAATATGTATATAGAATCTTATATATTGTGCAATGTCATGTATAAACACGACACAAGATTCCGGTACGTTTCTATTTTTCTTTTCCCCAGCATTCTAAAGCTGCTAGGGTGAAAGATAGGACGAATACTGCATTATAGTCAGATTCAGTGTATTATTGTGGCTGCAAGAGGTGAAATATGTACCCCGTATGTCGCCTCTCTCTCTCTCCTTTTCATGACCATTATTATTTCTACTGGTAAATTGCAAAGAGCAAGGAAGGAATGGAAAGAAGAAAGAAGGCCAATAATCTTAGCCATTTTATATAATCGAGTTACAGTCACGAAAACACGAAATACGTTAGATAATATCATGCATTACTTTTGAAGTCGACATTTTCTCATGGATGGAGCTGAGCTCTAACCCAAATGAAGATAAGAGTGGTGGATGGCATGGCATGGCATGTTTAATAGACACCGAGTAAGGGTAACAGTCAGGGGAATACAGAGACAGAAAGAGATGAAGCTGCTGCTGCTGCTGGTTGATACTATGTTACTCACTAAATTGTCTTTGTCAGACAGAACGCATTTGAATGACAGTAATGCTAAATGGTAAATATCTATTGGGGCAATTTACATTGAAGTGTGCTAGCTACACACTAGCTATCAACTATAGCTCACTTCAAAATGAAAAAATAAGCTCTAATTAAATATTCAGTACAATAGAGGAAACAGCAGTGGAACAATGATCGTGCCACGCCGTGACGAAACCCATTTATTAAGTTGGTTATGTCCGACTATAAGAGAACCGACATGTTTTATACTTTCGGCTCAATGATGCTAAATACAATGAACCAAAAACTTACTTTCAGCTTCACACGCATCAATTAGAATAAGCAATATGTTTGAATTAAGGGTTCACATATGTGACCAAAATTCTTAGTTTGAAAGCCTGGATTTTTGTAGACATAAGGCTACAACTCTAGACTCAAGTATGGCCTAGAATTTTAGAATTTAAAAAAATTGGTGATACGGTTCAAAGCAAAAAATAGAATTTGAGGGGAAAAAAATTGTGGATTGGTAATTTTTACACGTACGTAGTTTATATATGTATGTATAAACTATTTTCGAAGAATATATGTAAGTGTTAATTGTTTTAAGTGCGAACTCATGTTCAATTAGGCAGCTTTTGATGTTCTATTTTGAAGAGTCAAGCATTATCCCATAACTCATTATATATGCGATGAATAATAATTAAAAAATTGCAAAGATCCGTGACTCCATGTTTCTCTACGTTAGTTCTTTTCACCGATGATAAATGCCTATTACAAAGGAAAATCGAGTGAATACAAAATAGTTATAATGAAAAAAATCATTCCAGCTGCGCCCGTTTGTCTTTCATGGTTGTCAGATAATATAGGCCATCATCGTCATCTCACTTGGGCTTTAATTTTTGCTGGCACTGTATCCTTGTTGAAGACACGACACGACTTGCTCTCATCCCCTCCTTTTTGTCTGCCTGTGTGATGTGATGGGAGGTTCGGAAGTGTACAAACAAACAATTCACTTCTGTAGAAGTTTAATCAAATGAGCCGATACAATTCTACATGTACTTATGTGTATCTTGTATATTATGAAAGGAAAGAATACTTAATGCCAATAATAATACTACGTGCAAATGTGTCGCACAAAGATAAACTTCATGCCACGTGTGTGTTTTTGTGCTGTTAGGCCATGATTCGAATCCCTATTTAGAGTTGGGTTATGTGATACACTGTCACAATGGACTGTTCCTTACCCTTCAAATTCATGATACAGTCGGAGCATGATAAGGAAAGAGTGTTTGACGAACCATAAGCTAAGGTTCCTTATTACTCTTCACAATTTCGTATTATGAGCACCGAAAAGAGTATCGATTATTCATGTTAGTCAAGTCTGATCAATATGACTCATGTTCCCTTTAGTCTTTAAGAACAAGAAGAGCTTAGTGTTACGCAAAACGCTAGAAAGATTAGAAATCTTTCTTCTGTATACCTTTTCCTCTTAGATTTTAGATGCGGCATTAATTTTCATAATTGAATTATTTCCAATGTCTGTCAAGGTTATTAAGTATATTCAAATATAAAGCAACTATACTGAAATTTCTCTACATCGAATTTGAGAAATTAGTGTATATGAACAGCCACTAAGATGGAGGTATTTGATTTGCCAAGTAGAATTTTCATTACCCCTTTCATAATGACACCGTGCTATATATCATTTTACCAGGTTCATTTTACGTTCATTAAAACAAACAATCTTAAGCACGACAAGGAAGGCATAATGGACTTTATTATGAATGAATCTGTTCTTCTCCCTTATGCATCGTGAAGAAATATTGTTATTACCAGAATTGTCGGCATCTCAAAATTGTTTTGACTAAGCTAAGTAGTCCGTAAATGAAATTTTAATTGTGGAAACGTATCAATTAAGAAGCCAAAATGTGTTAATACTAATAGGCATAGGCAGAAGTATAAGTCAAACAATTTTTAAAGTGCTACTTGATTAATCTTTTCAAGCAGTTCGAATCTTACAAAGCAGAAAAGTTCGTAAACATTCAGGGCAAAAACAATCACGCTCAATGGAACAAACATATGCTACGTCGTATGTTCATAATAATAATCATTATGTTGTAACATTAAGTGCGTCGTAATCTACTCACTTGGATTAAATTGTTTACATACATAAAAACTATCAAAATAGTGTCCGTTTACAAATATATGCTGCAAACATATTAGGTTAACTTAGTATGAATTATTATCAGTACTAGATTTTTAAAAGAAATTTCTATTACGCTTATTCCTGAATGCAAACTATGTACGAAATATTTGATCTGGTAACAATTCAAATCAAAAGATTACATCTTTTCATCAACAACTTAAATTAGACTGATAGGTAGATGCATGGTGATAACAGATAAGCTAAGTTGGCAGTATTGGAATACTGATATACTACTTCTATAAGGTGATAAAATAGCACTTAACCTAATTGCAATGTTGTTGTTTCACGAGAAAGAAGAACAATAGGCTCGGAAATGTAATTTGAGTCATAATCCATCTGCCATTTAGTATTTATAGTACGTAGTAGCTGTGCTATGTAACAAAGTCCAGAAAGTAGACCACCAACAACGCAAACCTTTCCAATGAGAAAAAACTTTCCGGAAATTAGTAACATAAGCGAACACCATTCAATATGCAAGCAAAATAAATCCTAGAATATTCAGAGGGCGGGTATCATCCCACATCAACGTTAAAGTTGCAGCCATTCTTAGTGAAACACCTACGTTCAACGTAACAGAATCTATTATCCATTCTTATCCACAGTTTACAATCTTGAGCCTATAATATAGTCGTTGAAAGTATATTAAACACATATGAGATGTGTATGAAACAACTGTTTCCCTTTTTGCGTTTGGGTAGAGGTTTAATATGTTGAGTAAAAAAACGATGAAAAAAATCCGGAGTGCATAATATTATGTTAACCTAGTTATAAAAGAGTTCCTATTCTAAACATTTTTATCTTATGGTTTTTTTCAGTAAGGATATACTAGAATATAGTGGGATTTTTCATCTTTTGAGATAGAAAGTTGAGGGGAAAGAGGAACCGACCATAATATTTTTTTACTTTTAAAACCGGCAAAGGATGTGGAAAGCTATAAAAATTCAGAGAGTACCCATCCTATTAGTTTGTCTGTTGCAGCAGTTGATGTTGATATTGATATGTACTCAAGAAACATGTATTTCTCGCCACCAAGTAGAGCAGTCAGTTAAGGTTTTAGAGATGGGTTTGGGTTCAGCTTAACCTTTTCCCGATCTTTTCAATCTTTAAAAATGATCTATGGGATCAACCTTGTATCTTTTTTATGTAATGTTCAAACTAATATTTTTATGTAACATATAAATGTCTAGTTGCTTTCTTATATATAGTAGATCAGATGAGAGGATATGAAATGATGGAAACAAAATTAGATTGGCATTGTATCAATATACACATAAGTCTCGATAGCACCAATCTCCATACTTCTGTACACAGTTAACACTCAAGCTAACAGACGATGACTAACTGTGACTGTTGTGAAAAACCGGGAAGAATATTGATGATGTTGAAAAAAATTGGTTGATTCACATCATATTTACGTCACGTCTCATTCAGTTTCCATTTTTCAATACTCGCAATACTCTGTAGTAGTAGCTTCTCATGCATTACGAATTTAAATTCAAGTAGAAGTGAATGCTCTCAAAAACATTGGTTTTTGTTTTGTTTGCAAACTTTTCTGGTGTAATACAAAATTTAAATCGTCAACTCTTTATTCCTTGTTATCGTAACCTTGTATTTAGTAACAGGATACATATTTCAGATACCACTTAATTAATCTATGAAAAATAATTATTGTCATGATAAAGAACCTGCCACCGCTACTTTTTACTCTTCTGCGAACAAAGTTTTCTGTAGCCATTTTCACTTAAGTCTAAGCCTTTTGAAACATCAATCTTAAGTACGTGGAAATATGAGAATACCCGCCAACTGGGTAGGGCAAATGTGTGGTATATTAATCATATTAGACGCATTATTGCGGATGAAATAAAGCTCCAGTGCGGGTGGTATTTACAGTATTACTGTACGTACGACGTTCTCAAACTGAAATGTTATACTGAAGGTCACACTCACATGCAATGTGATACTGCTATTCGCTCGACACTCCTTTGTTTTCGCAGATATTTATTTGTTGTATGTAAGATGTACGTATGAATAAACCGAAACATGAAACTATTCTAATGACCTTGCAAACACTGTAAAATGTTTACATGAACTTAAACTACATGAACCCGTCCGTATTGCACGATTTTATCACAGTGTCCTCGCAAAATCACTCACAAACGATCCGCAAAACAGATCCCGTCTAAATACTACATAATTACATTACATTACATTCAACATTAGCAGCTTGTCTACAAAACATAAAAATAATGTATTTACATTAAGTACGCGTTACATCTTACGCAAACGATAACCCTGAGCTTTAAAATATCTGCAGGTAACGGAAGGTCAGCAGCACACGATTAGATTAAACCAATAAAGTAGCAAGCATTTAACTGTCCATCTGTCCAAAAAAAAGCACGGATTCTACAGCTGGAAATCTTTGCTTAAATGATCTTATTGTTGGATACAGAAAGATAGATGAACATTTCCCTTCTCCTCTGTGATCAACCTTCGACTGACTCTAATCTACACAGTCGTAAAAATTACTGAGCCGAAGGCTGACTGAGAGCTGTAAATTTTGTTACTGAATGTCATTTGACATATTGATGAAATGTAGATTATCACGATCTGGCAAACTAAAACCTACTTGTCTCCTTGCAAGGCAACTGTACAAGTTTTTCTTACAAAGTTTGCCAGTTTTTTTTGTATTTCCGTGTTTCTACTTCCGTGTCTTCCTTGCACAACAGCTCATCGCTTGTCATACGCTTTTATCCGTTAATCACAAAAGTCATTAATGCCCATTTTCTTATGCCAAGAGCTCGTTATGTAATTTACTGGATGAAATTTGTGATGCAAAACCTTCTACCATATCTTCATGACTCATGAATGTTGTGTCTATCTATATTCTATATGCATGCAAGGCAGCTGGAAACCAAAAGAAATTAGCAACACTGCGTGATTGACATTTCATCACTGAAAGGACGGAACCCAGGCAGGCAGAATATTTTAGACATAATAATAATAATACTTGAAGAGCAGATAGTGCTTAAAAACTAAAACAAACCCGTAACAACAGGTTATTTTCATAGGTACGCACCCAAACATGTTGTAATACATTCACCGATGATGTATGTAAACACCAAAATACAACATGACTGACAGCTGTGCAGTTTTTCTGGCGTTTCTGCTTACACCGGATGAGTCTGTTTTTTCTGGTCGAGTAAAAGTGTGATATGATAATACTCTTATGGATTGAGCTCTCCAAACTGTGCTCATTTAACCCGTCTGAGAACTTCCATGTGGTCTAGCCTCAGGTCTACGTGGGGTATGCAATTCAGGCAGGCTCAACTTCTTTACATAGGTAGTTTGATATTGATGATGTATCATGTCCAATGAGTATTATCTACGAGCGCTGGGGTGTCAGAAGATAAGATATACTTGTCGAAGATGATGATGACAAGAGGTTGCCCTTGTTTTGCAAAAAAAAATCATACCGGGTCACAGTCATGAATATGTATGCACAACGAGTGATTAATGCTTGTTGCTGAAGGGCAAACACAAGTTTCTTTTGCAAAAAGTTTGTAACGAACCAACGCAACTTTAAACTCAAACTCAAAAGTTAGTGATATTATTTATTTTGAGAGGTGGTAACGGTTGAATTTCTTAATTTTTTTCTCACTTTGTATATAATGTAAGAAATGAGGACTCATTTTGAGGAAGGTTTTTGTATACCTGCTTTCTAAAATTACGAATGTTTCAGTAAAAAAAATATAATTTCAATATTTCAAACAAGCTTAGCGTCCCCTCCCCGTCCATGACCTGAAGTCTTCCATGCAGTTAATCCATTTAAGTATGTTTCCCTGTCTAGCTGAAGTTTTTTGGGTTTTCGTTCCACTCCTATTCCCTTTTGGTAGTCAGTTCTGGGTGTTGTTTGTTAGTTGAAATCAAAATTAGACACTTTTTTTAACTTGTGTGAATAACAAATTTTACGTTCAAACTTGATAACACACTAATAACATGGTATATTATGAGAATAAGGCCCGTTGAGATATGGGTACATGTGATACACCAATCGATTGGAAATTCAATGAGGATCAATTATCTATCATTTATTTTGTGCGGAAACGTTCACAATCCGAGAAAATTTAAGTTAAACCTGGCCCAAACCGATCATTTTTACTATGTATGTGGTATGTATTACTATGTAATTCGGTTGCTTTCTTTTATTTCATACTGTTTTTCATAGGTTAGGTTATAGTAGGTTAACTCGCTTGAAAGTGTGTACAGGGTACTTGAAGGAATAGGTTAAAACGCTTGAAAGTGTGTACAGGGTATTTCAAGGAATAGGTTAGCAGGTACGTAGTAGTAGAGTATAACGGTGTAATTACCAACGTAATATTGACTATCATACACGTTGTGGGGTATGGGTAACTATAGGATTGGTACCAAGTTGGATCGAAAATATCTCGAGATCAGAGCGTTTCCGCAACTAGTCGCCATTACAAAAAACGATCACGATCAAATTTCCAATCGATTGATGTATCACTTGTCTCAGTTTCTCAACGGGCCTTTTGAACATAATGTTCCAATAACATTAGCCGTTTGATGTGGAAAACATTTAGCTGTTAATTGCCAAAATATTCCTAAAGAAATTCACTAACACAGTTGACAGAAATAATTGGCTGCTAATGCTAAAATTCCTTGATAGCGCATATCATTCATTATGTCGCTCGTAGAGTGTTGCACATTTAATTCAATCTCAAGTTGGGTAACTATGGTTTAGAATTACTGGGCTTATCCTTACAACTGTCAGTATACATGCCTTCAAATCATACCATCAACCATGCATGCATGAGCTAAAGTCATGCGTTGTCGCTATCAAACATTATAAAAAAAAGGTGAGCTGATCTCGAATTTATAAGAGCAACCTTTTTTTCATAAAATTGCTTTGACTTTTGACAATGGCTATTAAGCAACATAAAACAAAAAGAGGGATGCTCAATCCATGTACGAAACCCAGAATAAATTTAAAAAGCCGCAACATGATTCTTCCTGTACCAGAGTAGTGTTTTAGAGCAAACAAATAATACAGTTCTTCTGTTCGCAGTTCCATATATTATTCGTCAGCGTCTCTCTCTTGCATGTCTAAAATACATATACTTTATAAATTGTGAATCATCAATACTACTACTACTACTACTTCTTTGGCATGGAGTGACGTTTTTTATGCAAGCTTATCTCAAACCAAACCTTTCCTAATGAAATAAACAGTCTCAGAGACACTTAGCAGTTCGTACAGAGTTTCAAATTTCTGGAACCCTTCCAGTTTTAACCTTCGGGCACTTACCTTACCTCACTTCCCCAGGGTATAATGTTTCTTACATGTCATTTCTCTCTTGTTGCTTCTGCATATAAATAGCAATTGAAATGTATATGGCAGACGACAGGGAAGCGTGTAGTATATAAGATTAGCAAGTGTTGCAAGGCAATATATACCGTGTGTAACATTACGGTTTTTTGTCGGATAAAATTTCTTGTTTTTTAATTTAACACGTTCCTTTAAATACAAAATGGACAGATGGCTGAATGCAAAGGATTCTTGTATGTGGTGACACTGACATATGATGTGTCACAAGACGACCGACTCATCTCAACTAAGCTTGGATAATTTAGCGTGTGGAATTCAATAACTTTCGGTTTGACATTATGTTTCCCTGAAGGTTGCAGCTACGGTGAAATGTAATGAGATGTATTTATGTATGCATTTTATACGTAGGTTTCAGTATATTGAGATTTCCTCAACTGATCCCGAGATTTTAAATGAATGATAGAATTGTGACGAGTAGACTCCTTCTGGTTCTGGTAATCTTTGAGTATAAAAATAATGTTATGGTTAGGATTGCATTATTAGATGCTTATCACTTCATTTTGGTTTCAGCATTAGTGGATCGGAAGCTGTACGAAAATAAAACTATAACCTCATGCTCATGCATGCATAAGTGGTTGTCCATTATTATTTTGATAAATGGCTTCATATATATTAATTGTCAGTAGCAGGGCTTTCGACTTTCAAGCTCCATTTAAAAAGAGTTGATAAGTTTACTTACTACTTCACATGAACTTGATATTCTGCAGCAGCTCCCTAGTTTGCTTCTTTTTCATTTCAATGTGTCAAGAATATAATATAGAATCTATTTAGATATCTTCTCCTTCTACAAAAACGATCGTTTTTTCAGCTGTCATCCTTGTTTAGGTAATCGGCTTAGGTTGAGTACTACTCAAAAACACCTATTACCTGAATGGACTGAGCATTCAGTTTCCCCCATTTACTTTCCATTTCCGGAAAATAACGGTTTGATGTCCGACCAAGGTGAAATATATATTACCTGAGAAGTAAACAGGAAGGTAATCTACAAATAGCAAATTTTATTTTAGCTCATTCACCAAGGCTTAAAGAAAGCTAGAAAAATCTAATATCCAATTCAGTCGTACTCCAATCGCACTAGTAAATGGCGTTGTTTGTTATGATAGAGAGTTTAAATGCACGTGTTTTCTACATTTCTCTCTGCTCTCTATACTATAGGTATATCAACACTCAACATGAGCCATTATTATCACCATCTTGTAACCCGACTATTCTTCAAATCCTCAGTTTAACATTAGCTACGATTTTTTACGCCGTTACAATTGCAAAATGCAAACACATGCTGGACATCTATAGATTATTTATTTGAAGCAGCAGCAGCATATTCACAATTTCAAATACCATCAAAATCCAGTGACAATATACAATAATTTGTAGAGTAATGTTATGAGCATTTCGGCTTTCAAATTTAATGCAGATATCATGACCTTAGAATATTATTATGACATTCTGATTTTTTTTGTCCTGCCGCAAAGCAACATAGTATGTCTTCCAACAGTTCCAACAGCACCCAACTTCTGAGGCTGACTCATCGTTTGTGTGCATTATCCTCCTTACTCCTCCGCAAACTATGGGCTATTTAAACAAACAGTAACACGAACTAACATAAACTTCGCAAGGCATTACTTTTACTTATGAGAATATTATGGAAGTGGAAGTGCATATAGGAGGCGGCTTTCCGTTCAATGATTTCATTTCTGAAAAGAACCACCAAACTAATGGAGGGATGATCAATAAAATTTAGTGAACCATCCCTTTATACAACTACATCGCAATTTATAAACGTGTTACTCCCATCGTAGTCGTGTAATGGAATTCGATGAATTTCGTCGTAGCTGTGAGAACATTAACTAATAAAATATGATAGTTCTGTTTCAGAACGATGTTGGTTTGTGGTGCTTCTTTGCATGTTCGTGAGAAAGTAACATTGGCATAAGATATTTTTCAAGTTGTACATAGCAGGGTTTCATTTGCGCGTAGGCATAAGTGAAGTGACTAGCTGGAATCAGCAACTAATAAATTCTCCCTATTTTTTTTGGTTTGAGAACAGGAGTCGTGTAGACTGGGAAGAGGTTTGAAACCAATGTTGATAATATGACTTGAATGACTAAAGTTCATGCTATTTTTTACCAGCGTCCATCTTGTTTACATGCTTAACTTGAAAAGAATAAGCGGTGTAGTGAGTAAGTGAGTAGTAAACGAATGTGCAAAACGGTAGGTTGGTTCGAATCAGTTCTGTATTATGCAATTTATGAATTTTCACATATGAATTCCCAGCAGTAGACCATGAATCATTTTATTACAACTGCATAATAATAATGGAAGAGACTTGTATTCATATATTCAGACTCGTTTTCTCTCTAACCTTGTCGCTGTCTTGTCCTCTTTTCCTGGCATTTACCTCATAATCTCAGCTTATGCTACTAAAACTGTATAGTTTAATATGCAACTTGATCTTTCAATTTAAAACATATTGGTTTTGGGTGTAGGATGAAGGTCTATCGGTAAACTTCACAGTTTTAGCACAAACGAAACAAAAGAAACAGTCAAACAAATTGTACTGGTAATCCTTTCAAAAAAATTAGGTAAAATCATTTAAATTGATAATGCTTATTGCTGCCAACAGCCACAATTAAAAAAAGTGTGGGCTACGACGTTACGACAGAAATGCCATTAAGACGATTTATCTTGATCGTCATTAAAATTCCAGCTTACGGCAGAAATCCATCCTACAATTGCATTATATAATGATGAAACGTAGTTGCGAGGAAATAATTATGTTAGATTTCCGTTGTGATATACTTTTACTTATATACTTTTTAGTTCCTTTTCTCCTATTTCCTCTTTGACTAAAAGCTTTGAATACCTTTGAGAATTTCTAAAAGAAACCTGCAATTTACCTACATGTTTCTAGTGTCTAGCATTACGTCCTAATTATAACTAGGATTTCTTTCACAATGAAATGCTTCTAAGGATTTTCTTTCTCAAACGCCAGCTCTTTTATCTGATGTGTCTTTTTTCTTTTTTGAAAGGTTTCAGAAAACCATAAAAAGATGGGTTACAAAAGCATGATTTTAAACAAGATAAAAGCCTTAACCAATACCAACATTCCAAAATTCCAACATCAATGCAACATTCTTCCACACGCACACTCTTGGATGTGGTCTTGTCTTGCATACTCAACTCTTAACTTTACAAGTCTTTATCCATTTGGCCTTTGTTTTTTATCTCCTTTATTCTTTTCCTAGTTAAGATTAAAGACAAACCACGTCATGGAATGCTCCAAACATCCTCATTTTAACAGAATGTTTTAAATGCATTTTAATTTTTTTCTTGCGCCGCGATTGTAATCATGATCACACGATTTGATGATGAGGAGGTTGATGGTGTAACCGTTGTTCGTTACGGGCTGAATATCATGGCAGATGATATGAACTGGCAGATTGTCAATTTACGAGCTGCCAACAAAAAGTCTAAAGCAAGTACTGATACTGATGTGTGTGTGTGCCCGGCTGAGATTCAGCAAGCATTGATATTATAATGCCTATACATACAGTCAGTAGCCAAAGCATTCAGGAGGATACAGCGACTGTGTGAAAGTTCTGGTGATATGGAAATGCTAAAATGTTTTTCGGTAAACCCTGAAATTCCCCACTTTCTTGATGTATCATCTCAACATGTACCAATAACAAAAACATTAGTTAGGGTTGCACAATTATTAAGCACCATAATGTGAACAGTTATTGCGTTTCTGTTTGTAATTGAGAACTAGGTAAATCATGAGTTTTAGTTCTACATGAATGCATACAATACCAACTCATTATTCTCTTCAAACAACTAATGTCCGTATCCTATCCTCACAAATCAAGTATCTGATTCACTGAACTAAAAGTTTTTGTTAGCAGTATTACTACCATTATGTGTTGTTTACATACATGAAAGTTGTTGCTGTCCATTATAGTATTTAAAGAGCTTTTGATAGAAACCAGTTGTGAGAAACAAGTCCTTAAATGTTGGCATGTAATTAATCGGTGTCCTGTTCCACTTCTCGGAGTATATTAATAGTTCATTGAAAACGATATATTGCTAGTATAATGATGCTCGTTGTTCATTTCGTTTTATGCAATTTGTTACGAATGCACCTCATGCGTTGTACACACACACAGGTTTCCAACAACGCACGTATACTTATTACATCAAGGGAAAAGCAAAAAACGCAATGCCGATGCCGTATGCCGTGCATGCGGTGGACTTTGAAATTACTTAACTGAACCCATGTCTTCTTGATTTATGTGCAATTTAGGAACTGGGACGTTTGGGAAAGTTGTGCTGGCACAGGACACTGAGACCGGGGAGTACTCGGCACTTAAGATCCTGTCGCTCTATGACATAATTCGGATGAAACAAGTGGATCATGTCAAAAGTGAGAAGAATATTCTGAAGGCCATCAAACATCCTTTCATCGTCAGCCTGTAAGATATTTTGATTGACATTCTTAGACAGTAGCAAGGTCAATCGCTTGAGAATTTTTGATGTTTAAACGTCCGTTTAATGACTAGTATAAGTCAGAAGTGATGGCTTTAGGGAATGTATATAATGTTTCATATCCCATGAGACAAAGAATGACTTATACTGCGGGCTGAGAACATATTTGCTTTTCACATAAAAATTCGACACATGTTTGAAGTGCTTCTGATATTGGTGTTAGTATAACAACTTTTTTTTTGCTTTCTCCATTAAAGGAAATGGTACTCCAAGGATGAGTACAACATTTATTTTCTCATGGACTTTGCTTGCGGTGGGGAACTCTTTTCTTATTTGAGAAAGGCCGGCAAATTCACTGTGTCAACTGGTAACAAGTTCTTTTTGTGTATTTTTCTTCAACCTTCGACAACGGATGCATGAAAAATTGCAGAATATAACCCATTCATTATTTTCTGGCTGTAGGCTCCTTCTACGCCGCAGAAATTGTTAGTGCACTGGAATATCTCCATTTTAAAAATATCGCGCACAGGGACCTGAAACCAGAAAACCTTCTTCTTGACAAAGAAGGACATCTCAAAATCACTGATTTTGGCTTTGCGAAACGACTCAAAGAGAAGTGAGATGAGTTCTATTTTATACTATACATTGTAATTACGTGTCTAGCACTTTAATCACCCCTATGATATCATGTATTTTTTTACAACGCACAGAACATGGACGTTATGCGGTACACCAGAATATTTGGCTCCGGAAATCATCCAGTCTAAAGGCTACACAAAAGCAGTTGACTGGTGGGCATTTGGTAAGACTATATAATGACTTAAGCCATCGTACAATATATATTTTGTTCTTGCTGGAACGAAAAAAGTTGTCCTATTGTACATCATGACAGAAAACAGATTGGTTTGCTGTGATTTACAACGTAGGATACATTTGTACTTCTGGAGAAAGTTGTCTTCATGTCTTTCACATTGAAAGCGCTCATTATGTGGCCGTTTGTTTTCCAGTGGCATGCATGAAATTCCCAGAAAAATTACGTCGTAGTATGATCTTCCATTATCGCACGAATGAAATAAATATAATAATAATAAGTGTAGTTGATTGCGTTTCTTGTTCTGAACAAAAATGACGTTCCAGCAAGGACATTTATATTATATGTCAAATTGATGCGTAGTTTCCGAAAAATCTTGATTGCTGTTTACGCCAACTTTGTTTATTCTTTTAATTGGTAGGCGTGCTCGTCTATGAGATGCTCACTGGATCCTCTCCGTACTACGGTGACAGTAAATTCTCAACGTATGAAAAGATTTTGTCGGGAAAAATTGAATGGCCGAAACCCATGGACTCTGTAGCCAAGGATTTAATCAAAAAGCTGTTAGCTCAGGACAGGGCGAAACGACTTGGATGTGGGAAGGTAAATGTTTACACTTTTGACAGTGTGTCCATGCATGGCAATATATATGTATTTATAGTACTTTAACTCAAATAGAATACTGAAAGAATGCTCACTTCATTCTATTATTAGAACGGTGCTGATGAAATCAAACGTCATAAGTTCTTTAGGGAATATGACTGGTCAGAAGTTAATCAGAGAAAGCTGACAGTAAGCCATTAATCATCCTATAAAAAGATAAATCACTATGCATCCGGAGTACTTTGAAGATTTTGTGCTAATTTTACGTTATCTCATCTCTTGCAGCCACCAATCATTCCAAAGGTTTACTTTGAAGGGGACACACGCAATTTCGACAGCTATCCTGATACCTGGAGAATACAAACAGTTACAGAAGACGAGTTGGAGCTATTTGATGACTTTTAAATGAACATTTACTAGTTTTTTTTATCTCCACTATATATTCTTCCATTCGCTTGGATCGAATCAACTATATAAAAATGTACCTAATGCATCAACATTATCACCCAGCATTCTACATGCAGATTTCAAAAGTTTTTTTCTACAACTGTTTGCTTAGTAGATGAAATTCTATCAATAGTAACTGCTAAACCAATGATTGTAGCTAAAACATATTTAGGATATACTATTTACTCATGTATATTCATACTACTTCAAGGAATGCAGAACTGAATACGTACATGCATACTAACGTTGGATATGTTTATTTGCGGGGCAAAATGAGATTTTATGAAAGTAACGTAAGAATATATATAATGGAAAGCCGAATGAAAGTCGGGACGAGTAGTTTTCGGTTGGTACGTACATTATTACATTACATCGCATCGTTCGCCATCATTGTAATAATTTTTTTTAATGATTCAAACGCATTTTTAGATTATGAAAGTTTTTTCCACTACTGATTGTACGTAAAACGCAATTCTTCATATTGGTACCGCTTCACATGTGAATATAAATCACGTACCGAAATTAATTTACAATTTGTGTTTTTACATAACTTAGTAGTTGTATTTGTGTGAATATTTATGAAAACCTATACTACATCCATAATATATATATACAGGTATATAGAGATATAAGTTAGTAAATGCATAGATATTAGGGTTAGGGTGTAATTTATTATGTGTCTATTTTGTCGTACGTCTCCCTGTGTTATGCTCATACCATTTTAAGCTTTCCTATTTTGCACATCTACATCTTAAATACAAACCTGCGTGTAGGGTTTGGTTGGATGATGTATGAATATTTACCTCGATGTGTCGCACATTTTCGCTCTGATATTCCTGCGACACAGGAATAGGATAATGAATTTTGAAGAGGCTATTACCCAGTCACACCAGTTGTGCATCTGGATTTAAACTATTTACTTGTATTAGTATAGCATTTTCCAGCCTATACTATACTATATACCTGTATTACCTATAGATATATAAGTATAAAAGTTTGTCCGTAACTTATAATATTAAAGTTAGTTAGTTATAATGGTGATTTTTCTCGTTAAAGTAAGTATTTACTTACAAGCATTATAACCACCACTTTATCAAATCTGAACTGTAATTTTCCATTGCCAAAAATAAAAATAAAATTCTGTTTTGAATCTGTGTTTACGTCGAATTGAATCAAATGTTTGCATTACCTTGTTAAACGTGACTACTCCACTTGACATATTCGCATTAAATTCTGCTACTCCTAACCCAAACAAGACAAAAATTGTTTTTCACCTTTGGGAAATATATAGGTGACAGGGACGAAGAATAAATTTTTTAGAGAGTAGCAAAGCATTTTCTTTACAAAGTTGTAGGCGAACTTCCTTCGAGCAAGGAATTCAAAATTCCGGTTTCCATTTAGATAGACGTACGACGTACAAAATCCTGGAGTCACTAATGGAACATATATTTCTCTAGAGACATACAATGCCCGAATGCATTCGCCCATTTTATGCTTTCTTTAAACTTTCACAATGCTACCAAAAAGGAAGAATCTATAGACACACAATGGGGAGCATTTCTATGCACATTCAATGGAAATTCAGTCTTGTAAAACAAGGGGAAACCAAGAACTCTTACAAACGACTGAAGTTGCTCAGATGCCTTGCCACGTGCCACCAGAAAAAGTACCATTCCGTATTCTTCCTAGTAATCCTTTCCTCTCTCGTGCCATAAAAATCTCGGACAGCATACCCTAACCACCTGAATTCTGCCTGGATAACGTAATCAAAAGGAGTCTTTTGTCTACCTGGATTTCTTGAACTCTATAGGACAAACTCCCGCAGGCTGCTCTTCCTTTGTGCTCTTTTGCAAAAACACTTAAAACCATGCATTGTCTAAGCAAGTCTCGCTATTGCGAAATAATGTCATATCAGCATACTTCTATTGTATTTGGACAATTGAGTTGTGCCCATTGGAAAGCTGACGCAAAACACGTTTTTGTACATGTATGCTGGCTCTGTTAAAACTAGAGTTTTTCTGAACAATAAAGTAGTTGTAAAAATAGAAACCATTAAAACCTACTCGCGAAACAAAAAAATGAATAGAATGAATAGAAATTTTATAAGCCATAGATGAATACATTTTTAAAATTCAAAAGGAAAACCATACCCACTTCTAAATGTATAGCTTTCTCTCCTGACAAAGAGGCTTTATACTCTCTGAGCATACTTAAGTAGCAGGTGCTTTCTCTATCGATTCAGACAGGAGAAATCTTAAGCTATACTTTGTACTTAGCATAGAGGATAAGCCATGTTTTTTGGTACTACTCAGCTCAAGCAGGCAAAAGAAAACGGTGAGAGCTTGGAAGAAAGTACTGCTAGGGAGAACTTGCAGGAAAAACAGCTCCAGTAGGGAGCAAGAGCGAAGCATGTAGGAGCAGTAGCAGTTGATGACGGTAGTGGTTGTGAATGAAGTAAGCTCTCGCAAGCACAAAGTTACTTACTACCCACATTTATTTACCCGTTTTCGGAGTATAAACTACTGGAACCACCGACTTGTGCTAGGGTACGGAAGCTTTTCGTAACTTACATTATCCGCTGAATGTGAAAGCCTTCTTTCAGTCCACCTGAATCCAAAGTTCATTCGTAAGGGGATTTGTGCATTCATTTCTCCGGAGAAATTCGTAGAAATTCTCCCTGTTTGACGCACCTGAGTTCACTTTCCATTGTGGAAGACAAGGAGAATGAAAGTCTTTGCAAATGTGATGCTAAGCGAGAGCTCCTTTCTCCGGTGTGCTGCTACCCGGAGAAAATTCTTGTACGTTTAATATGCATAATGCGAATTATGTATGGCTTTGTTTCCTCAGGTGAGCGCAGGTAAGGTGAAACATAGCCGTTTGTAGAATGAATGTGTGACTTTGCTAATGTTAATTTAATAAAAGCATTGCTAAATTAATTATTAAACAATTAGATCATATAAAACATGGGCTTAATTGTATATATGTATTAGTCGTGTTCCTTGAAAAGGTAAAATAAATTCATTCGCCAAAATCGTCACTAATTGCATTCAAATAATTAGTATAAAATTATCACCTTCTCAAGAAGTCGTGATAATCAATTTGGGTTTTGAATTTTTAAAAACTATGCAAAGCTATAAAACATGCCATTACAAACGTCTGATTAAAAAGTTATTTTGCTGCATATAATTTAGTTGTTAGTTTCTGCTGCTTATGAAGAAAGCATTAAGCATTTAAAGGTAGATCTTTCATCTCTAATACATGTGCACTTAATATAAATGTAACTAGGTACAAGCAAAAATACATTAAAATCTAATCAGTAACTCGACTCATGTAAAGCATGGAAGTGCGTGTACAAACTCATGCAGTCAATAAACTCTGTGCTTTATGGAAAGAATACATCCATTTCATGTTTCTGTCAAAAGGGTAGTGTATAGAAAAAATACACAACCAAATTTGATAAAAACTGAAGCAAGATATCATCATGTGGGTTGAAACACTGAAACAGCTGCATCAAACAATGATTTCATTGTAATCGGGGATGATTACCATATCATAATTCACATCGTACAAGAGATCCCTTTCTTTTCCACTCGCATAATAAATATTCACCCTACCACCATCCTCGTGCCGTGCCAATAACCCCAGAACAAGAAGCTCTGTCTGCAACTAACTGCATGCGTCTGGTTATGTTTGAGCTATGCAAAAAACTAGAATCACCGAAATTTATGAGAAGGGAAGTTAGCACCAGCCAGTATACACAATCTGCACTAGAAGTTCGCACAAATTTCCTTCTCAAAGTGGTTTCCATTTCTCCCTTTAGCTGCCGACTGATGTCTGAGCCCAGAAAACTCACAACCTATACAATCTCAAAGCTACTCACAGAGTTACCTAAAACAAGTTTTCATACAAAGCTCAACACTCAGAGGTTCATGCATACCTAAATGTTTAGTTTGTAGGTGGGTGGTGAGATCGAGTACGGCAGCAGAAAGCGAGCTCTTTCGCCAAGTACAATCCCCTATCTCGGTGCAAGTCTGATTTTTGCTGGGACACAAAATTCCTTGGCCATGAGGCATGAATTTATGCTCTCTCTCTATCTCTAAAAGTGTACACATCGAAAATCCAGAATGTGGAAAAGAGAACAAACTCAAATGGCATTGAGAAATGTAGGGAAACAAGCAAAAGCAATGTGTGGAATCCCGTCTTCTGTAGACAAATTTTAGCCGTAATGAGCAACAAGTACTCAGTATTAATGGGCTCCGGTAAATATTATAGCCACCTACAGCTCGCTAATCTATCAAAAACACTATCCTCCCTCTTTCACTCATGCAATGCACACTCTCTCCCAACATGTACACATACACACCCAGATACACTCTCATCATCATGAGTCAATACGCAAACGCAGGTAATGAAAATGTTCATTTTAAAGTTTCAAATTACTCAAAAAATTGACTTCCAATCACTGTTATACACCTGATTTTCCTCTTAATTAGCATATTTTGGGTCCAATATTGGCATTTATTCAATTGCAACATACTTTCCTTCATGTGAAATCCATGGGAAAAGAGAGGAACAATTTTACATGCTGTCTTATGGACACTGGGAAACATGAATTTATCCTGATGTCTGTATAATCTGTATGACCATGTTTTAGGTTGGCAATGGTTGGTGTGATCCTACTTTATTTTTTTGTGTGCAATGAGGTCACTTTTTAGTGACCTGTGTACACCAAAGCTTAACCTTTTGGAGTACTCTCGACATAGTGGCTGAAACAGAGGCTGAGCTGCCAGAAGACTAGTTGGCTTGTTCCGCTACCAAAACTCATTTCCCTTTGTGCTGGTTTTCATGAAGGGTTGTGAGAAATGTTCTTATAGCGAGGAGAAGAATTTGAAGTGGAAGCTTTTGCTACTGCACCATCACCTGATATATGGGTAACCAACATTTTCCACTTGCCACTGGCCGTGTCCTGAATTTCCCATTTCGAGGCTTGTTGCTTGCATAGCTCACTCCCCTTGATGGTGCTGCAGAGTAGATTGAACTGAAGTCTGCTTCTTATTAGGGCTATCTCTCTACTACTCTACTATCCCTACTTCTATGCGGTGGTTTAGGCTTAGGCTTATTAGGTCTCATGCAGTTGACCAAGATATGCTCTGCAGTAGTAACAAAAAACGGTGGCTTGTGCTTTGTGCTACTAAGTGAGTAAGTTGTAGTTTATGTAGCATTTCCATTTCCTCTCGTCTGTATACACATTAATTGTATTCTTGTTATCGACAAATATCCATCTCTTTCACTAGCTCATCATGACGTTCAACTTTTTTATATTGCTTTTCCCTTTTGCACTTCAAAATGAATGAACGTAAACCATGCATCAACATAATAAATTATTTCAGGTTGATATCAGGTTAAAATACGTACAGGGCTTCTTTCAAGACATTTCCTTTTGTATTCAAAACTGGTCGATATTGCTTATTAGGAGCAATATCTGTCAGTTTGCGTATTGTAGTAGTCTCCGGTTTTGTGCTAAAAAATAATAAAAATGGGCAGGACTCAGTGGGTGGGAGGAAAAGCATTTATTTAGATTCACAGTTGCAGTCGTAAACTGTTCAATTCAGCCAACTTTACATCAATATTTTATGCATGTAGAAATGTAGACTGATATTGTCTTCTGATTCTTTCTATCAACAAATGCATCTTTGTGAATCTGAATAAATAAACGATAACTCAAAAAAATTATTTGCCACAGTTTTGACTAGAATAAAAATGGAAAGTTAAGTTCACTACCAAGGTTTTGTCTAAATAGCTTTGGATATTTTCAACACTAGCCAAACTTGGGTGACCTTCTGGCACGTAACACATAATGTGTTGGGTACTTTACTATACTACTACCTAACTACTTTTCAATTTACGCAGTATAATCATTGCTAGAACAATATGGCAAAACTAGCATCTTATCACATCACATTACATATTCTTTTATCATTTTATGAGGACAATTTCATCATGCGGAACGCTTCCAGACTTCATCCCTTCTTGTTTAAGCATTCGTAGGAAATAACTCATTTATTAATGAGTTCACCGTGACAGGTTATCGTGCTTATTGCACCTCGTTCTCTTCGTCGTCACACCCTATATTGTGATGGACGCGGGGGTAGAAAGCCTAGAAATTACGTAGATAGTTAAACGGCCTTTAGAACACATGGCCAACCTCTTCCAACCCTTAACGTTTGCATTCTTCTTCTAATTGTGATTGTGAGTGAGAGTAAGATCACTAAGATCCGCAATTCGTATGCCTTCTTGCCACCATTCCACTTACCACACATCTACATCATTTGTTGTTGGGTTGTGATAGTCCTGAAATAGTAGGACAATAAAGGGTTATGTTATCATTTGTTGTAACTAGCAAAACAAAAATACATGATTTCTTTAAGGATACTGAATAAATTCAACAAGTACATGACTTGCTGGTCATGATTACAACATAGATAAATTATTTACATTTGGACACATATTATTGTCACTTGCTACCTTTAATACTCATCATTAGGAACTCGTCAGCAGTCCATGTGTACTAATTACATCAACCGTGAACTGCTATGGCATATGACCATCAATTTAATGCTAACGATCCCTTTTGCTCGATCGAGCCCTGATTTGACTAAAAGTTTCGGCAAATGACGAAATCTAAATGGTACATATAAATAAAAAGTTGCTACTGCTACTACAATTTGCTATATTCGGTTCCTCCTCAGTCAACACCAAGATGTTATCATTTATGTGGTGTGAGGATGATGATGATGATGACGATGATGACAGTCTGCTACTCATTTTTGCACTAGAAAAATTGTAGCATCCTATCATCATCATCTTCACCACATCACATACACTCATCACAACTCGGAAGCAAAATATTATAATCAATCTGGTTCATATAGTTTCATATTATTGCTGTAACGAACCTTGGACACGAATACAAATTTTACGCTTTATGATTCCAAGTCTTCCGCTTTCTTGATGGATTTGCCAAAAAATTAACCATCCTGAATTCATGTTCTTTTACAAGTGTAAAAGCTTGGAGCTTATTTTTTTCTACATGTGAGAAATATTGTGTCGTCAGCTACAACCACACTATGAACGACCACACCAGACCACCACCATCAATGAAACGTTATATTATGTTATTAAAAGTGAAACCATTAAAATGCACTACTGCAGCTACGCTAGAAGACATCATAGTTAAGTATTTTTTTATAGATCGTCTCCTATCTATAGTCAACCAAAAAAAATAATAAAATGGTGCTTAATGCAATTTATGTGACATACATGATTCATGTTTTGATAATGGCATGACTAACAAGATGCAAATATTGAACGCTCTTTTTAAAGCAAACTTCAAAACCGCAGAATTTAACGACTTTTTTTTGCGTGGCATGGGTATGTAAATAAAGTTGTGGGGAGCTGAACATAAAAAGAGTAAGATAAAAAAAATGATCTCAAAAAGTAAGTACTTAAGATTTATGAGGAAATTCATAATGCACTTTATGCCCATAGGAGAAGAGGATTGATGAGTGGTGGACGGATTTTATGATTGTTGCATTTTGTTTGTTAAGATGCAGTTTCACATTTTTCTTGTTTGTAACTCATATAATATCCGTCTCGCTAGTCTACTTGTTGAACATTGGTCGATAGGATTTTGTTTCAAAAAACCTCATTTTTGCTTGTCACATACGTCAACATGATGACTATCTCAGAAATTATTGCTACAAGATGTTGGATATATGTTACGTTAGCTCTATGTATTTATTCTTGTGTACATTTCTATAAAAAAAACTCTTGGGAATGAGAACCATGAAAACTTGTCGCAAAATAAGATTTGAATTACAATGAATTAGGAATTATTCGAGCTCCGCGCAGCGGAGCGAAGAATAATTTAAATTTTCCGAGGTATATGGAAACCGAAAGGTATCCATATACCGAATGTTATACATATGTAGTCAGCCTAGTAATATTGACTACTCAAGCCGTCGTTTCAAAAAAATACACAAAAAATCAACTTTGATCCTGCTCTCCTTTGGTCCATGTCCCACGCACCGCATGTCTTCTCTTCATATGTTCAAAAAATCTGAAAAACACAACTCAAGTCTTAGTATTTAAGGAACCAATTTTCCAAAAGGGTGGGTCTGAGGTGGGAAGTGGATACCTTTCGGTTTCCATATACCTCGGAAAATTTAAATTATTCTTCGCTCCGCTGCGCGGAGCTCGAATAATTCCTAATTATTCCTTCGGTATATTTCAACCTCAGGTATCCATATACCGAATGTTATACATATGTAGCTGTTTAAAAAACTTAAATACAAGACTTAATCACGAAGATTATGTTATGCATAACAATTTATTTCTTCAAATCTTATTTATTTAGTTACATAGCTATATGATAATTGTTACATTCAATTCATCAGTATTTATATATTACTTAAAATAGCATCTGCAAAAGCAGAAGAATTACTAATAGGTTTGTTATAAAACCTAGCGAATGTCTTAGATCGATTACTCCACCCAGCTGCCTTAAATATGGAGTCTAAATTAACACCTAAAGAGTTAGCCTTACTAGTGGACGAATGTCTAAAACTATGACCTGTATATGTTTTCACATCTACCTTCGCAAGAACTAAAACCCTTTTTAACCATTGACTAATAGTCTGCGAACTCGCTACCTTAAATGGGGCAACCGTAGTTATAAACAAGCTACCATTTTCCCGCAGGGATGTGGTGCGATTGATGTAATCATTTAAGCAGGTTACTGGGCATATCTTTGAGTTGGGAAATTTACTTAGTTGAATACACAAGCCCCGGCCAGGTCTCGTGGTCTTAAGTCGTGTCGGTATTTTAATTATAACTTCGTTGTTTACAAATCTAATAAATTCTAACTTAATGCATGACAGCGTTTGCACCCTTTGTGCAGTACAGAGCGCCAGAAGGGCTACAAGTTTATAAGTTAAGTCTTTATGTGACAGTAATGCATTTTCTTCCCAACTAGTAAACAGCTCTAAAACTACATTTGCATCCCAAGTTTCATCATACTTACAGTTAGGAGGTCGCATTCTACTTACGCCTTTCATAAACCTAGTTATAGTCGGATTGGTACCAATTGAAGCATTGTCAACATAACCTAATACAGTAGATAATGCAGACCTGGCTGTATTAATAGTTACATAGCTCGCACCACTTGAGTACATTTCATACAAAAATTCGGTTACATATTTAATACTAACACTATCTGATTCGATACCATTCTTGACACAAAATGTATTCCACTTCTTTATAGCCGAATCATATTGTTTCCACGTTTGTGTGGAACATGAAGCTCGCAGAATTGCTTTACATCCATCACTCAGCTTGTCTTTCAACCCGAAACAATTGCTGCTACGAGGGATAAACTCTTGCTTAATGGATGTTTCCTATTATCAGTAAAATAAATTAAATCAAAGTCAGTTGCTTTTAAAATAAAAGCTTTAGAACGTTTCAATTGTAGAAAAAGTGGAAACCAGGCCTGTGTCTTCCAATACGGAACCACCAGTATTCCCTTAGCCTTTTCATTTGCGATCTTTTGTAATACACGAGGAATAAGGCTAAATGGTGGAAAGGCATAAAAATACTCATGCCACGTTATTGTAAACGCATCAACTGCCTCACAACCCGGGTCTGGAAACCACGAGACATAGCGATCACATTTGGCCGTGTGGTAGCTTGCAAAAAGATCAATTATAGGCATACCAAATTTTAAAACTACTTTTCTAAAACTATTTTCATCCAGTGCAAAATCTGATATGTCTAACTGGGCTCGTGATGCCCCATCCGCAATGTAATTATCGGATGAACAAAGATAAGATGCTTGCAAATTGATATTTCTCTCTTCACACCACTGCCAAATACCAAATGCCAAATCATGATTTATTTCAGAACGGCAGCCCCCTTGCCCATTAATGTAAGCAATTGCTGTAACATTGTCAATTCTCAATAAAACATTACAATCTTTAGCTTCCCCAATTAAAGACGGAAGTGCATACTTTACTGCTAGAATTTCTAAGGAATTTATATGAAGCTCACGTTCTGTAATATTCCAAAACCCACGTGTGGTTACACTATTAAGAGCAGCTCCCCAACCACTCAGTGACGCATCTGTTGATATGACATATCTAAATATATCGTTTCTCATTCGGTTCTTGCAAGTTGAAACACAGTTTAGCCACCAGTGGATGTCACTTATGGACCTTTCAGATAGCTTCATTTCTACACTAAAATCTCCATTTGAGTTGAACAATGCTTGTTTCTTGTCCATTTCTATGGATCTACAATGAAGCAGGCCATACGGTACTGCTGGAACAGCAGATATTAAAATGCCTGTTGTCTGAGCTACCTCATGAATTGTAAGTTGTTTTGATTTAAGAAATTGTTGTAAAATATGTTTTATTTTTACCCGTTTTCGTTCAGGGAGACTAATTGTCATTGCTTTTGAATTTAGCAAAAAACCTAAGAATTCAATCTCTGTTTGTGGTTCTAAGATAGATTTTTCGTAATTTATTCGAAAACCCAGGGACTCTAACAATTCGGTTAACTTTACTACGCTTTGTTTGCATTTCTTTAACCTTGGTTCAATTAGTAGAACATCATCAATATAAGCCACTGAGCTAAAACCCTGACTTCTTAATCTGCCCATAACTGGCTTAATTATTTTAGTGAAGATTCTAGGTGCTGTACATAACCCAAAGGGTAAGCACTGGTATTCAAATAACCTTCCCTCGAACTTAAACCTAAGATACTTTCGGTGTTCTGGATGAACTGGAACTAAATAGTATGCGTCTTTCAAGTCAACCTTAGCCATAAAATTATTCTCCCCGATTAATCTAGTTGCCATTCGGCAGTCTTCCATTTTAAAGTGAGGAGAATCAAGATACTGATTTAAAGCTTTAAGATTTAAAATTAATCTACCGGTACCATCAGGCTTTGGTACAACAAAAATAGGGGAAACAAACTGATTCCTACATGACTTTACCTCAACAACAGCCCCAATATGAAGTAATTTATCTATACATAATTTGACTTGCTTAATTTCACATTCGGTGAAGTCTTTCTGTTTAATTTCTAACTGAGGTGGTTCCGTATGAAATGGTAGCTTATAACCTGTTATTGCCTCCAGAATTTCTCTATCACTTGTTATTTGTTCCCATTGGGAAATAAAATTAGCTAAACTTCCAGCCTGTACCTTTACTGGCTCGCTGGGAATCGATGGAATTGGCCCCTGCGGGATGGTCCTGGTCGTCGATTGAAGCGTTGGTTTCCCCCCCACCTGCCTCGTGCAAGTGGGGCGTTCCAGTTTAAATTCTTGGATGATTGAGGTCGAGAGTAAGGAGAGTAACGAGGTGACTTGGTTGACTTCACAGAGGAACGAACAAGCGTTGAAACTGCTTTAGTTGACTTAATCAGCTCATTAAGATTCTCTCCAAATAACCATTCTCCTGGTTTTATGTTGGTAGAACATATGCCAGCAACTTCGCTATTCAACGTAGGTTTTATGTCCTGTCGCCTTTTGGATGAAATATCCTGAAACAATCCACCCAACACGGATTGTGCTTCCATAGTTAACTTTAATGCCTCTTAGAACTGATTTCATAGCATCATCTTTTTGCAAGAACAGGTTCTCAGCCACTTTTGACATGAGTGTGGAAGCAAGCGAAATTTGTTGCTGTTGCATCTGTTGTGAGAAATCACTCTGTCGTATCTTTTGGGGAAGAGAGGGCCAAATCTCAGCATTGATTTTAGGCACCAGTAGAGATTTGCAATTCTCCGGAATCTTGTTTTCATTCTTGATCTTTTCAGTTTTATCTTTAGGATATTTACGCTCAAACAAATTCGAAATGGAGTCGGCAACTTTCTGACTTATCTTTGGTCCGAACTCTTGGACCGGATTGGATTCTTCCAAAATAGAGATCATCTTATCATCATCACCTGGACATTTACAGTCAAGGTGGAACTTAAAATCTTATCCTTTGATATAATTTTAAATCAATCTTTGTTTAGTTCTAGTACCCTGTGAACTGGATGCGAGCAAATCATTTATTGCATCATGACCATCATCGTCATACATTACGTTGTTAGCGTCATCAGTTGGATCTTCCACCTCTGGTGGCTTGGGTCCCAATGCTTGCAAAATCTGAGCAACCTGATCTGGAACGGACTTCAGTAACTCTAAAGCAGCCCCATGTTCCGAAATGGTTTTGGATAATTCTCCAAAATTGACATCTCTTGCCCTACTGGCTGGCTTTCTTGTTGCCTTTCTTTTTGTTGACTGGTCTTGCTGTTCTCTATAATTTTTAAATTTCCCTTGTTTAATTTAATTTTGCCTTTGAGTAGGCTAAAAATGTAACTGTCATTTAAAATATTTGGGGGGACCACGTCCCTCCCAAGCCTCCAAGTTCTTTATCTTGATTAAAATCAAGCAAATGCTCGTGACCACGTCATCGAACGAGGCTAATTGTTTGAAAATAATTGGGAAGACCACGTCTTTCCCGAGCCTCAGATAAGCAAAATATATACATAATGTTCGTGACCACGTCATCGAACGAGGCTCAACATAATTATATTGACAGTTCTTCGTTATAAGAAAACTCTAAACCTCACTATAGTTCCCTATCTACCTTTCTAACCCAAATTAAAATAATAAATTTTACTCACCCCGTTTCCGTTGACGACATGGTTGGTGCAGGGACGTTTTAGATACTATTTCCAGTTAATAGCACTTTAAAATTGACCGATTTAACAGTTAAAATGATTAAAAAACTAATTACTGCGAGAGCTATGTTTGGCTTGAGCAGTCCGTCAAACAGACTATGAAGAGAAGACATGCGGTGCGTGGGACATGGACCAAAGGAGAGCAGGATCAAAGTTGATTTTTTGTGTATTTTTTTGAAACGACGGCTTGAGTAGTCAATATTACTAGGCTGACTACATATGTATAACATTCGGTATATGGATACCTGAGGTTGAAATATACCGAAGGAATAATTATTATTATTATGTGAAGGTACAAATTATATGAAAGTAAAATCAAATTAGAATTTACAAATTTTCTGTGCCTAAAATGACTTGATGAATGCATGGTGCATGGAGACTTATAATGTGTCACTTGAAAATGAGCAGTTGAAATTAAACATAAACATTTACAGGGGTACTGAAACTTGTAAATTCTAACCTCAACAGTCTTTTACTGTCCTTTGCGTTGTGAATAATGTTTGTGAGCATAAGATCCCAGATATTCAGCAAAAGGTCATCTTACGCTGCATTTGCATTATATTATGACATATATATCATTTAACATTTTACTTTTACTTCTCGAAGAAGCCAGTCGAGTCACCAGTAAGCGATTCATTTTTCATTTCATTTGGGACAAACGGGACGATTTGCATTTTATGATGATTATTTTTTGATTTTGTACTACTTTCCAAAGTTTGACGTAAAATTCCAGTTATTCGCTGATTCGAAAAGGGCAACAGTACTTCATTTTCTGAAATTTCTTTTCCAACACATACTAACATCACCAACTTTGTCATCCATGATCCACTTTGAACACTGCTATGAGATATGAATATTGCGGAATTAAAAATAGACGGTATTGTATTACGTATTTCGTTTCCTTGATCTAGCTCCATATTTCCATTAAACCGTTTCGAACCAGGATGATGAAGATAGCATACATATATCGAGTATGTGTATTATTAGTTTTGCAGAAGACTGACTCTACTTCTCCCACACGTCTCATGTCTCATGCATGAATATACGCAGTCCCAAAACTTTTATGAATCCTGTAAAACGGTGTTGGGGAGAAAATTTACCACGCTCATCGTTTCCCAAAATTCAACATGAAATTTTATGAGGAAGCTCAGTGGTACTATTACGTAGTAAGCAGTGAACCAGGGAACACAGTTTCAAATATGAATATTTGAATATATTTTTGCGTCTAGGTACTTCATTTCACTAGAATCTTTGATGAAAGGAGTATGTGAAATATAGTATGACAATCTACACTAAAAAATTATCTTGGCTAGTAAACGTACATACATACATACATACATACATACATGAATACTGGCTACAGACGTTTTTAACAGTATATTTATGATCCACCACAAACACCTTCTTAAACGCTAAAGTTGGCATTATATTAAACGAATGCAAATAATATTGAACAAAGAGTGGTACATAGGGTGCTGGCGTTATACTCCGAAATCTAACCATCTCTATATCTATCTTATACCCAGTGTTTACCTATATATGAGATATACTATAAAGAGCATAAAAAGTTTCATAGTGGCCAATCCTGCAATCACTGGCAGTTTAGCACAGCTGCAGCAATCAGCATCATTTCATCTCGTCGTCCCTCTCCTCATCATCTCTGCTCCTTCTTAGTACATTTCTTTAATGTGAATTAAAGTTGCCTGAGTTGAGTCTTTTTCGTCTTCTTCTTCAACTCTCGAAAGCGTGAACACCTGAATAGAGGTTTCAGTTGTCATTCTGCCGTTGAGCCCACTCGTAAGGCTGTACAGCTGAAATTTTTCTTAATAGTGTATTAGCAAGAGAACCAACATATATATATCGCCAAACCAAACCACTTTAACTCTTATACCTCACGACAACTCTCTCGCCTTCACTTAACCAAATAGACATTATATTATGGGTTGTGCGCATACGTTACTGTTTTCATAAGGTGCTATTTATCATATCGCAACCATCTCTGAAAATCTTGATGAATATAACGTGTCAAACAAAATTCTCTGATTGCAACCTCCTGCTGCTCATTTTCTGCAGTTGCGACTTCAGTTTAATCAATTAAAAGTCAACGTAATCCACAAGTTTTGTAACGAAGCAAAAAAAATAAAAACTTATTCCCATCCCATCGTTTTCTGTGAAAACCTTTAATATTTAAATTGCAATTTCACAGCGTGCTCAACAACCCAATAATTGTATGGTTTCAAGGAAAGCGTCAATAGAAGACTGTTGTTATTATCTTATCCATAATCACAGTAACTATAATGTGTGCTTTGTGAGTACCGTACTTTGTCATCGACCACTAGCATTACCAAATTTAATTAAGACTCTTGTGTGTTTTACAAGTAGAAAGTTTGTGGGGACAGAATATTTTTAAAAAAATTTAAAAAGCTCATCACGACTATGCTTTTCATCATAATCAGCGTCATATCCACATCACACAGATTTTAGTTTGGTTAAAAACCAGGTCTAAAAGTAAACATTAAAGTTGTCAATCTTTTTCCATCCCAGGCATTATTTCCTGGGTGAGACTTGTGTGTGACAGACGAAAATTTTTCAAGTCCCTATTAAGAAAATTTGTTATACATCCAATTAAGGAATTAGACGAATTGGTCTGTCGTCTAGCTGTGCTACTGTATTGTGTTGAGTTGATAAAAAATTGTCTTTGCTGATATTGTCATTTGTTTTCTGACTGAGATAAATTTATATTGGATTGCGTTGCTTTGCGTTGCATTGCCCTGCAATCTTTGTTGCCACACACAGCTTGACTTTTTCATACAATTTCGTCTCCGTCACACCGTTGCTGCAAAAGTCAAAAGTAGAAGTATTTCCAGTTTGCAGAGTAGCTACAATTGTATTGTATGCTTTGCAAAGGAAGTAATCCTACTACCAGCTCGGCACACGCGCATGAATCAATAATTCATATATCGTGTAAAATTCAAGAGAAAACGATATAAGACAAGGTAAGCAAGATGAAATAATATATGAATTATAAATTTGATGTGGAACGATCAAAGTAAAGGGCATTTGGGTTGTGAAAAGGAGAGGATGAGATGAGATGATGTATTTTTGTGACATAGATACCCTTCTAGGTTAACTTAACATTTTAGTCAATTTTATTAGCTTGAAATTCACACGTATAGAGAGGAATGGTATGCATTTTTTTTCTCGACATTTTCATTTTTGGAATCATCATCATCATCCAAAAGGGTCTTTTGTTGTGAAGATGATAAGATGACTTTGCCTAGATCAAGATAATGCAATTGTAGATTGTATCTCTGGTGTTTTTGTTTTGTTTTTGTCTATAAAGTATGCAACTGACCAGAGAGCAGGGGTTTTTCAAGTAGGCTGTCAATACAAAGTGATGTTGACGTTGCTTAATTCAAAGATGCATCATCTCTAACTTTATGAAAAGTTGAATAAAACCAATCAAGCAGAATTTTTTTTTGGTCTCGCTCTATATATATTAGTTGATTTGTACTTTTTTACGAGGATATAAAATTACAGGAATTCCAAAAACAATTTATTTTGTTGCCATTTGTGTCAATGAAACAGAACCTGCCCCAGCATGTTTTTTTCTTTGAAGGAAGTTATAGTACAAAGTAAGAAAACTATATAAAGACACAAGACACGGTGTATGCAAATTTTGAGTAGAAGAATTAAATCGTTTTTTACAACAGTTCGAACATGTAAAATGATAGTTTATGGATTGGAATAAATTTGCGACAAGAATTTGATATCATTCATCTACATCTCAGAATTTAAATAATATATATATTGTTTGTGTTTTGTTGTTGTGGTCTTTGTCTCATTCGGCATTCGCCTCAATTTATATACACCACACCACACGCTACGTTAGTAGATATAAACAAAAACGTAGCAAAGGTGCTAAAAGCATGTCTATATTTGTTACTCTGGATGATATATATTCTTTGTTCGGTTAATGCAAGTTGTGTTATGAATACAAAATGTATTTTTTTCTTTGATTTTCTGCACAGATGAGACAAAGTATTGAAGATTCAACAAGCCTGAGTCATCAAGACTCAACAGAAAGTGTCAATGGCAAGGGAAGTAGTTCGCAATCCTATAAGAGTAACAGACTGAACAGTAATGGGGCTGACAACTCAGTCACCTACTCATTCAGACTCAGCCCTGCTGTTGCCAATAAGTCTCCCACTACCAAGAAACTCGTAAAATCTGCCACCAGCAGTGCACTCCTTAGCACACGTCATCTTCAACGAAATGAAAGCGTTTCTTCTGTTTCTTCTGATGCGAGCAACGACATGACGCTTGATGAGCTCGAGATCATAAAAACTATCGGTGAGTTTTCTGTTTATAAATAATTTTATTACTGCTTGTTTTACTTGCATGAGCAGAAGAGCATCGAAAAAGTAATGCGAACTAGTACGCATTTTATCATCGAAAAACATCATAAATCGATTATTGGCTGGTGGCGTTGGCGGTGAGCCTTAATAGCTTTTCGATGATGATGATCATCATCATCTTACTCATACAACTCATACAGCTGGGTGTTTTATGCCGGTGTAGGCTTCCGTTACATCCGCAAACAAACCTTTTTACTTCAACTCCCAAATTTTTATGTAACCCTCTTAAGACTCCCATTTCAATTTGAGTGGGGCAATAACCGCACAGGATTGAGATTATAGGGAAAAAATATTAGCAGCATGAGTACACAGAGTGTAGAGTATATGAAATTACCTAGCTGATCATCATCAGCCGTTTACAATTTCTTCTATAAGTTGCCAAATCAATATGCAATTTGTTGCATTCCTCTGTTAGCTTTGCCCCGACAAGGCATAACTAATCAAAATGAACTCGTGGGTGTCACAGAATCGTTATATTACGTTAGGTAAATGTACAACTTGATATGATAAAGATGACGCTAAGCTAACTATGAAAGAAATGAATATAGTATATAGAAAAATAAAATGGTAAAGGTAAGTTTAAAACAGTATGTTTGTAACTATCGCATGCATTTTTGGTAAGCTTCAATATTTTTTTTTGAGATTGGAGATTGAAACTATCCAAAAGGAGGACGAAAAAACAGGAGTTGCTTGCTCTGAACTAAATTGACTGATTGAGGACTTTTGCATTGGTTGATATGTTGGTGCTCCGTCTCAGATTTTGATTATCCAATATTGTGTGTGTAGGCAAAAACCCATATTATTTCCATTATGCTTACTAAGCACATTGAGAGAGTATTATGAGAAATGATGCGCTTGTTCAATACTTCACATCTTCTTCTTAAGAGATACTCATCTTTGAGGAAGTGGTTGAGAAAGCTTACAGACACAGGCGAGCCCTCACTCACAATGTATCATCATCAAAGGTCAAATGAAGCATCCATCACTTTTTTTTTTATTTTCACAATATTGTTCTCTCTATAGTTTGTTGTAGGTTCAATTTGAACCATGCCATGAATATGAGATAAGGAAATGATGTTCGATGTGAACAAAGCATCCATCATCATGATAATCATAGCATCAGTTTTTCTCTGCTTGTCGTAAGGTTGTTCGGTTAGCCTTTGTGGCATTTTGACTTCACCAGGTCAAATCTCTCTTTCTCCTTTGCTACAGCCACAAATTATCTATCTTTTGTCAGTGGAAAGCGTTATATTATTCTTCCACAAATCGTAAGTTTAGAATTCATATCTAAAAATTCATATTTTCCATCCTAATTGAACAGAATTACTTTTAGTCAAGACTCAACTCAAGATGAAAAGGTTTCCGTGATGGCAAATGTCTATATAGTTACATATGTTATGAAATAAATCTCAAATTTTATATATTTGAAAGCTCTCACCTCAAGAAAACCAGAGTAAATGAACATAACATAGCATAATAGTCATAAGCCCCGTAGCGTCTCATAAACACATACAAGAGTGGCACTAATGCAGTCTTATCTAAACATTATTTCTGGTTGTTGCATATGAATAACAAGGGTTTTAAAATGATAAATGACTTTTGCATAGTCCATTGAGTTCATTGTTAGCCGGCCTATCCACTTATGCTAGTGCAAAATAGTCACGTTTGTTCTAGTGGTGGTCAGTTGTATTGAAGAATGAAGCAGCAAGCAACTTTCTTGCAATACAAGATTAGAGTGGCTTGAGAAGAGATGAAAAATTGTTGTATTTGTTTTTAGGTATTATTTTTCTTCCTTGACTTACTCCTGAGATATTTTTTATTTCACACCTTGAGGAATGCAACCTTTTCTACTTTTTTAGGAACATACACTAAAACTTTATTATGTCAATTGAGTGTGGTATGATTGCAATTTACTGTTAGAACTCACTACTTTTCCACGAAATTCTTTAGGAAATTAGGTTGCTTGTAAAATATGGGGGACCCACAAGATCAGTAATAGTAATAGCATACCAGTCACAAACAGTTACTCTTGTTCGTGAGATATGATCATTGTGACTTATACTTTATACTAAATGTATATGCAATATATAGAAAGAAGCAACCTATTCAAACGGATGTGGAAGGACAGTAACATAAAGTGATTTTCATAAAGGGGCCAAATTTACGAACTAGTTTTACTACGATGAAAAAGTATGTTGGGTTTAGGAGGAACAAGACCACAGTAACTGTTGCTGAAGGTTTCTTTTTTTCCGTGAGACGTGTACATTTAGAAACACATAAGTATACATTAGCATGAGTAACTTCCCAACATTCATAAAGAGCAAATATGACTGCATTGACGAGGATCGGGGGATGAATTCAGTAGAGTGTGTGATGTGACGATGATTTAACGCTAGTTTACGACCAATGCAATGTGTGAAAAAGTAGCATAATATATATTTTTTTGCAAATATTATTTGTAGCTATGAAAGAAAGCGAGAACAGGGTATAAAGATATACAGCCTGATGAAAGATTCATATGATTTGCCATCTTTATGCTTACTTTATCTTCATTGAAAACTCATATACGAATTCAAAAATAGCCCATTCGTTTTGAATTACTTTTTTTACTAAACAAAACCTTCCTACGCCGGGTCTGCAGTTGGATGAGTATTTTTGGATTTAGTAGCTTAGTATAAATACGAAATGGTGGAATATATACGTAGGAGCGTGAAGTGAAGCCCTTCCTACACGGAATGATGACGATGTTTGCAGCTTACAGTGTTACAGTACAGCAAGAAATATTATATGAAGCAATATTTTTTATTATTAGATTTGCAATTTGCATTACAAAGTTTTTTCCATGTTGCGCTACTGATTTTTGCTCCTAACAAAATTTCCAACTTGGTAATATTTCGATTTTTTCTACTAATGATTAAGGGATCCATTATGGATGATGAAAACATGAAAAAATCAAGAGCAACTCAATTTGTATCCTATTCTGTAAAAGGTGAAATAAATAAATCTCATAATAGCTAGAAAGTTTTTGAGATTCAGAACATCACAACACCCACATCATCTCTCAAGACAAAGCTCACAAAATCTTTTTGACATCTTGATTTGGCGAAAAACTTTGGCATTCCGCGTCGTTGCCACCAATTTATCGTTCCAGCCACATCATTTACAAGTGGTATTGTATTTGTGCGACCCACCGGAGAAGAGAGAGAGGCGTGATTGTGGGTTAAGCAAGCAACC
The DNA here is from genome assembly GCA_964034955.1 of Orchesella flavescens. NCBI lineage: Eukaryota > Metazoa > Arthropoda > Collembola > Entomobryomorpha > Orchesellidae > Orchesella > Orchesella flavescens. Next base: position 35,688,954 of record OZ035955.1, read on the forward strand.
AAATGAAGACATTTTCATAAATATCTTAAGAAAATCAGGTTGCTTTTTGTAAACATGAAGAGATTTTAGTTTAAGATGCTAATTTAAATTGTAAATTAGTGGTTTTAACAATAGTAGACATGCCTAAATTAAGGAAAGATTTGAAGATTGCTCATCATACACATAATATATATATATGTGTTTCTACACTTTGTAAGGAAAAATCGATACCACCATTCATTTTGCCAGACACTTGTCAACTTTGGTTATATTTATACATTTTTCTTTTCTCCTTTTAACTTTTTCGATCATATGTCATTCAGTAATAGTCAAGTAGTGACTGGTGACATTTGAAAGCGAACTCGATGTAACATTTCACGAGTGAAAAAAAAGTCGTGCCGTGACCATTTATATGATTATTTGTTGAGGATACATATTTGTTTTTTCTTTGAGAATATCTTGTTTGTGAATCTTGTTTTATTCAAAGTAACAATTTGTAGAATACATATATAATATCACATGCACAAATAGGACTTGTTACTTATCCATATTTAAAGGACAATCTTCTACGAAAGCAAAGTTGACGAATGTCAACATGTCAAAAAATTTTTGGTTATCCGATATATCTGTATGATGATTTCATAAGTAGACAAGTAATTCGTGTTACATAGACCTTGCAACTTGCAATGCACACATGCCTTCTGCCTCACTCTTTTTTTCTAATGAACAAAAACAAACAACTCCAGTACAATGTATATCTTATCTGTTCTCAAAGAAAACAATCCATCCTTCTCATAATATGCGTTATTAATCGTTTATAAAAAGTCATACCAGACTTTTGAACATGTTTACAGTTTTTTATCCTCTTTTTTTGGTTCCAAGAAAAAAATGAGTCAATTGGTGTTGGGCCGTGCTGATTTCACCTAGCCTTTAGAATCTTATAGTATGACTATATGCATCTGAAGACGATTATTCATTCAAACACTTGAGACTTTCGCAAGAGAAGAGAGCTCTAGTGATTCTGTTCCAATTTTTACGTGAGGAGATCTAGTTCACACAAGGAGAATTTAGCCTAGCTCCAGATCCGGATGCCAAATAGCCAAAGAGTTCTTTTTTTGACTATGTGCTATGCTTCTTTTATCAACCATGTATATAGCATCAGATTAGATCAAACGAAACAATTTTGTATGAAAGCGGAAAGATGCATATCTTTTGGCGTATGGAATAATATATTATATGGATCAACTCAACTACTGACGACTATCATTTCTTCAGCACCCGAGTTATACCCCACTTTTTTCATTATGAAATGGGATTAACCTTTCATCGTGGTCACTTATTGCGCATTTTACACCAACTGCCTACATATATAAATATTTTGCCGCACATTACATTCCGGCGTGCCAAGGATCAGTGCTTATTATTATTATTTCGTTTTTAAACGAGTTCGGCTTTAATAATAGAGATGCAAGATGACGGGAACCAGTTGACTCGCTGAGATATTCATATATTTGTTTATTATGTCTGGGGAGAATTTTTTCACACGTTTATTACATGTATGGGTTATATAGAGGGACCATCAAGATTTAATCTGAACTATTGCAAGGTGTGCAAAACAAGGAATAGATTAATGAATGAAAAAAACTTTTACTTTTACACAGAACAATGCCTCAACTTTGAAACTGGTAGGTTCAGTTGATTCCCTTTTTTTGTTATTAATTTTTTTTTTTGAATAACTTCGTTTATAACATAACACCAACACCATTTGAATAATGCATATGCATCTTGGTCGGATGTTATCTTATAGTGTGTTACATTGTATGCAATGCATTCGATTTCATTTTCATCTTAGCTTCAGATTCAAGATCATTTTTGTTGACTTTTGATCACTGCCCATTAATTGTGACCACGCAACTTTTATTCTGAATTGATGATGATGGTTTTCCCCTTTCAAATATTAATTTTTAATAAATCCTTAGAAGCACGACATACGTCATCAATGCCGACTGGCGTGTAGAATAGATATTTCTTCAAAGTTAAGAAAATTTTGTTAGCGTGTGGTAGTGGTAGGCTATAGTAAACAGGCATTCAAATGCGTCGTTTCAGAAATAAATGTGTCGATCCAAAATATTGGTACATCAAAGTCAAAGTTGTTTATTTCATTGGAGTTTGTTTACAAAAAATAAAAATCAATCCAATCAAATAAATACTCTTAGACACAGCGACACAGTATAATTTTATATTGATGAGATTATTATATTGCCATCAAGCTGGCATGTGACTATATGGATGATTCCATTTTGAGCAGTGACTCATATTATAATCATATTAATCAGCTTCATTGGGGATTATTATTATCAAAAGATTCAGTATCTGATTCGAGTGATTCCCTCATCACCAAACATCAAACGTGTCAAAGGGAAAAGGATGAATTGCTTTCAAGATCAAAATCATCCACATTTCTTTATTAACACTCCCTCAGACTCAGAATAAAGTTACTTATGGTTTTCATACAGGAGATGTTTTTTCCTCTCTTTCCTTAATTCGGCTCATATGCTTACCACACTTAATAATTTGTTTTTGTGTTTGGATCACTTTTGTGTGGGTTTTTCTCATGCAAATTAGCTAATCCTTTATTTATTGTGAATCAAGTCCTCACTCGCTCAGTCATTTGGGAGTAGCAGTGTCGTTTGGTTTATTCATATGAAATGAATAAATAAAACACTGCACTCTTTCTTAACTTCTTTGAAAACATCGCCTCTGCTTCTTCCTACTTGTCCACCTGATAGAGATGATTTCAAAAGATGCATTTTCAATGAGTCGTATATGGACAAAGGACAAGAAATACTTTCCGAGGTGACTTGAATTTTAAAATGTGCAAACAGCAACAAAACCCCAAGAAAGGTATGTTATTTAGTGCAAATTTGGTAGGAATTTAATGTAATGTATAATATAATGCATCAGATCAAAGTAGCAAGGATATGTTGGATATATTGGAACAGTACCATTGATGCACATGTCATTATATTATTGTTATTGTGTTTTATAACACTTATGCAGCTTTTGCAGATTGACACATGTTTTGAAAGAGATGGCCTAGAACAATGCAATGTCAGAACATCGAAAGTCAATTTAAAATTTCGAATCAGTGCATCCTAGCATAAATAATGGGAATAAAGGTGTAATAAAGCAAACAAAGATCTTTTGCCAGCCAGATCTTTTCCATTTTCAAATGAGAAAGCACATTTCTTGTCAAGAAGAATGCCTTTAATGAGGCGCAGGCTAAGTGTACCGAAATTAGGAGAGTAAAATGTGTATATTCTGCATGTTGCTGTGTATCTACATTTTTGAATACATTTAGGCGTTAAATTTGCATAAATATTGCTACAAACTCGGGTTGTTTGTTTTCGTAGCAATATAAGCTCCTGCTAATTGAAGGTTATAGTTCATCAAATAAAGTCATAATGTTGTGTATCGGGTGTACAAATGACTGGGCGTCATTGTTTAAGATGGCTACAATAATAATAATGTAAAATTTTACTTTGAGTGATGATCATCACAGGGCATATAAAGGCAGGGACAATGTTGAATGTGTGCGATGCGATGTGTGTAGTGAGAAGCCCACCTGTTATTTTGACTCCCATGTCAATGCCTTTTTTCAAGAGTCAAAGAGAATATTTTATTATTATTTGTTTTATTTCTTGTACACCATGAATACTTCTTTTTCACTCATTCGTATTTAAGCACATTAATTACTGGCGAGCACGACATGCTCAACTTATTGTGCATTTAAAAAGATGTTTTCTACTAGAAAGGAAGTCATTAGGATAGTTATTGTATCACATTTCACATCTTATGTCTTTTAACTTTGGATTTGATGGAGATTTCGATTTTCTTAAAGTTTGTGCTCTGCTCTGTGCTGTGATCAGCAAGACCAGTATAATAAAAAGATGTGATGTCTTTGAACCAATTTTTTATATTGAAATTGGGTCTGTCGAGGATGATGTGCAACTGCATAAAAGCTTGCACAAACAATTAATTGTTGATTTAATTGCTCGTCATGCTGTATTTTATTATGACTGATTGAAACGGTTGATAAGCTCGTAAATGGAAGTCTCAAAACTTACTTTCAATAACGCGATTCATTTTAAGCAATAAATTACCTTTCTTCAAATTAATTTGCCTCATTTGAAATTCTATTGCGCATTTAAGTATTCAATTAAAAATCATCATAAAATTGGGTTATTCATTTTTTTTTGCATTTTTTCATCTGTAAATGGAAACTAAACGTCCATAACGCATAAAATATAATAATTTCTCTCAATGACATGTTGACTTCGTCGTTCTAATAGTTGATCAGACACTTTAAGGATTTTTTTGAGCAATGGACATTAAAACACATGGTCATACATATCATTGCATCTACTAATCTCATCGTCAGTATAGAGATTTAAAAGATACCTATGCGAATGACATCGTGGGCTGTTTCTGGTTAATTCTAGTTCTGGCAAGCGTACCTAATTCAACATTCTGGCAGGTGAAATATTATATACACATGCCTATGTACAACGGACACGTGCACTGGGAGGGATTTCTAAGGATTACAAGGGTTCACAATCCGCATTTGAAAGAATTAAGGAGATAAAATGAAAAAGGAATGTGCCACCAAACAATTATGCAAAGTTACCTATAGCCATTTTAGCTTGAGATAATTCATGAAACACACAAATATTGTAGAAAAGCAACACACACACACAAAACATGCATTTAGAGATGATCTCTATGTTATGGTATCATGTCTCTGTCTATTAACATGATAATACCCGTCCGAGCAAGGTAAAAGTAATTTTCAACGTCAACCACGACACCACAACGACGACATCATGTCTGCCGAAATCGTCTAGCCTCTTCCCCTATTTTGAGTTATCCCTCAAGTACCTACGTGTGTGTGTGTACCTTTTTCAGGTCACAAAACATAAAAGTCTCAAGCAATGTCATGTCATTGTAATCACAACAAATCGCCTAAAATTTTGGTGCATGAATCAATCTTGATTCCGTTGTATGATATATGAATACAAGTGAAGCTTGTAGTAATGTAAATGATACTACAACAAAATGAAACTAATGATGATATGATAGTAGTGGTTACACACGCTACATGGCAATGATAAAATGATGAAGCCTGTCTGAGAGTACAAGTACAAGTTACCAAGCGTCATTCATTGCCGTCAGCGTCTTGATCCCCGCACGTCGTTACTCAAACCATACTCCATTTTTCATAATCTTCATTTCTTATTTTGCATGCCAAGCAAATTTATGTGATTTCACGAAAACACTTTATAACTAAATGAGTTAACTAACGTGGCTTGTTTTGGCTTATACAACTTCTTCCCACACTACAAAACAGGCACAGCACCAACCACCATCTCGATTGTTTACGGACATGGCAATTGGCATAGCACGGTTTCCCCATCGGACGACGGACCAAGTTGACATTTGATACGTGGTCCTTTGCTTTTTCGCATGACCAAAATGGAAGAACAAGTGAAACTCATTAGTGTAAAGTAGGCACGTACTAGTGGAGGGATCATAATAAAATATTTTGATGCTCATGCTCGTAAACACACACGTCCCTATACAAAATCTTGTTTGGTTTGGTTAGATGGTGGTGGTGGCACATTCATAGGCTAGCAAACATAATAGCAAAAATTACCCTGAAATAAAACAGCTCTGCAAATAAATGACTAGGTAAAATATTCTGTATAAAGAATCTAACATCTAACACACGCTCCCCAAAATAGTTTTTATTCCCCGAGTTATAGCTCTCTTGTTGAGCTTGTTATTTGCAGGGACAGAAATATTATGCTCATGATGATGATGTGTATTGCATAATTCATTGTGGTGGGGTCTACTACCTACACACAGTAAGCGACATTTTATGAAAACTTTTTGGAATATATTAAGTCGAATTGATGTTTGTAATTATTATGTTTTGTTGCTAAATGTCATCATTTTATTTCAGAATACATCAGAGTGAGCAGGTACATAATAGTTCAACCTTCATCAAGTGCATATTTGTAGATAAGACAATGAAGGAATCGAATTCACAAGATGGTCAAATCAGTAATGATGACAAAATGATGATCCGTAAGGTCTCTCTCTCTCTCGGCAGTATACTTTTACGACGCAAATCACAAGCACACGTTCGAGGAATTCTAATAAACGTTTGAATGCCAAAGTGTCACAAATATTCATAAATATTGGGCTTCTCCTTTTCGTAGCAAAATATAGAAGTCTTCGTCCATCTTGAAATTTCTAACTATGGTCTTGTCTTCAACATTTTTGGGAAACTTTTATGGGATGTTCTTGTCACAGCACTTTTATGACCATGAGCAAAGTGAAGAGTTGAGTAGAAATTGAAAGCTAACGAATGAAATGAATATATAAAGGAAAAAGATAACTAGAAACTGGAAGATTGGCATAATAAAAAAACATCATGCAGAATTGATAGTATGCCCTTGACTTGATGGCTACACTTTCTGCTTTTAGCTGCTAATGGAGCGCTAGGAGACGGGCATTTAGCAACGTTTGATTTGCAAAATGTGGGAATGTGTGATAATAACATAATTTATCCATTTTTGAGGAGGAGTTGTTCACACCAATCAAACTAATCAGGCTTTCAACCCAAAGAGTTTGGAACGTAGAACGTCAATAAAAATCGAATCAGTTTCAATTTTACGAGCTTCTGGATTCGCACATCTGTTTAAAAGAATTAGTGGAGTTGGTGTTGGAGCCGGTGTCATGCCATACAAAAATTCACATATTGCTTCGTAGGTTTCAATGGGAATCGTAAATTTGATAGAGACATCATTGGCAATGATGTCCATATTATGAAATTTTCAATACTCAATTCACTATATAACTATGCTCTCACATGCTTTATTTAGAAGCTGGAACGTGACTTCTTTATAATATTGGTTTATTCTTGAAGTCGTGGGTGAATTAAGTTGGCAATTCCCATCGTCCACTTTGATCGATAATCAAAAATTTATCGGATGTATTATTCCATTCCCTTAGACATTAAATTTCATTCCTTTAGGTTGCGTGGAATCGAATGATATTTTTTTGGGGCGTAATGGCTGACAATCCGACGCGATTACACAATGATATGAAAGATTTCGTAGGTTGGTGACTTGTATTGTACCTTGGTGCAACTTTGAAATTGCTACTAACGATTTGTCTCATATATTTATTGTTAAGAAGTCGGATTGTCTACTTCTACAAAAGGGTTACCCATGAGATCTTAGCATGGCTTTCCATATAAGCGAGGGTCGTACACACATTAATATGCTAATCAAAAGGCTTTAACTTACCAATGGGATACCTGTGAAGTGTGGTCATATAAAACCTTTAATGATTATACACTTTTCCACATGTTGGCTTCACGTGAAGTTCGGACTCCAAATTTATTGTGGTTATGAATGCGTAGTCGGATATTTTTGCGGGTAAGTTATGGCTTTCTCAGAAGAAATAAAATTCATTAGGGAATGTGAAGTTGCAAGTTTGGTTAGATTTAGCTCATGTGACTGCAAACTGTTGGTTTGTTCATTAGACGTCTGCTGTGCGATTCCTTTTTCATCGTTGTTGTTCTAGTAGACATTCATCAACTTATTGTTTTGCTCGCTTTTCTTTTATAAAAAATGCATCCCTTCATATTGAACCAAAAGCTAATAATAGAAAAGCATAAACAAATATGATAACTTTGTATATGAAATTAATGTCATTCCTTTCATAAACTTTCTTTCCAGTTCTCCTACTTTCATATGCTTTGAGTAAGTGAAAGAAACTAAAGTATTCAGTTGAGTTCAATGCTCAAGATACCATTTGTCTGAGTGCATGTGATATTGATATTACCTTCCGTGATATTTCGAGGCTTGAAAATTTGGCACATGCATACATCCTAGCATGATTTGAGTATTCCTGTGGCCATTCGTTATATAGTTATTGGTTAAGTTCATGGAGGCAGTATGGAGGACACGTATGTATTTTCAACGAGACCTATAAGCTACATTACATAGTTCATTTACAGAACTGATCTCAAATACGTACTGCATGATGTCAACTTTGCTACATGTATGATAATCCGGTCCTCCCACATTTGTAGCCTTTTTCATACCTCATAATGACGTATTTATTTAATTCTCTTTCTCATCTCTCTCATCTCTCTCTCTTAAAGGATGATATAAAGAAACCACTTTGATGTTACAAAATACTGAAACAAACGCAGAAAAAGTAAGAATTTCTTTAATTGTTTGGGGAACGCAACATTTAGAACACCTCTTTATGAGTTCCAGCTCAAACAATGTACCTACAAGTTCCGAAGAACTGGTGCATCTTCTATCACGGATCAACAACATGAAGAACTCTATTTTTCACTCCCTGCCGAATATAGTTTGCATTGTTTCGCCCTTTGTAATACTTGACGTCATGTTTGAAGACGTAATATATATAAGTTGTAAAAGTGAGTCAGTCAAATCTAAATGTTAAATGAAAGTCAAATAGTTGAATGATGATGACATTTCTAAGCATTACTATTTTATTAATTAAGCAATTGTTAATACTCCTTTATTTCATCAAGAACAACTATTTTCAGAAGAGCCAATTAGTTTTTAAGACTATACGAATTCAACATTAGGCAATTCTACAACGTAGTAAAATGTAGCTTTGATGTTCCATCTTCGGCTTGAGCGTAATATATATATTTGTAGGTTTGTCTTGACACTTTTGTAAGAGCCCTGAAACAAGAGAACAATAGTGTAATGATCAAGATGTACAAAGTTCTAAAAAGTAACTCAAAAGGAACGGCCTCCAATTACCAATAGTTTATTGATTTCAGCAGGTAGATGATTGGACTCATATAAATTAACAAGCTGACTTGAGCAACAACGGTAGCACTTAAAAAGAAAGCAGATCTCCAATTTTTTATGAGATCATATATTTTATATTGGACTATGGACGTCATAAGCTCGAATACATTCCTTACTTGCCAATACTCACTTGCGTATACCTGTATTGCAGTATATATGATACAGGTTATAGCATATTAGTTTTTCTTTGCCCATCCATCAATTCCCATAAAATTCCTGATATACGCATTGTAATGAAATAATTAAGAGCTCGAGTGAAGTCACACATCATTTTAACATAGAGAGAACAGGTGTGCAAATGTGTTTTGAGCAAAATCTTATGCAAATTTTGTTTTTTTGCACTTACGCTATGTAATGCTGCTGCTGTTTTTGCCCTCGCTAAATAAACACAGAAAGAAATCATCCGTAATCCGCTTTGAGTTGTCCCACCTTTGTTAAGCTGCTCAGCTGCAAGATGTCCGATGTCAGAGGCGAATGAAAACTGGCTTCGAAGTAGTTAAAATGTTTGCGTAGGCGTACCGATGGTTATGGATAAGATACGTATAATATGTGGCGTATCTATTCTATCACAATGATTTTCAACTGTTCGAGGAAAGCAGAAGTTACTAGAATTTGCAAAAAAAAGTATCAAAGGTTTCGTTCTTGTAATTAATTTTAAGCGAATCTGTATATGCCTTTGCTTTTGTGTGTAATATTTCAAATTGCTTAAATGGACACGACAGCGTGAAGCGTGCGTCCCCTCTCCATATCTTATAAACAGTCACTAATTAAATTTGAATGCAAATACGCTTAATATACTTATATACTTACTTCCAATTTTAATCTCAGAAAGGAAAAAGTTTGATTGAATGTCATTTGAAATACTGCTGTAGGAAGAAGCGTTTCAAATGGCAATATTATTATCATTCATTTAGTACACTTTCATTGTCAAAAAATCTCCTGTTTTGAAATTTCATTGAATATTAGGGCTGAGGCTGAAGAGGCTTCAATAAATTATGTTTTCCTTTTACCTTTTATTTTTTTCCAAATTAGATGAAGGAAAATAGTTTCAATATGGCGGACTTCTGTTTGAAATATTTAGTTGAGTAATTTACTGCATTTTGTTCTTGTCATCTGTACACCTACCGTTTTATCATTAATTAAAGATACAAAGAAAAACAATCTGATAACAGTGAGATGTAATAATTACCAAGCAAGAGAGAGGGGGAGAGGAATGCTTGTTCTGCTCATAAAGATTTGTGATATCATTATTTTCTTAAAATTCAAGTTTCCTTAACAAGTCAAGAAAAACAAAGCATTAATGTATATTCTAATGGAAAAACAAGCACTGGGAGAGAGATTTAATGACCAAACACGAGCCTTTTAGATAAGGATATTATTATATTAGGTTTGTATGCACGGCTAAAATTCTCTCTTGTTTTGTAATATGATAGCATGCACGTTAAACGTTTTATGTTAGAGCAAAAAATAGAAAAACAAAAAAAGCCGTGTCTAACCCAACTTATTCAATTTTGCAAAGCCAATCCCCCAAATTATTCCTTTTTTTACTAGAGGGTTGCTGTACAGTATCGTACTACGCATTTATTTTTATGAATGGGCACTAGACCTCAAAGGAGTAAAGATATTGTGTGTGTGTGTTAATGTTGTAACACCAGACCAGAAATGCCCCGATCCATATTGCACACACACACGTCTAAATCTGAAACCGAAGACGTACAGTTGGCTTTCTATTAAAAAAAATATCTTCCTATCGCATCGTCTAGTAGAGCTATACCCACCAAACCAAACCCATGCAGCGTGTCGTGATGAATGAACAATGCTGGCAATTAGGTGTAAGTTACGGTTGACACATTTGACAAGATAACCACAAGAGGAAGGGCTGAAAACTGCTTATTACTTGCTAGGTAAAATGAGGGAGAAAAACCTTTCATTCATTCTCTATATTTTTTATAACTTGCAGTACACAAGTCGTGACGTGGGCTATAGATTTTTTGCTAATAATTCACAGTTGCCCCTCTAATTGACAAATTCTGTTAGCAAATTAATGTTACTATTTTTCTCAAATTATATTAGAAACAATAAGGCATTTAACCTTAAAACTTCATACCTGTAGGCAATAAATTTGTGTCACCCTTTGAGAATAAGTGCTATTGAAAGACTTGTAGATTTTAGTTTCCTTAAAAAGGAATTGCGTGATTACCAATAAATGAGACTAGCTTACCTTCTTCATCTTTCCGCTAGCCCTAAATTATTTGTGAATTGAATAGATTAGCTATAAATTATCAAAATTTCATTTTGCAACACCAAAAAGTTTATCTCTTATTTGTCCAATTTCATTTAAATGGAAATCTTTTCAGATTGTCTAGAATTATGTTTGCATTCCATAGTCAACTAATTGTTCTGCAGTTAATTGTTTTATTACGATGTAATATCATTCATCACAATACAAATACGAGATGTGTTTCATCCATTGTTGTTCAAGGTTCCGCTTTTGACTCCCAGGACAATGACGCTTTGTCCACTGGAGATATATAATATTCAGTCGTACCATAATATTCATTTTGTTAGTGGGTGGCCATTTTTATTGCGTGTTGATATGCATATGTAATAATTTAATTCAGTGTAGAACTTCCCATTTATTTTTATATCACCAACATGCCAACTTTTATCTTACATAAATGACAGTATCATATTACGCCGTGATAAAAGAAAAAGCTAGTTAAGGCGAGTCTCATTATTTCGTTATTATTATGTGCATACTCATTTTGTCTCCTTTGTACTTTTAACAATGAACTTTGCCATTTAATTATTGAAGGCAAAGGTTACGGCAGCTATAAAACGTAATAACCATTATTCACATGACGTACGTCAGAAGTCTTAACGAATTAGGATATTTTAAGAATCTCATTACAAAAAATAAAAGGATACGGATGACAATTTTTGTGGCGGAAGTGAATTATTTAATTTTATTGTTTTCTGCAACAATAAATACTCTTTATATAACGTGATTCCACCAAATTTCTAAATATCAAATTACATACTGTTCTATCCATAATTACGCTACATAAACTTTCTACCTAGATTTGTGGGTGTAATGAAATTGGAAAACTTTTAACTATAATATTATTATTATTACATACTTTTGCATATGTCCTCAACTCACGATTTTGAAAGTTTGTACATCTAAAAATAACAGTTGACCCTGAATATGCCTCTTCCCCCTTGTTGAAAACCCCAAATCTTCACATTCGGTGTTTCATTTTATAGCACGCTTTTGTTCCTTTTAATTAGCAAGAAAAGATGCGTTCGCATTTCGTTCGCTAAAAATGTCAAGATTAAGCTTCTTGAGATACATTGACATTATTAAGACAGTTGCAACCTGATTGTGAGTTCCATTGAAAGAGTCCTTCAGAGGTGTTTTAAAACTGGGCACCATTAATTGGGGGCTTCTGATTTGGCTTTCTATCCCATTAGCTTGACAGCATGACAGTATAATCTTTAAGGAAGGAGGAAAAAGTGCACTTCAGAAAGTCTTCTTATTGAGTACCAAGGAAAATGAAATTATATTATCAGTTTGATTCCCAAAGGTTGATGATGATGATGGGTTCAAGATCGGTGAAATTTGAGCACATCTGGAGAGTCTTAAAAACCAGGATTTTTTGATGCTTCATACATTCATACACTAATACTAATTTACTGGCAGATTTCGAAGGATTTTCCAGATTTTCGTGTGCCAAAAGAAGATGAAGGCAATTTCTGACGTCAAACGAGTAACCAACTTTTGACTTTGTGTGATAAAGAGTGGATTGGATTCAGTGGATAATCCAATAACTGTTTCCCTCATGCATATGCTTAGTACATATACATTGACGCATATACATTTATCAAGTTATGAACATGGAAAATGTATTAGCAATTAATATGTGTTTACTTTTTGGCATAGAATAAATGTTTATGGATATAGTTCAGACAAACTGAAACTTCAAATTGTATAAGATTTGAAAGGAAATTGGAAACTGAAATTTCATAATGTGCTCATGTTCATAATGATGTTGATCATTCAAGCTGTGAAATTCTAAAAATACCATTGATTTATGGGAAGCAATCGTTGGGTTATTGAGTCAGCAAAGAAAAACAAAATCGAAAGAATAGCAAAAAAAGACAGATAGCAGCAAATGTTTGTGGATTCAAAAGGTCTTACATTTTGGCATGACCCATAAACATTTCAACTCTTTTCTTTATCGGATGATACCACAGACGTAACAACAAACAGTTTGTAACGAGTCTAAATTAAATATGCATCCCGTATCATAATAAAATGACTTTGTACGTGCAAATTGATTTTTAACTCTGCTCATTTTTTGACGAATATTGCAGTTATTTCACTCTGTACAAAAATCACATAAACATTATGGTTAGAGGCGGTAGGCTAGCAATAATGCATGCGTGTAACATCACCTCACACGAAATCTGACATTCAAATTCAGGTTCGTAACCGAAGTTTTCTGAGCAGGCATACATACACCACCATAATATAACATTTATATTTTTATATAGTGAGAACCTGATACTCCCAATTGCAACGAACGTTACATGTTAGTCATTGCAGTTACTATCATTATCATTAGCTACAAATAGCAAAATAAGGAAGACCCTCAGAAATAGTTCTAATTCTGTACAGATTTGACAAGCACGTTCGTAATTTTTTTTTCACTATTGAAACTAACATTTGCATTCAAGCCAAGATTATTCATGCAAAAAATAAGATGAAGACAGCTTGACGTCGTTGCGTAGGTCGAGTGTACAGAAGAGTCTAGCTTTGCTGAAAAACCATTTGAAATGAGCCCTCAGGTGAACATTGTCAGCATAATTCTGTCTAATTCGTACCAAATTTTTGTAGGTGTTGCCATATGCGTTAACTCTTCGTCTTGGTCTATGATTATTATTCCCTGAGTGTAATGCAATGCTGAGCGGATGATGCGACAGACAGAACAGCGGCATATAAGAAGATGTCAGGCATTCCAAACCCACAGGGTGCACCACTGCAATACAAATATTTAGCTCAGCAGCCTCATCTTCTTCTCTGTAATGGTTATATAGTGTGAAGATGCTGATATTAATGAAGATAAGATTTTGAGGAACTGGGCGCTACAGGTATTTATGTACATAATTATTTGATTGACGACAGCATACGGTATGTGAAAAGAAAAGACAAAAGGTTTGTGTTTCTGTCCCTTCCTGTTTTTCTTGAATTGCTTTTATCAACTCTTGGAAAAGAGGAGTAGCACCAGCGGCAAGTATTGCAAATCCGCAAAGGACATCAACATATCGTCATCACCATCAGTATTATTATAGTGGTCATTTACAACTTTGTCTGAAAGCATGTATCTCATCAAAGAAAGCAGGTTTGTTTCTTAAAAAAAATTGAATACATGCATTATCATTTGTATTCGTCACCTTGTTCCTCATCATCTACTACATGATAAACTATCAGTCCAATTAACAGGAAGCTGAGTTGAATTTTTTATATATGTTCGAAACAAGCCAAATCATTTATTAGTATGTAAAAATCAGTTTTTGAAAGGTATAAATCTGTACTGCATTCTTTAAATAACATTTACTGATCCCATTTCAGAGAGCTCTTAAAGAACTGACTATTATCTACATGCAGCGCCATTTTGTATAAGAAGTTAATTTCTGTAGTGGCCCCGAAACTATTTTTTTAAAGCTATTATAGCAGCAAGTTAATAAGCTGTTGTGTATTTTCAGTAACAATGGGTGATTTGGGTCCTTAGCTTCTATACTTTTTGATACTTCAATTTTCTTGTACTCAGAAGAAAAAAATAGTCTGCACTGCATCACACAATAATATGCCAGCAAGTAAACAAATTAAATTCGTTACGAGCTACGGAGTAAACATGCTCAAACTAACTTTCTTTGAACAAACTACATTTTGTGTGTACTTTTACAAAAATTCTTTCTGTTTTGTTCCACTTTTGACTTTCTCCTGCTGGTCTTTTAGTATATAATCATTATATATATGAGCAAAAGCCAAGTCATTCGTAATTACATGGTTCATCTTTCCTGTTAGAGTTTGCTGGAAATTTGCGTCCCTTTTTTGTTGCAAACAGCACACAGCATATCATCATCCTGGTGAGAGAAACATACCCGTATTTCTGCACAGTATCATGTCATGTTTGATTTCAATTGTGCTATCACATATATACACCCACCAAAATGGATTTTCCATGTCTTCCTTTTCCTTCCCCTCTCATATCTTTAATAACAAGGAAGTGGAAATGTGCCAGGAGTTGAAATGAAAGCCTTCATATAGCTTGTATCCGATAGTTTCAACACGGGAAAAAACTTTATGTCATGTCTCCGCTAAAATACGTGTTCTATCATCTAAATTTTCGTGTCAAGGGACAATAACGATGCGTATTTACTAGTGTAAAGTACATATGTAAGAACAGTTTTGAAACTCTTTGCATACACATACATATAAGCCAATTTATTCTGCACTCAAGAACGTAAAAAGTAGAGTAGATTGAGTTGTTGGTTTAAGACTTTAAGGTAATAGGAAACCCATACATGTATCGCCAGACTGTAACACTTGATCACGAAAGCGTCTACTTTTCGGAAATATTAGTTTATTTTAACAATAAATTAAAAGTAACTCCTACTACTACTACTGTCACCGTTGGGATTTTTAGATTCTAGAGTTTTTTTCTTCAGAAGTTGTACTTTAACATGTTTTTCTTTCTTTCTTCCTTCCAGGAACTGGGACTTTTGGCCGAGTTGTGTTAGTGTACGACCAGGTGCGCTCGGAATACGGAGCACTCAAAATCCTCCAACTACATGATGTAATTCGTCTCAAGCAAGTTGATCATGTCAAGAATGAGAAGAATATATTGAAAGCAGTGAAGCATCCTTTTATCGTCAACATGTAAGTGAAGCCATAAGGGAACAAACAGCCTTACACTTTTTCTCACTCGTTTTGCATCAATGCACTTATCTCATTTGTCTCCCACAATACTGTCAAGTTTTGAGGGGAATCGGGTGCCAACTTTACTTATGTATATTAGTATTGATGTACTAACATTTCGCATATATTATGTATATCCCATTGACTTTGATTTTATGTGAATTATTTTCATAAACGAGTATCCTGAATAAGTTATGTAAATAATAATAATCATCCTACTTTCTCTCAAACCCTCAGTTTGATCCCAGCAACATGTGATGTGACCTCATGCCATTCAATATAGACTCAGCACTGCTGGAAACGCTTTTATCAAATTCAACTGTTTATCATGATGACATGACATTGACATGACTAGGAGCTTACTTACTGGCGTGGCGTGTGTGTTTGAAGATGTGCCGTGTATTATTGCATTTATATTTGCCTGACTTTTTGTTTACTTTTTCGGTTCCCTCATGCCCAGCTCATGTATTTTCAAAATGATGCCCTCGGGTTCCACTACCACGTAAAATAGTATATCTTTGTCTTCGACCAAAATAGTTATTACAATTATGACGGGAGGGTGTTGAAATTACATAGACGCTACGTGCTGGCGCTGACGTCAGCCCTTTTATTCATGTTTGTGAATCTGCTGGTGATATCAAAAACCCACGCTGTATATTTCTTGGTATTCAATCATTGTTTTAATGAACATTAATTGCAAGATGAAGTTGTAAATGAAATCACTTGTAGCTCTAGGGAGTTTTGGTTCGGAAGCTGATTTCATCTAGGAATTTGTTATGATATCATATATATGTATATAATGAATGAAACAAAAGGCAAACATACAAAACGAAGTTTGCTTTGTTGTTTTTCCAAGAATCTTTTAGGTATAGTGCAAATAAAATTCAATACAGTAGTACAAATATACATTTCAGAGCACGATATTCCGAAAACTACTTTTTAGGGTTTCTACATTGACACACCAAAATGACAATGGAATGGTAGTGGTTGTCATGAATTATCCTGACCTTACAACCACGCGGATGCCATCATTCACTCATTTATTACACGCCATGCTCAAGAAAATGTTTCCCCGCTGAGACCCATTAAGTCTCGAACAGTGCTGAGAAAAAAGGCGAAATTACTTTAAAAAGTCAGGGTGGCTTGTAATGTAGAAAGAAAGGCCAATAATTTTGACAAAGTGGTGGTGGTAAACTGGCATGATGTATGGTATGATTGATATGTGATGTGAATAGAAAGATTGAGGAGAAACTGAAAGTATTTCATATGACCCCATCCAAATCCAACCCCGACGAACCTACAAACTAAACCTACCAGATTTCCTTTTATAACAGAAAAAAATGGGAAAACGCATTCATTTAAAACGAATCATATTTGACACAGTCGAATAACGCCATTTTTTATATACATTTTATCATACATTTATAAAAAGTTGGCCTACAACTCACCCTCTATGAATCCAAATGAAAGAAAAATATTTTACAGGCAGAAAAAAAGAACAACAGCAGCATTTTATTTCAAGCACAATACATGTATAGATAATATATAGACTCTGGTAACAACATATTCAACTTGTGCACTCTCCTGTGCAAAATCTCTTTTTTGGGCATAATTTTTCATTGTATTCCAGTTAAAGATGCATCCAGTCCAATTATGGGTTTAGTCGAATGAATGCCTACAACTCCCATCTCATCTTGACTCTCTATCCTTTCTTGAATTTTCAGCTTACTCTGCTTCTGCTTGCTGATGACTTTTGACTCTAACTTACTATATAACTGAAGCCCTTTTTGGCATCCAGACAATTGGATTAAAATATAAAAGAACAAAAAAAACTGATGAGTCAAATATAACACATGGGATGAATTTTAACAGATTTTTTACTTTAAAGTTGACTTGAAACATAATAACAATATCATAATACAAATCATTCTGAAAAAATATATAGCCTGTTTAATAACCAACTTAAGCTATATTATTCCATCCATTCATTTTGATCTTTTAATTCTGTTATAGGAAATGGCATTACAAGGACGAGTACAATATCTACATGCTCTTTGACTATGTCTGCGGGGGCGAACTCTTCTCGTACTTGAGACGCGCTGGGAAATTCTCATCAGCCACAAGTAAGCAATCATAATCATCATCATATTTTTTTATGAAAAAACGGTTCATAAAAGGATGAAATTTGTTTGAGACGTGCCGTTTTTAATACAAACAATGTTACTATAAAAATTGAGTTCCGCACTTGCAAAAAAATATTCTTAGTTTAGGAGCATGAATGGTAGCCTACTTTTTTGCACTTGCCTAAACAGCGTCATACTTTGTTACAATGTAACTCTTGTGTGAGTGTTACCAACAAAATATAAACAAATGAGAGGTGTAAGCTGTTGAAAGGAATATTAGACAAAGAAGGTCATTAATCATATGCTACTTAAACTGAAACTGAATCCTTCTTCCCGGTTGGCAAACGTTTCCTTGCTCTAAAATAATACTAAAATTGCCAAGTGGTGAAGTCAGGTGTCTTATCGTCAACTTTTAGAGAGATGCAAAAGTTGCAACACATGCCACTCCAACATTTTCAATAATGCATTCTGACGCCTTGGCTCAAACAATATACAATAGAGTGGCGATTACCAGAATTTCATCGAGTGAGAAGAAATCCCAAGTCAAAATTCTTACGATCTGTTGATGATAGAAAGGAATTCGAAGGAAATCCTTTGAGATTTATATACCCTATATACTTATACACGTGCTGTGAAGGATAAAGATATAATTCGGGCAATATGAAATTAATATGATACATTCAACAAACGTTCGTAAAGGTCATTAGGGGTTTACTTAAACCAAACACTATATACTCTATATAACTCTATAAGAAATAGGTAGGAGTTGTAAAGTACCAATAAATGAAGACTAATTGGTTGGTCGTCTTCTTTGATGTGATCGATTTCCTTCCTAACTCCTCCACTCGAAATGTCATAATGAATACAAATGTAATTACAGGTTCCTTCTATGCTGCCGAGATATTAGTGGCATTGGAATATCTTCACGGAAAGTCAATTGTGTATCGAGACCTCAAACCTGAGAATTTGCTGTTGGATCGAGAAGGTCATTTGAAAATTACAGACTTTGGCTTTGCAAAAATGTTGAAAGATCGCACATGGACGTTATGTGGAACGCCAGAATATTTGGCTCCAGAAATTATCCAGTCTAAAGGACACAACAAGGCGGTTGATTGGTGGGCGTTAGGTATAACTTACATAATCAAAGTACCTTTTTATATGCATATACATATTTATGCCTATGGTAAATATAATAATAATCTTCAATGATTTATGAAGTGTTTACTTGATTGCTTATTTATTATGATTCAATCGATGAAAATTTGATGTTCGTGTATGGTTTTGTAGGTGTGTTGATTTATGAGATGAACTGTGGATATGCTCCATTCTATGACGATAATAACTTCAGCACATACGAGAAAATTCTTGCAGCCAAGATAGAGTGGCCCAAATATATAGATGCCGTAGCCAAAGATATGATTAAAAAGCTACTGGTACCCGACCGATTCAAGCGACTTGGCAATATGAAGGTAAGCGCAAAGCTACATGAAGTAATTTGATATGTGGGCGTATATAGAATATTTAATTAAAGTGGCTATCAAGGAAAAAAGGATTAGTTATTCTGTCATGCAAATTACTATCAAAAGTGAAATCATCTCTTTTACGTATTCAGCCACGAGAGTTTTTTAAATATTGGTTTCCAATCATTTATTATGACATGAGTAAATATTTCATACCAAAAATGGAGGAAAACTCAAGTTTGCTTTAAGTACATATTACTTAACGAAAGCTTGTGACCAGGTTTATGTAATAAAGGAATAAACCCGAACTGATTTAATGAGTATTTTGAAAGAAAATACATCAACAACTCAAATTTCAAAGATACGAATTTGTTAAGCAGGCATAGAAATTTATTTACAGGTCCCAAAATAATTTTTTGACTTGTTACACAACTAGCTTTTGTGTTTGTTTGCTCACCCTCAAAAATAAATTTTGAAATCTGAAACGCAATACGCAGAAAAATATAATTATATCACAACACAAAAATGATACCATGCTTGTCAATGTTTTGCATTATGTGTTATGCAATACCAGGTAATACAATACATTTGGTTTTGGTTACAGAATGGAGCAGAAGATGTGAAACGTCATCGATGGTTTAGAGATGTTGACTGGGACGATGTCTCCAAGCGGAGGTTGCAGGTATGTGAAGCAAAATAATTGTATTATTCTTATGTTAATACTTTATTAATAGACTCTAAATTGATACCATCTGTTTGAACCAAAATCTGATTTCAAAACCATACTACCACTACAAAAGATTATTCATGAAAGTAAAATGCTTTTTTTATTTTATATCTTTCAGCCACCAATCATTCCAAAGGTTTCCTTTGATGGTGACACAAGAAATTTTGATGAGTACCCAGAAGAAGAGTCTTGGAGAACGAATAGCATAAATGACTCAGATATGAAGTTATTTGCAGATTTTTAGTCCACCATACACAATCACAATCACTTTGTTGTATTGCATGTCAATAATGTATATATTTTGTTGTTTGTCTGAACAATAATTTTGTATTTTATAAGTTGAATATTTGTTAATACGCTATATAGTTATAGTAGAAAATATGTAAGGCGAATCCTTACAATGTAATATACATCTTTTACTGAAATTGTTAACGTAACCCGCATTCAACATTTCATTCTCGCTTTCATCACATCACATCCATTTCTTTCATTCTTTGTTTAGAAATGGAAACAAACTGCCCATTTACGTAAAACAGTTTATATTACGTACGCAGCCCTTATACATATATTGTGTTTGTCATTCTTTGTTGTATTGTATAAGAATGCTTACACGTTCACGTTATTATTATAGGAATTAAAGCAATAAGTTAAGATAGTTTATTGGAATGTCATTATTAACGTATTTTATAGACCACTCAAAGATGATAACCAATTACACAGTCACGCAATGTTATATTATATCATATCAAAGTCATTAAACGTTATTATATATATACCCCTTAAGAACTATTTTAGGATATATGCACTAAAAAAGCAAACTGTCAATAGGTTTAGTCGCTCACATCATAGTTGAATAGTCAATAACTGTATTCAAATATTCATCCTTACTCACAAACTTGTCACAATAGTGAACAGATAGGAAAAGATGGAGAGTTGTTATGTTATATATTACGTGCTGAAACATTTTTCGTGTGTATGTATGTTGTGTGTGTATTGTATTTGTATGCAAAGAATCTCAACGAAGTACCTTGTAATAAATTGAGGTGATGTAAATAAATGTATATAGATATGTTCATAAATGGAAATAGATTTGTAAGAATTTTAATTATGAAGTTAGTAAAAAGCTTTCATAGATAAGTTTGGCATAAATAATAATGTTTGTTTTAATTAATGGACAAAATCGTCCCTATTGTATTCTATAACACTTGTTTGGATTCATTTTTAATTGATGTCAAAACTTATATTGTGCTACATATAATATTCAACTCCAGGAGTAATGTGGAAAATAAATATTTTCACGTATAGGAGCTGAACCTAATTAACTATATTACTCGTATATGTTTTAGTTTAGTAATATCTAGGTTTTATTATGCTTACTCATGTTTAGTAAAAAGGACATCCTATTGTATTTTAATAAAAGCAAATGCGACACATTAAAATTATATTATCTTGTCTTGTTTGTATAGATAAGTTTATGAACTTTCCAATTTACATTATCACTACAAGGCGCATTTTTTTTATTTCATCAGGATCTTCATGTTCTAGCATAAAATATTGATGAATTAAAGAGAGATGGAACATTTTCATATAACACTTTTATACGTGTACATCAAAAAGATTCCGAATGTATTTGTACGTCTCTTGTGGCGACTACTACCTGGAACAATAAAAGTATGAACTAAGCAGGTTGCTGATCCACATGTCACAATAGAATCAGTAAATGGGGCAACGTGCAACTTCATATGATGCTGGTTCAACGGTTTCCCAAAGTTCTGATTGTAGTTACGTACGTTACATTTACTACGTCTTTTCTTCGTGAGCTCAAGTTAGGGAACGAAAATGGTGTTTTATCGTCGCTTCGATTTCGCTGAACTCGCACTCTTTTCATGTCTACAGGGACTTCTCTTTGTCTTGAACCCCGTCCACCTTACCTTACGTATTGATAGAGTTGTCAACACATCCAAGGTCATTAAAGACAAACACTAAACAACACACCAACACTTGTAATAGCTCCGGATTAATGATGGAGTAACTACTACATCTAGGCACACTGTTATTGCGAGTTGTTTTGCAACAAATATTTGTACAGCATCTTATGGCTCAAATTGCTCCTCCTCAAAAATAAGCCAAAAATGATGACTGAGACATTTCTATCATTTCTTCAAAAACCAATAAAATATTTCAATTTTGTGGGTTGAAAGAAAGCAGCAAATCCCTCGTTCTTTCCAACAGAATAAAAAATTGGGCTATGATGATAAAAGCCATGCAATTTGTTCTCATGAATATTAATGCACAGAATGTAAACAACCGTGAATCGTTTTCCCATGGTTGTTTACACTTTGTGGAGACTTGTTGCTGTTCATTTGACAGAATTCATCATTCATTCCCCAGTAATAATACCTCATGTTGTGAGAACATACTCTTTCTAACCCATTCAACTTTACCTGGAACAATATTTTTCAAAAGTTTTACTGCTACAGCAGTGAAATTGAATGGTCTTTAGTCTTGGTCACAATATGTGGTTGATGGTGTATCATTGTAATGCTTAAGTACTTGCGCCGTTGTGAATTGTTATTTCTAAGTAGTAATAATACGCGTACTCACGTGACTTAATAAAAGCTTTTTAATAGAAACGTGAGCTGCTGACAACGTGAAGTAAAATATAAAAACACATCATTTCAAGGGGAATTTATTCTTGAATAATAGAAAACAAGTTTCTCATTATGTCAGGTAATTGTAATGATGAACCCCAAGTTATATAATAAATTATTTTATGATAATTTTAGCCCTACACACACAAGTCAATAAGTAGTGTGTTTCCTATCACCACAAAGGCTGAACTCAATTAGCTCAAGCTTGTAGAAACTAGACTCACTAATTAAAAGAGACATAAAAATAAATCGAAATTTTGAGTGATTGCAACCTCAGACCTCAGTAAGCCTTTCTACCACGTGAGAATCAGATCAATTCAAGTTTTCATTCAATGAACGTTTGATGCTGAACCCTTCCCTTTTTCAAGAGAAAGTTCTTTCGGCAAAATGAGAAGTAACGTAGAGTAATGAGTTTTCACTTCAGCTTTTTGTTTTCACTTCCCGATCCTTCCTTTGATTGAAAGTCGGGAATTACGTAGTAGTAGTGGTGGTTTTTTGAGTAGGGTTTACCTTACCTCTTGAAACAGCACAAACATAAGCGGATCCAACAGACAGACACAGAGCCAAAATAAAGATTTTCAATCAGAATCTTTACCTCCTTCTTCCCTACTACACCTTATAATTACAGCGTCAAAATACTCAAATTCTATACCTATAAATGTGAAAGGACCTGAAGGTATGAATAGGGGCACAAGAAATATATTACATAAGCTTATCATAGACTGCATTTCATTTGCTGTATGACTGGTAATAAGTAAAAAAGCTCTGTTCGATGCTTGGTTTCACTACTGTAAATTGCAGTGTGTGTAGTGTGTAGCAGGCAGGCTTTAATTTCACTTTTTATGCATCCTGCATGCCCTACCGTACCTGGCACTACCATGAATTATGTATAATCTCCATCGTATTTCCACTTGATTCGCTTTTATGAACCTTAATATACACTTTCTGCCATCATTCTTTACTGACCATCTACAATCTACACACACTACACTAGAAATAATGATATGCCGCAAAGAAAGTAGTACCTTTGATATTGTCTGCTGCAGTGAAAATTAAAAAGCGAAGGGGCGAGGTAGCTATGGCTTGTAAAAGTACAAAGAATCAGAGAATAATTTCTATCTGACTGGAGGAAAACTAAAATGAAAGCTAAACTTTTCTTGTTTGTAGGAGAAAAGACAAGTGAGTCGTACGACGTACCGTGAGTCTATTCGTTCTACACACGTTGCCTGATGCCATTTCTAAACTTCCCATTTTTAGTCATTTCTCGGCAATGAGGAATGGAATCCAACGTGGAGTTTTATGATTTTTATGCTTAAGCATCCTTCTGGCTAACGGAAGCTTTCCTTCATTAAGGAAGATGGGAGATAGATAGATACATGGAAAGATAGATGCAAAAGAATATGGGTGGGTAGTGAAAGTAGAGAGAAAGAGGGGAGTGATAGCTTACTTAGTTTGAGAGACCGGGTAAATACAACAAGAACAAGTCTTTGTTGAGCTGTGTTAATCTTCTACATTCACGAGAACTCCGGCTCCGACTATGCAATATAGCGCTTCTTTATATAATCGATCCTATCCACTACGGAAAAGTGAGGTAGAAGTAATTGGACGAAAATCGATGGATATGAGTAGCTTAACTTTAGCAATGTAAAAGAATGAAGTCAGTTGAGTCTAAACATAAAAAACACCTTTGGATTATTAAAACAGCAATGTCAATAACTTTCCACTGTATAGTGTAACAGCTAATTTATGAGCTAGAAATAGAAATTTGTGATTCATAACGGATTACAAAGACTGGCAGGAACAAAAGGTAGCAATCGGAGTAAACACTTTGGCAAACAAATTGTTCATAATAAATTTTTATGCATTCTAAACACAAGCAAAATTTTGTTACAGTTACATATTATGTAATGAAGAAGCAATCACTTTGCCCCACGTACTAAAATGTACGTGAAATGCCTTTCCACTGCAGTAAAATCATCGCATGAGTGACAACCCATTCTCACAAATTTTTATAACCAAAATACCAGGTATGCGCTACATAGTTTCTGTAGTAGAAAAAGGACATGGAAATCAGCATGTACATTAAAAAATTATGCTCGTGCCTAAGTGAAATATTTGAAGATGCATTTCAAGTTGATACTTAGTAGCTGCTATTTTCTCAGTTCTCAATTTTTTCTCATTTCACGACATTTATTTCCTGATAACTTTACACTACGGTAAGTTTCTCCGTATGCGGCTTCTTTTCTAGAAGAATGCAACGGTGTAACTTAACACGAGGAAGTGCTATAAACTGTGGCATTGGACCAAAAATAAACTAAACTAATATGGTGAGATTTCATGAAGTTTACTTCTCTAAACTGGGCAAGTTAAGTACTTAGAGAAGACCAATCGTCAAAAAGTCGAAAATGAAATACACTAAAAGAGTAATAGTATGGAGCATAAGTTGCTAGTGTACAAGCTTACTAGCCTAGAAGAAGACAGCTAGGGAAAATCGGATTATAGCTTTCGAATTACCACTTTCACCAAAATTCCGTGGCAAGCACTCAAAAACCAGTGAACCAATAAATGGTTGTGCACAAGGTTTTACGTATTGTGCTCCAAAACCAAACCAAATATGACAGAATTCTGTGCTGGTGTTGAACTCATAATCATAACAACCTCTTCGCTTGAATGCATTTGTCTCCAGTCAGAGTAAGTCGTGTAGTAATGCCATATACTTGTACTCTAAATACACATATATGTATTTTTTTCACAATTTTATAACCAACTGACTACTTTACTAATATATTGCATCGTGCTACTTTAAACCTATATACTGTAGAAAAAAAAGTTAATTTTCGCAACTGATTTAAGCTTTCACCTGAAAGATGAACTGGCAAAAGGACAAAAAATGGAACCCATTTGTAAAAGGTGTGAAGGAAAAAAAAGATAAAATCAAAAAGAAACTAATACAATCTTCTGGAAAGTGAGTTCTGTCAGTGCAAAAAAACTATATGGGCAATCGCTTCCACATTTGGCATGATCCGATAAGATTAAAGAACTCGCGAGAGAAAGAGGAAAAACTAGAAATACTCTCGCTTCCATTTTATTATTACTTTAGTGTTCATATCATTCTTGTATTTCCTGCAGCATACATTAAACTGTCAGATGGACACGTGGATTCACTAGAAAATGGTAGAGAAAGTCATTTCAAATCTATACGCAGATAGTGCATGAATAGCTCTGGCCATTCAAAGGGAAATATTTAGCACTTTTTTTGGTAGCACGTAGGAATGATGGAACGTGACTTTTAGATTGTGATTGTGTAACAATAATGCTATGCTCCTCCAGGAGAAAGCAGTGTATTGTTACTAATGCTGCAATATGTTACATTCGTGTTCTTTGATTTTTGGAATATTGTCAGACCCGCCGGCAGAATGATATACAGGATTACTTTCACCCGAATTTATTAATAGTGGCGGAATAAATACTATAGTTAAAACTAGGTTTTTAGGTTGTTATTTTGACTTAGTCTCTCTGCTCTAGTAAGTAACAACTGATTGCCTTTTCACGCTGGATGGATGATTATTGATGATTGTACACATATGTTGCCTTCCATGTCTTCCTGAAAGAGCAAAAGGAACATGACCAAGTCAACTAAACTAAGGCGCAAGGGAAATAATATTATCCTATTAAATAGCTACAGTTGGCTAGCTCGCTAACCTTGCTAGCTGTGAACAATGTAATGTCAAAAAGTACGAAGAATATTTATTTAACCTTGGATATAGTAATGAAGGGCGTCAAAATTTCAATCAATATGGAAATGGCTCACGGTGGGAAAGGTAACAACAATTTTACTATTACCCTTGGGCAGAACTTAAAACGCTTTTACCCTCAATGTGGTGTGTATAAAACGTAAACTTCATTTTTCATTTTCTCCATTGCGCAACCATAGGCATATGCTTGGTAGATGATGCCAAGAAGAATTTGTAGATCCAGCTTTATATGAACTATGAACTTAAAATAAATATATTTATTCCTTACGAACGAAAAGGAAATGAGCTAGTTTTAGAAGCGCTTACTACAAAACAGAATGCCGAAAATATCTATAGGACAGCATGTTCAAATCCTGCGCTCCTGTTGTTGGGAAATGTTTCCTTTTTAAACAGTTGAACATTATTTATGTGGTCCTTGATCCATAAATTTTTCATATAATTGCATTTCACTGTCTGGGTTAAAAGTTGGAAGAAGCGACACTCATGTGGCACCTGATGTAAATTAATTTTAAGTGAAATTGCAAATAAATTCTATAGTTATGACAGAAAGCAAATAGGTTTGACACTTGGCTTTAAGGTTTCTTCCGCCGTGTGTAAGCTTATACACTTTTAGCATTCATTCAATAAACTGTCTGTGTTTGAATTCCAAAAGTCTTTTTCGACTTAGGTTTTAGTATAAAACCAATAATTATAATGGAAAACTGTGTTCAGTACAAATATAATAATTATCTTATCTTTATTATTATTGTTATGAAAGTTCAAAATCCATCAAGAGTAACATTTGGTTGGTGGAACGACCTCAATTTAGTTTAAGTTTGTAAGCTGTCTTCTTCATGTCCCTTACATATATTGATAAGGCGTACGTCCACGAGTTTAAACTTTATAATTTGAAATTCGTCATGATTATAAATTGATAACGTCAGACATCTTTATATACTTTAACATAACCTGCCCGCATTGAGCTTTTGTATTGACTTTAAAATATATAAAATCCGAAAAAACGCATATTTCATCATTGATTTAAGATTCTGCGCTACAATTCAAGCCTTTTGTTAATACCCATGCGATTGCAATATTTTAACCACTCCTGTTGTATGTCAGTCGAAATGACGCTTATTGCCTCCTCCGCTTGCCTGTTCCTCCTGTCTAACCAGCTTTTCCGGCAAGACATTAAATCGGTGTATCTTCAGCAGTATAAATTTTATTTCTCGTCTTGTGTCCTTCTCGGCTGCTCCTCGTAACAAAAAGCCTGTGTGCAATATTCGCAGATTATATATGAACAACCATAAAAATATAATAAAATGCTACAATGAGCACTCCAAACATGTTTAATATTTTTTGCATTTCATGTAGGCCATTAGTGCAGCGCAGCTTCAGCAAATTAGGCAAACTCACCGTGATTTAAAAAAGTGCGTCTCTTTTACATAAGTAACACAGCCGGCAAGGCAAACTATAATGTCATAATATTCATACAAGCATGTAAATACAATATGATGTTTTGAAGCTTCTAAAATTCAAATAATATAACGCAACGGCAAATAACAAATATCATCATTATCATCGTACGCCACCATGTACGCTTGTAACAACGAGCACACGAACCCAAAGCGTCTTCGTCTTCCCTAGCTCTTTTGAGTAGTAGTAGAGCCTAGAGCTCAAGCAAAGGAAACGAAGGCAAGGCACATAACTAGATTTCAACCGTGTCGTGTGGTGTGTGTGCTCTCATGTTGATACTAAAAGCTACAGATCAGTGCTAGCTTCAGCTCAGTCTTCATGGAGGCTTCTTCAACTAAAGTTTAGGTCATATTGCGCTCCTTCTATACCTTACATTACAGTACCATACCACACACTCGCATATCTTTTGAGGAACCTTTTGACAGACCAGCACTTCTTTGTTTACTCAAGTCTTTTTCCTTTTAACTGTGAGCTTGAGTTGCTGCATCACATTGCGATCGCAGTGAACTGCAAACAGCAGAGCCCATTCACCAATTCGTTGAGGCTGGTCTTTTGTTGAGAGAGAGAATTTTGTTGTTTACCGATAAAATCATTAGTGACACGATTAATGTTTGTGTTGGTACTTGTGTAAGCATATTACTGTCTTCAGACCTTTCTGCGAAATCAGTTCAAATAGAAAATAATAGAATTAAGCTACCGGCTCTGGGAGCACTGTATAGTTGTGCGGCCAAAGTCAAACCCTTTGAACTGATAACGTGTGTAGGTGGATTTTGATTAATTTTGAATTAACATTCTCCATATCACCAAGTCCCAAAAAAACAAAAGTGTTTGAATTGAAAACCTTTTCCTTTCTTCAATTTCTTTATTTTGTACAAACGGTGAAACATCGGAATCAGATAAACTGTGCTCCTGTTGAAATGAGAAATCTCCGGAGTCCTACATAATTCATGTATTGTGGATAATAACATTTCCAACAGTTCTGCTGCCTGTAGGCCTTATATAGTGCACTCTTAAAATTCCATGAGAAGTCTAGGTCTCCTGTAACTAGAACTTCAGCAACAGCTATCTGAATGAAATAAAACTGTAGAAAGAGAACGAGCAAGGGACAAAATTGTGTTGAATTAAAGAATTAAAATTTTATTATCAAAATTTGTCTGTCTCCTGTTTAAATAATAAAATCAGCCAAAAGTACAACTCTAATTACACGGATTGCAAGTTACGATAACTTCCGTAATAGAAGGCTTAAAAAGAAGATATAGGAGCTAGGAACACATCTTTTTCAGAGACTAAAACACATCCTACTTGGAAGAAGGCGCTGTGGCCAAAGCAAAAATTCTCTCGTGTATATTCTCCGGCTCGAAAGTGGTCCTAGAGGATAGGGCTCCGGATGTCAGGTAATTTTATATTTTTTATTATATTAGTTTATGTATAATCCTTTTCAATTGTTTGTTGCTTCCTTCCTTCCTTTTCTTTTTTCCCCCAGTCCCCTTTATTTATGTTTATGAAGATATCATAATATTTAATATCATATATCGTCCTCAACATCCAAAACGAAATGGTAAAGGGGTAGAAAGCGTGGATATGCATAAAAATGTTTGTACACAACTTGCATTCCCATAACACACAAAATTTACTGATGTAATTTTGTTATGCATGGTCATGCACAGGTGGGAGTCAAAAGTAGAAAAGCTGGATCTTTTTATTTATTTACGACCAGAAACACAACATGGCATAATGAATACGTAATATCAGGTACACATCCTCAAGTACATTAAATAAAGCCGGCGAATCTATTTAGGGAGCAATCGGAGCCCTTTTATATAATCATAATAGGTTGTTACATTGTTCCTTGTTGTAATGTGCACTATAGTGCTCACATTTTTTGCAGTTTACCTGTTCTCAGAAGCCCATACGGCTTATTTTGTATCAACTTTTAGTTGGAAACACAATACAACACAACACACGGATCAAAGCTTTCGCTCTCGCTTCTTTTCTATCTGTATTACATCATTATTATCTGTACACAAAACATTCTGTTCAGTATTTAACTTTTATTTTAGATTCGTGTGTAGATTGTTGTAATACTGTACATCACGCTTCATTCCATCACATTTTTTTCGTAAAAAAGATAATGTAATTTCTCATCATCCCGATCTCGGCTCAATCGCAAAGTTTTTGTGAAAAAAAAAATATAGTTTTGTAATTTATAAAATGGTTCGCTGACTTGCTTGGAGTTTCCGGTTGCCTGCATCTTCACTCCTTTTCTTGCTTGATTTGGTGTAGAGGAACAGAACAGAATAGAGCACACAACATATACTAAATGTACTTTATATAGACTACTTTTAATATGACTGCTTATAAGCAGAATCAAGTTCACAAAACGAGACAAGATTTTATATAACAGAACATTGAGAACATGCATTATTATAGATGCTTACATTGCATAATATCTCAATGTTTATTGTAGTACAGATAGTACAAACCTTTATGGAACTGTAATTGTTTACGTCTGTAAAAGCAAGGGATATGAGCAGAGTACACACACACACATTTTTTTTCCTTGTTGCTAAAAGACAGGTTTGTATATCTACACATTGAAGACGAATATTGAATTTATTGCGCAAAGAAGCGTGAGACACGAAATGTAATCGCAATCAATATACTTTACTTTATTCGTGCAAGTAAATGGAGAATTTCTTTCCGAAGTACATTTTGTACAGAAAAAAAATGCCGTCTTCAAAAGCATTTTTTTGAAGGAAATGAGGAAAGACATGTTGAAAATTGAATTCAAAAACTTAAGAGCAAAGTCTTGAATATATGGCTTGACGGTCATCTTTCCAAGCAAGCAATATTTCGATGTGTTTGTAGACTAGATGCACTTCATCATGTTAGGTTAGGCACTCGCGTGGAAATTCCATGTTTGTTAGATATCAGAATTGCATGAAAAACGTAAGTACATTTTTGTATGCTTAAAAAAATGAGATGTGGAAGTTGATTTAGATCTAAGTTGTAGGCTTATTGCTTTACAATATCTCAGTAATTTGCTACAATTTCATCTTTTTTTTCCTTTTCAGCAGAATGAGGCAAAGTATTCATGAAGATGGTCCCACGTTGAGTCGGCAGCACTCATCGTCACCTGAGAGTGAGCGAATTCGCTCAAGCAGCAAAAACTCGGGGTCTTTGTCACCTGCCAGTTCCATTTCATTGGTTTCCCTTAAACTCTCAGCTCTCTCCACCGGATCATCCACATCAACCTCATCAACAACGACTGGCTCAGCAAGTAGCAGATTGGTAACGGCTGTCAATAAAAGTAACCATTTAGCTAGTTCGACAAGCACGTCGAAAACGAGCGTAGTTACCAATAAAACCGCTTCCACCTCGATACTTCGCAACAAGCATATTCCGCAGCAACAACAACAACAGCAGCAGCGTGCCGGATCACTAAAATCTGTTCTCTCATCAGCTACACCATCTTCCAAGAGAACAGATAGTAAAAATAACCAAATGGCTTTGGATGACTTGGATATCATCAAAACGATCGGTAAGTTTAACTTTTAAAGATGTTTTGTCACTTCAAAAAAAGACGTTGCATAACCAAATCAAACACAACGATTTCTAACGTTATCTTTGGGCACAAATTAAGATGAGATGGGGGATGGCTGTAAACTCTTTACTCTTTGTTCATGCACACACCATACCACACCAAATACCACATAGAATGCATGCCTCAATGAACTCATGATAGTCATGTCATGATGCTTATCTACCATTGATGATAATGATGCAGTGGAAAACGAAACACATTGTTTTCTATCTTCACTTTGTGTGACGAAACTAATAACAAAAGGGGAGAGAAGAATATCTTTTCCTATTTATTTGGTCTGGCAGATCCGCTATGATTTTATGGCGATCGTAAATGCTCTCTTCTTTTTGGGGGTCTTGCCTCCCTCTCTCTCTAATAAGAAATTATTCTTGTGCGCCAATCCAATCCACCATATTATATACAAAGTTAAAGATAATATACAAGAGCATCTGAAGCACATGAAATATTGCCAAATTCTTTGGACTCAAAGGTACACGAATATTATTGTATCGTAAACGCATGTAATAACTGTTTCTAAAGAAGATGTTTACCAAAAGTCAGTCAGTCACAAAGAAAGACTAAACTACTATATTATGCATATATGTGGCACTGTCTTGGCTAGCCGCTGAATAAGATCGATAAAAACAATATGTGTGAGTAATGACGATGAAGTCGATTTTATCATCACATCACGTCAATTTGGCTCTTGTAACTTGCCCACATTATCTCATTTAACACATAATTCATGGTAGACTCTACATGCAATTATGTCAAAATGACTAACATGCTGACCTAGAGATGGAGACTAAAATTGCACAATAAAAAGGTATTCTTCAATCAAGTCCTTCCTAGTTTGTGAGTCGCAGGACGCAAGCACGGAGGTCGGAGACCCACAATAAAAATTATTTTGTTTGACCAGTAATCGATGTCCTTCAGATAATAACTGGCATTGTTATCTGATGACGTTGCAGCCAGAGTAAGTCATGCAGCAGGAATTGCATGACTTATGCACACATTTTCAGTCTTGGCCCACACAACCTCAAGAGCTCGAATGTTTGTAGTTTTATATGTCATTCATTAATGTTATATAAATCTGTTGAAAAACTTACATCCGTTTAAAGCAGCATATAGTAATTAATGGCTAACCGTTCTTGAAAAAATGGCAACAATTATAAACACTGGCTGTCCTAGCCGAGATTTTTAATTAATGTCGTGTGAAATTCTGGAAATAGTAGCCTACTTTGAATGACGCATGCATGTCATAAATACATTGAAATATCAGTTCCTAGTCAGTAGGACCTATTGTTCGTAATGTATGTCGATGTCATTGCTTACGTCTACCAAAGGTAACATGAGTTTTGATGTCATTGTACTTCCATCTTTCATGCTTTTTAAAAAAAAAAAATTCGGTATACAAAGTCCAATTTAATAAAGGAAACAATAGAAGCTCTTCTATTATATAACCATGTTACAATGCGTGGCTGTTTGCAGGAACAGCTTTTTCCAACAAATTTGAACAAACTCCCTTTTTTCAACTGGACTGATTTTTTTTCGCTCTTCATCCAAATACAAGATCTGATTATGTTATTTAAACGGAATTTTTTGACATTTACTCGTTTGGTCTTTATGTAACAATCTAAGAAGTTACATGTTAAAAAGTATATTACATATTATACTTAAATAATCTTATATCATTTGATTTGATGAATTCGATCATGTTTTTTTCCATAAACATATGCCATATATACGACATCAGCCTGACAGATAGACAGACACCGACGACAATTTTTAAGTCTATTCTGAAAGACCCGAAAGTAATAAGTATTACAAGAACTTTTATTGGATTAGAGGAGAGAACTTGAAGCTACCAACTTTTTTTCTCTTGAAGGTCAACACACGCTCCTGTATGTTTCCCAAGACTCTGTGAAATTGGCAGCAAAAATGGACACAAAGTATTTATTACTTCCACTCTACTCTAAATTAGCTCTCTCCTCCGTGTGCGTTCATGATGAGATTGGGAAAACACTGAAATGTGAGCTAAGTGTATTATTATTGGCTCTGTATCATGTCGTGTTTCGTTTGGCGTTTGGGTGAAATATGAGCATTAATTAATAAAATTGGTAAGGGGTCCTGATAAAATTACCAATGAGGAGACTGATGGACCCAAGTGTCTGATATAACCTCAGGTGTGTGTTGCTGCTGCTGCTGCTACTTCAATTTCCGTGCCTAAAAAATGAAATATTGTAGTTGAGGTGTAGGTCCCATATATATATGTACCAACCTCTACCAGACCACCATTCGCATTCATTTATACATGCACTTTTATATGGCATCATTTAAGATAACATGCTGAAACCCCCAACCAATAAATTTTGCTGTAAGAAAAATTGTAATACTACCGTAGTATCATATCGCATTGTATCACAATCATCATACACAGACATAATATAGTTCAAGGCTGTTTATTTAGTTTACACACATACTTATCAAAAAAAATTCTCTTCAGTGGCCTGACTTTGCCATGCCAGGCACTGCATCATTTAATTCAACTTGCAAATTATAGCTATTTATAACATTAAGTAAGTGGGAAAAAGTAGAATGTTATGAAGGTTCCCTATTATATTATGAAAAAAGTTTCTCAACATCTGGTCACAATAACACAAGTAAAGTAAAGTCTTTAGTTTGTGTAACATCCAAAAAATATTGAAAAATATATTGCATTTTTTTTACTTACTATTTTACTAGTAGTATAATATTGAATATGGCAAATGGTAACGTACTCACGATAATGAGATTTACTGCCTGGCATAATTAATATCAACAGCTGCTAGTTGGTGCTTTTGATATGATATGATTCAGTCCTACTACTGCTCATGCTCCTAGTCACTTCTTCTTAGGAGTAGTAGACAACATTAAAGCTAGCCGAGGCCAAGTTTACTAACATTTAAAGGGATTAGTTTTTATTTTTAGCACGTCCAAAACTTCTTCAACTTGTCATCATATATTTTTTTCGTGTAGGTCAATTCTAGTAGAATCTTATTTGCATATGGACACATGCATATTTGTATCTGTCCTCTTCTAATCTTTGTAGACGTTCAACATTGATTCTGTGTTATGCCAAATTAAATTACGAGTCAGAAAAACAATTTACCCTTCCAGATTTCGATGTGTAATGTTATTAATACTGTTACCTTTTCATTTAATATTATATATTACATTATATACCTACTACATGAATTGATTTAGCGAAAAAGTCAACCCATACAACAGTCTTGGACGGTTTGTTTGTGCGCCAACTAAAACCGTCATCCATTTATCATTACTCTACACCCCTGCTTTCCGTATAGGTCATCATCAACTGGCACAGTCAGTACTTTTAGTCTTGAGGATTTAAGCTGAATCCTGTCAAAAACAAAATGTTTCGCATAATACTACTGGCGTTATTTTGCGTACCCCATATAATAAATTTTTATCACATTTTGTGGCTGCTCAACCATCTAATTTGCTTATTATGGTCGACTCAATTACTCTCAACAATATCCCACACTAATTGTACGTTTGTAGCTGAAGCCCATTTTCTTATATAATGTGTATGTGTACTTCCTTCCGAAATATATTGTCTAAAAATAGATCCGTGTTTTAATCTTGATAAAAAAAATGGATACGCTCTGCTGACTGAGCAAATAGTAGTGATAATGGATAAAGATGAGGGCAAATGAAATATTGATATGAAATTGCACCCCGGAGGAATGTCATATATAAAAAAATGTACCATACATATGTATAGCAAGTAAGATGGGAGTCTTCCATCCGGCAAGGCTAATTCACATAGTCATGTGCTCATTAAAGCATCCATATAATTTTAGTATAACACAATGAACCTAACACCTATGATTTGTGAGACAATGTATGAATGTACATACATTGACATTCTGTTGACTTACTTCTCAATGTAATATGTTTTTTTATAATATCCTGCAAAAAATGTTGACTTTGCATTTTTGAACAAAAGCTTGGAGTAATAAAAGGTTTTGGATTTAATGATAGTAATGAAAAATTAAACAATAATCCCTAATAACATGATTGTGAATTATGAGAAATGGAATAACCTCTTATCGTGAACTGCAAACATTACATTATCTGACTGCACATAAGTGTTTAGGTTTTAAGTGTTATTTCCCAGTCGAAAAAAAAATCATATTAGGATGAGTTCATTAACCGTAATAATGCTGTGTTGTGTGTTTTTCATATATGTGCATAATTTTTGCATGTGATATTGGTATAGCATAAGCCAGGGTCAACCAAGTGGAAAGAAGTAGTGCCACCACATATGTATGTATTTGTTTTATGTTTTGTTCCTTTCTGTTTGTCGACTCTCAAATTGTTTTGCTCACCCATTCCCCTTGACGAGCTTTTTCTCAGGAGTTTTGCTAGTTTGCATATTATGTTTTTGCGATACAATGAGCCAACGGTACTCTTACACGCACACAATAAAGAGTCACTTTATAGTTTGCGCATAAAAAGACAGTTTAGGATTTTTTTCTCACAATATTTGTGCTGATTAACGCTTCTAATGAGGCTCTATTCTATAAATTGCGTTGGTGGTTTTAATAATGGAAAATTGATGATGATATGTTAGGTATAGTATTACATTTAGACAAGGGGATGAGTAAGGAACATTGTTCATCCCTTACCGTCATTAAAATCAAGGATTCCATATCAATTGTTTGTCACTTTAGTTGATTCAGTTGAAGTCGTAATTCCTCTTGTTCTGAGAATTGGAGTTGAATGATAAGAGCCTGAGACGTACGTGGATGGAATTAGAATTTGGAAGGCTATGGAACATTCAAAGTATCTATTAACACCCTTCACTGTCGTCTCTTGAAGATTGCAGTTAGGGAAGCAATAAATTTTCTAATTCCGATAATGCATGCATATCGTATGACACGGAAAATATGTTTGGCTCTTGGAATTCCCATTTACTAATTCATTGTGGAAAGTGTAAAGTTCCCGAACTTTTCAGAAAGCTTTATATAAACACAATATTAATTTATAACGATGATTTTGCAAACAATATATAACTACGTTGAAGAACTCAAATGCATGATACACACATGGCGGAAATGGGAAGAAAATTAGGTATATATTCATTTTCATTGTGTTTCAATTCATGGAATCACTCCAGTCTGCTAATCATTGATGAAAGAAACACGAAATAACTAAAGAATGCAAAAATTCGGATGAAATCTCAGCCGACATATATCATATCTCACAGCCGCATGTAAGTATGTACGTATGTCTTAGTCTTAGATACATATAGTTTGATATAGAGCATTTATTCAAAGTGCTTTTTACGCAGGTATGCTCCTCACTCATTGTCACAAAGTACAAGAAGCTTGAAAACACTCATTAATTAAAACCACATTTCATTTCATACATACACACACACACAGTTCATAGCATTTTCTGGATATGGTATCCATTTCATTGCATTAAGGCCATGTTTTTGTGACACTTACAAAAACATCCATCCCCATATCCACGACGAGGATCAAACATTCTTGCGCAACTTTTGAAGCATGAAATATGAATACTTGCGATAATTAATAGCATAACATCTCGTCTAGCCACACGAAATACCACAATGTTTTACCATCTATATAGAGATATCACACACACACACATTATTCGGGCGTGTATTAAATTTTCCATTACCACTTTCCTTAGAAAATGATTAAATTTGAGCGTGAATGGGAGCATATCACTAACATCCACATCATAAACACGCGCGTTTTGGGTTTGCAATCGAGAGCAGTTTTCTAATGAGTCTACTTAATTACTGGTTTCATGACATTTATATAAATATTAGTGGGAGACCTCCTTGAGAGAATTTTCCTTTTATAAAAATTATCCAGCTAATAAAAAATATTACTTTTTTTGGCTTTCAAAATTTCCTTATTCATGCACACAACCAACGCATTAATTTTAGTACTTTAGACACATAAAATATACATTTGATGATAATTAATTAGATGATCTGGTCAACTACGAATTCATTTTATAAAATCGTATGCCTGTACTGGGCGATGAGTAATGTGATGAGGATGATGATGATATGTGTAAAAGTCTAGTTGATAATACGCATTGCACCTTTCAAGATAGAAACTTTCAATGCTTCGGAAGTCTGGCTATAAAAATCCGGATTTACTTGTAGACATTTTATCGTCAGATTAGAATATTCGCGTTACCTAACAAGCTTCAGACAACATGATAGCACATTCAACACAGCACGATTCAATAAAAACCACTTCAATTTAAAGCTAAAGCAGCATCAAATTACGTAGGCAAATGGAATCCAAGTGGGAACAAGATAATTTTGAAGCGAGACTAAAGCCGTTTCAGTACTACTGCACCAACGCCATATAATTTTGCCATGTTTTTTAGCTTTTAAAATCTGTGTAGAACTGTGTTATAATTTATGTATTTAGGTAGGTGCATCCCTTACATTAGAAATTATGTAGCATTTCAAATACAAAAACATATGTCCATATTCCATACCGAATCTACAATGCGGTAATTGAGCTGCGGAGAATTACTGCATTTTACTCTCTGGGGTAGAGTAGAGTAGATTCAAGTGTAGGAAACTTGCAGCTGCGTGGGGAGTTATGATCGCATACTTTAAGCCTTAATTGCATGTAGTTCCATCTCCATCCTGTTAGCTCCTCTTATGATCATCTTTTTTATCGCTATTCTCAGAGAAGAATATCGTAAAATATTCTTTCGACATTCAACGACATAGATACATGTAAGATATGATATTCTTATAACAAACAATTAAACAGTTGAGCTTCATATATATGCTTTTGTAAGTATGTATATACATTCACAAGGCTTTAGATAGTTAACTACGTAAAATTTGGAATTCATGCTCGAA
This sequence comes from Orchesella flavescens, assembly GCA_964034955.1. Classification (NCBI taxonomy): domain Eukaryota; kingdom Metazoa; phylum Arthropoda; class Collembola; order Entomobryomorpha; family Orchesellidae; genus Orchesella; species Orchesella flavescens. Next base: position 35,727,533 of record OZ035955.1, read on the forward strand.
TCTTTTATTTGCATTTCATACCCGCTAGGCAAGCGTCATAACATCAAAATGCAAAAGACGTGCAAATACTATTACTTACGAGAGACTAGAAGGATAAGAATGTTTTAAATGTAATCATTTATGCATCCAAACTCCAATCCACTACATATTGTCATCCCCAAGAAAATGTTCAAAGGCCTTGTTATAATGAAGATAAAAAAATCCTTCAATTTTTGCTTTATAATAAGTCAGGAAAGAATTTTTTTCAAGAATTTTACTCAAAAGTTGCAAACACTCGTTTTCAAGAATATATCACCAAAATGTGAAACGACAATGGAGCCTCGTGCCATACATATACGCATATACTAACAAAACAATTTTTTCTCTGGATATTGCGCTGCATATTCATAATTGCGATTGACTCGGCACTTCAATCCAGCCCTCTGGCTTGTTTATAGCGTTAAAATAGAGAGTGAGGTGCCTTTCAGGGAAGATGAAAAATATGTACTAGTTCGTTTGCATAATGATCGCGATTTTTTAAATGGAAATATTTTATAAAATTTTGCGACTTGTCCTTAATAATGAAGTGTGATGTATGCATACATAAGCTTGACTTTTTTTCAAGAACACTTTAAACAACGAGTCGGCTAATTTTCTACAATCAACCCTCTCTCGTTTTTTCCACTCGTGACGATGTGTGGGCGTTTCCGTAGTCATCCATTAGTGTTAGATAATCAAGTACATCGTTTCATACAGAGCAGCGCCGTAATTGTTCTTGGAGTATCATCAGCCGTACCTATTATACATGTCTGGAATACGTAAAAATCTTCCCCTGCCTGCTCAAAAAGTTTACAGTCGCAACACGAAGTCACTGACTTTTTAAGCGTGGGATATTCCCATGAACAAGACAATAAAATAAACCATATGTACCTAAATGTGTTTTCAATACAGCTAAGAGTGTTTTAAAGCTTAAGTACATATATTATGCTAGTTTAAGTTGAATGGCGGCTTTGCACCATACTAGTACATGCCAGTAATCAGGGAATTCTACATGAGCTCGTGAACAAAGGAGCGAAGCACCAATTTAATAGATGCTTTTACGTCATGGTTCAGGAAAATCACTTTTGGCACATTTCTCACCAATAAAGGAATTTCCAGGATTTATAGCTTTGCATGAGAATCCGGAAGTAAAAGTACTGTATACTTTAAATGGGAGAAAATACAAAGTTTATTCATATACACACACTTTTCTTCGTTACGTGCTGCCTCAATTTACAGTGTTCAGTTCTTTTCTTTGTCACACGAACCTTCATTAGCTCATCATAATATCAAGTTACAATACATACCGACCTTTAATTTTCTACCTGCGTATTCGATGTTATGTTATGACTATATAGCAAGGCACGAGTCTAAATATTACACACTTTACAAAAACATTTGTTTTTTTTTACAGTTTTTATAACAAATTATAGCTCACTTCATGACAAATTGCTGTACGTCGAAAATTTGCATTGTTCACACTGGAGAACATCATAACGCAGTTTTCTAATCTAGACAAATGAAAAATGATCAAATGCAGTTTTTATCTTGAATAAATGCATATGTTTTAAGAAGTATGCAATGTAATAATTACTTATATGGATTGCATATCTTTTTTCTAAGGTATTATATGCGTCAGAATGATGATGATGATGTACATACCATATACCTATTCTATTTGCTTTAATTAATCATACAGTTTTTTTGTCCACCGTTTTTTCTACCTCCTTATGCCTGTTTTTTGCTTTTTAAACGAGATAACGTGTAGTTTCTAAAAGAAAACACAGGGCTTGGTCTTGTCCTCATATGGTAAGAAGGTTGGATTTGCGTTGTGCAGCCGATCCAGACAAATTATGTTTGTTTGTTGCCTTCATAACGTCTCAAACTTACGTCTTATTCCTTACATGCTTAAATTTTGCAACATTTAGCATATATATATATATATATTTACTTTTTACTGAATACGTGCTATTCTCTATGCTATGGACCTAGACTGTTTTCACTACCAACTTTATTGTAAAATAGGCGTTCATAAGAAAAAATGTTTCTGCATTCATAAATGCTATTAATAGACATATTCTTTTAATTTTAATGAAATCTAATACTTATTTTCCAAGAAATAGCATGTTTCTGAAAAAAAAGAACATATATCAGACTGCATCACGTTGCCCCAGGTTCGCACCTTTTTACTAAAATAGGTAAATCAACTAGACGTGAAGAGTTTGGGATGCACAGTGTTTGTCTGAATATGTCCATAAATTAGAATTGCCTAAAATATTAGTACTTTAGAAATTAAAGCATTAACATTAGCCATGATCCGTGACCAAATGCAATTAATGTCAAATTGATTGAAATTGCAGTACATTGAAACAGCAGGGCCCCTTTCTATAATTAATTGAATTTACACCTGGTACAGGAAAAAAGTAAACAAAAGTTGTTACTATCAGTTAAAATGTTGTTTTGTAAATATGGATCCAAATCATCCGTGCTTATATTATTATTATTTGTTAATGCATTTTTTTTGAAACGTTCCACATCACGAAAAGTTTCAATGAAATGAGTAATGTTGAAGGATGCCTCCCATTTTAGGTTACTTCGCTTGTCATATTTTAGCTAGCCAGTTGCCAGTTCCATGAAATATTCACGACAGTCAAGATATTTCAAGGTTTTCAAATTGATTATGTATGATTACATGCACTTACTATATATTCATCCTGTTTACTACAACACAATTAGACAGGTTATTTCAATTCAAAAAGCTAAACAAGCGTAAAAATGGGCAGATGACATGAAATGTTGAAATGCCATGATACATACACAAGTAATGGCACCAGTGGACCACTCTATTTTATAAATGGACACGCGTATTATGATTGTTTTCGTGATATTGACCAATAATTAAATAATGGATTGTGTACTGGTACCTCTACTCTTGACTGACTAGTCAAGTTGATTTTAGTTGTAGAGTAATGCTACATTGCCTATCGTATTGGTGGCTGTTCTTTATGAAGCCCTATTTGTAAACGAGCTTAGAGATGGAGGAAGAGATGGATTTTATCTGGCCAATATTTTCCCTTCGAAGTTGTCTTTCAAATACCGAATGAATATTGGCAACAAATGTACAAGTAGAGAATGTTGGATATTTCTTCAAACTAATGGACATGCGGATGATAAAACCAACTAGTAGTTGACATGCCTTATATGACTACAATTCTCCTTTTAAAGAGTAAAGTTGGAGAGTCATCCAAAAGCTTATTAGGGTTACTATTCATGCTTGTCAGTAATAATACCAGCAACACAAACACAAAGTATGTTTTTGCTCAGCAATAAGATTTCAGATAAATTTTCTTTCTTTGGCTCTGCATCATCCAGCAAATGCCATGAATCACTTATATAATATCTTGTAAATCACTCCATGAGAAGTTGTTGCTTTTAAAGTAATTTGAATTGCAAAATTTGACTTGTGTAAATAAACACAAAAAGTCAAAGTCAACAACTACTGAAATTAAAATTAGCTTATTTGCTCCTTGTTGTTGAGTTCCTTTGGTTGACTGTTGACTCGATATTGGAAGCAGAGGAGGGATGATTCACAAAAGCCTTGACCTTGCTCGGGTTGCTCAATTGGCAAGATAAGTATATAATATAGACATACACAAACGTATTCGAATGGTAAGAAAAAGATCCAAGATCCAACGGAGCAGATAAATGGCAAATTTCCCAGTAGCTGTTGAGTTGACTGATGAGAACATAGATAGATGATTGTTACGATATGTAAATCAAAACGACATATCATATTCATCGTAGTTATTGGCATTATTGGTGACAAAGATATACGGCTTCAGTTTTTTAGTATTCATGAAGCATGACCACAGCAAGATCCACACTTCCCACTTTGGTATTGAGACTATTTGTCAAATCCATACTATTTGTCAGAGTTCGATGAGATGACTAATGGATCGATACAACTGGATAGATAGATACCACACCATATAGATGGAATATAACGACGGAGTTACACGCATCTGAATTTTAATTCCACATAATATTCATGCTTCTGGGCTAGGAAATGCGGAGTTGATAGATTTTTGCATGCAAGTACATTCATACAAATGCCAACGAGATGGACAAAAGGACATGAATACCTGTCCATCTCATTTCTTCATGTTACTAGCTACTACCACAATCCAATAATAAAAAGCAATCCATGTATATAAAATAGGAACGTTAGGTAACATATAATAATGGAAGTTTACGAGAGCACCCATAATATTTTTACATGTTGCTGTCCCAGTATACAGGGTAAATGTAGTGGACTCGATGCCACAAAAATTCTCAGTGACCACTGCTACTGGGCCTCCTGGAGTAGCATTATTACATCCATTTCTGCTCTCTTTATGTACATACATGCATGTCTATATAATTAAGTAATGTACATGTTGGTCCACTGACTACTTTCACCCATTGCGCTATTGAAAACAGAACAAAGACTGTTGTGAATCATGCAAAGCTGTCATGTTACACAAGGAAATTTAATTAATTACGATCAAAAACTGTCCTACCGATATGACAATGACAAGTGCAACCTTAACTGAAAGGTTAAGTCCAGCAGCTAGTCATCATGACTGGAAAAACATCAAGCATGAGATATATATATATATAAGTACTTAATATTCCCATTAACAAAAATCCATTTGACAGCAACATCGCATTGTATTATGCATATTTTGCAAAGGCATTGTAATGAGCCTTCTTTGTTTTCTTTCTTGTGATTTTTTTTCCTCTCGCGAAACTGATAACAAGTGTGTAATACAGGAGGGAAGTGTGTATAAAATTGGATAGGTATCTGATAAAAAAAACTGTGAAGCACAACTTGTCAACGAAAAATATGCTTATTATACGCCCCACTGAAGTCGGAATAATGTTCGCAACGTGACTCGACGTGAAGCAATACAGCATTTGAGCTCTAAATATATGCATGGAAATTTACATACCAAAGAGCACCATACCAGCATTTTAGCCTAAAACCATGCTCGATCCGTAGAAGAAAAAAACCAAGTCTAAGATGATCCGGATAATTTCAAGGAGTGTCTTTGATGTTTTCATTCAACACAAACAATTGTGTGTACAAAAAAAAAGACTTGAGAGAACAGAATATTGCTGGATGAAGTAGATGCTCGTGATCGGTCCATTTTTCTATGTAAAATTCACGAATGAGCAGGTGGACTTTACAAGTTAGTTAAGTCAGTGACTGAGTGATACAATCTCATTTCAAAACCAATTGCTTTCTTCTGACAGATTTATTATTTATTAAGCAGCTCCTGAATTAGTAGAGACAGGGTGAAATAATATAATATAATGCAATTGCTTTACCAATACTATATAAAAAAAAAGTCTGCACGACACGGATATATTTTTTGTCTGTCTGTCTGTCTTCACCACGTGTTCGTTTCATGATACATAATGTTTCAGCGTGAAAATGATTTTGCCTGGTGAAACTTATGACGACTAAGTAAGTGATGGTGATGACTGGTGACATTGACAGAGGAAAGATTGACTTAAAAATGGAACTGCCTTTATAAACTATGCTTCAGAGAGATTCCAGAGCGTAGGTATATTGACACTGACAGACTAGACATTTTTTTCGTACAAAATGTCGTTCCAATTTGTACATTGAAAAAAAATATTATGTAAAAGAATGATAGAAATTCTTTAGATTCTCTCACAATTTTCTTTGACCTGCATGATCATACAGTCAAAACATGATCCATTCACACATCCCCACACGTCATAGTTGGTTGAACCCATTTTTCTTCATTTTCTATCAAATTTGACAAGACTTTTGGGGCAAAATGGAACCCCTCTTGTTGTTAATAATGTTACAAGGTCGCTCTCTCTCTGTTCCAGCTTATATACGTGACACCAATTTAAAATTTTCCATGCGAATTATTGTAACAGATTACAAAAGAAAGATAACAAGATCCAGGTTGAGGTTGGAAGTAGAATAAAACCCCATCTCCGTTTTATCTCCGTCTCCTTTTTAGCAACATATGTAGATTTATTATATTTGACTAAATCTCGTATGTATATTTCTATACTTTCTTGGAGCTCCTGGTTAAAAAAGTTTAGAGAGGGGAAATTACATTCTATATTAGAATTGCATTATTGATGAAAGTGAAAATGTATTAAAAACCAACGAGTCGGAAACTGTGGGAAGTTTCCACCTATAAGACCTTTGAGGGAAAACAAACTAAAATATGGTGGTTTCGGAAGGAACCTTTTCTTTCTCTTTGCAAGCGGATACATATTTTAGTAGACAACACATGAGACATGACATGTCCTGAATTCCATATTACCAAAACACTTACATAACTCTGCTCATGAATGGTTAAAAAGAAACAAAGAAAGTTTCGGGCAATTCAACCCACATACGTATATACAACCATGAGTTTTCACAATTGAGTACCAAATTAGATTATGATGAATAGGAAAAGAGAGCATGAGAGATGAAATCAAAAATAGGATTTGTAATGTAACGTAATGTTTCAAAGAAAATTCGAATGGAACACTCACGGAGACGGATATATGTTCAACGTTTGTCTGATACAAAACAACAAAGAATTTTGTTTGTATTCTATATATTATGTATAGTTGGTTAAATTATAATTGCATTATGAATGAATGATGTTCAGGAGGATGTTCTGGAAGCTGAGATGGGTTTTCATGAAAACTTCATTTTCACTGTACATCAACCATCAACTTATCCCAAAGAGTGGGTAACAAATTGTACCGCTGTTTGAATTAGAAGAGGAGAAAGAAAGAGAGAGAGAGAGAGATATGAAAAAACGTTTACCTCCTCACTCCAAGGCTTTTCTTTTATTACGGAAATTACAAGAAGGTCCATACTGACGTCAGACTTGCCATCATATCATCATTCTCTCTATATTTTTCATGTTCTTTTAAAAGATATTCAATAAGGATATTAACATGCTAGTAATAACCCTATTTAACCACGCCACCACCACCATCATTTTCATCTCTACACTCATGAGAATATGTGGAGGGGAGGCAAGAGTATAAAGCACATATTCCTCACTTTGATGATAAAGGACTTCACATCCCATTCGTTTGAATGTGTCATAAATCTTATAGTTTTTTTTTCACGGTAGCCTAAAACCAAAGATTTAATGCAACATTCATGTTTGTCTTTGCGACCTAAAAGTTGTTTCAGATGTAGAAAGTTGAGCTGATGCCAGAGGATATAATAAGGTTTATTTGCCATATGCTACCACAATAAAAAAAAATTATCAGGGATTTCCTGAATAAATCTTGGAAAACGTTTCTATTTGAGTTGTTATATAATAAGAGAAGAAAACGGCACACTTTTAGCTTCAAATGCGGCAAGCTCTTTAGAAATGAGGAGTTATAGTTGTGGTAGTACACCGCACCACCACCGCCTACATATGCATAAATTTGGACTCATAATACCGTGTGGTTATCCGATACATGCCAATTTTCAGACGCAATCGAGCTTCTCGTTTTTCTTGTGCCACCACCTTTCTTCTTAGCATATTGGACTCTACTCTTGATTCCAACATTTCCAACACCATGTGGATGCAAAACTCATCACAGTCTTTTGCAAAAATAAACCTAATTTATGGGTGATAACACGCACACACAACTCAACTATTTTTATCTTTGGCCATCCTTCCTTTCAAAATGTAACAATTCATGAGACTTCTTAACCTTTAATTTGGACGGCTACATTGAATTAATTGGTTTTGGCCGGTGATTGAAATCAGAGATGAAATGACGCGCATCATTTCTATGTACATGGACTTGGGCGGTGTGTGTTATCTGAATGCACTGGTAACTACTAGAGTTCTAAAAATTTGTGGACGTGTTTTTCCTGGTGTCATTTTCCTCCTTTATTTTGAGGCAATGCACTATAATTACGCTTGTCAAAATAGCATTTTTTTTACTCTGTGATCATATGGCTAACGCCATTTTGCAACGTCAATGTCAACATACATAAATGCTATGTTTTGAGGAAATACTATATAGTCTTGGTTAGTTCATATAAGAATAGTGTAGTCTACTTATATACATTATTTACATATATTGGATGTAATAGTCTATCTTTTAAATTCTATTTATAGGAACGGGAACTTTCGGTCGGGTTGTCCTCGTCTACGACAAAGAGAACCGTGAATATGGAGCCTTGAAGATACTTCAATTGTGTGACGTGATACGACTCAAACAAGTGGATCATGTAAAAAACGAAAAGAATATTTTACAGCAAGTGAATCACCCATTCATCGTAAACTTGTAAGTTTCTTGATAAATCTACAACACAACACAAACATAATAATACAATAGTACAACAACGCAAGTTTTTATCGAAAGTGAAGACAAGTGAAAAAAAACTGCTTGTCAGAGGCAGAGCTGGCTTGAGAAAGGGCATTTTTATCCATCATGAAGAATGCATGTTCCCTCCAGTAATCTTTTGCAAATGTCTTTATATTTCCACAGAAAATGGCATCACAAGGACGAATTCAACATTTATATGTTGTTCGAGTACGTGTGTGGGGGTGAATTGTTCTCTTATCTCAGAAACGCTGGTCATTTCTCGTCATCTACAAGTAAATACTATCATGATATTGATTTTTATGGAAGTGTAGTATCAATTAACTTTGACGATACAATACAACTTGCTTTTGTCATCTTGACGCTTTCATTCAAAAAAATATTTACCTATTTTGCTTTCGTATTTTGAAAAGGATTGTGCTAGGCCAAAAAAAGCTGTTATTTTGATGCATGAAGTAAACTAACCTAGTCTAATGCTTATCTTAATTTTGTCTGAAAATAATACAAGACTGTGTAACACGCCCCGTAATTCCCAAATTAATTGGCATTAATGGGTGTTGTAATTCAAAATAATCTCATTAGTGCTTTGGAATTTAAATCGCCTGCTTATAGAAACTGCTTTTTTAACACATTATATTTACTGTGTTACAGTGTGTATATACATATACGTACACACAGTACATACTGCATTAACCTTCATAAAAGCGCAACTATCAAGCCATGCTTTTAACCAAATTAGGAAATTTTGTACGATTCACTCACGTCTTTTTCTTTTGTGTCATTTTTTAATAATCTGTAAAGGTTCCTTCTATGCTGCCGAGATCATAACTGCATTGGAGTATTTACATTCAAGAAATATTGTTTATCGAGATCTTAAACCTGAAAACTTACTTTTGGACAAAGATGGACATTTAAAGATTACAGACTTTGGATTCGCCAAGAAACTTACCGACAGGTAATGAAAAAAAATATTAAAAATACTTTGTTGATCATGACTTATTGTACGGCGTGTTTAGCGATGACAGAAATTATGCATAATATTTTTTTGGCACTTGTGTTCATACTGTGTGCTTCCATAATTTGAATGTTAATAATGCAAGCTGAGGATAAACGAAAAAATATGCTAACCTATGCAAATTGGGTACATGGCGCAAGCAATATTGCATAAATTGCATCCACAAAAAGACCATGATGTCTACTCTTGCATTGGCATCTTACAAGAATATGCAAGATTGCATTGTATACATATTTATGCCATGCCACTTTTGAAACTTTCATCGCTATGAACTGGATGTTATTTATTTTTGCAGAACCTGGACTCTGTGTGGCACCCCAGAATATTTGGCCCCCGAGATAATTCAGTCAAAAGGGCACAACAAAGCGGTGGACTGGTGGGCTTTAGGTAAAAAGAGATTAGCGTCAATTCAAATATAATGAATCCAATTTGGATTGGCTCACATATCCTAATTTGTTCAAAATCATGTAATCACGACTACTTGACAGATTAACCACATGGTTTATTACTCCAGTGTGGAAGAACACAATTTTCTTCATTTTGTGTGCCTTACCGACATTAAATATTCATGAGTCAGTGAACGAATAATCTATAAGTTGGGAATGGAACGCTTCATTTATAATGCAATCAAAGGCAGCAAGAAATTTATTTTTGCACATGATTTCTCCTTTTCTTACACATTTTTTTTCTCTTTCTGCCTACATGAGCAAATGCTAAAGGAAAGTATAGTATATATAGTATACAGTGTGTGTCTGAAACTTGGACGGTTTCGTATAAATTCAGCAACGAACCAACCCGTTTCGGCTCATGAGGTTTTGGTTGAATAATATATACTTCATTTAGGAACGAATAAACTCTTCAAAGCTAAAGACTTTGTCTCCAGAAGACCAAGTCAGTTGATTTTATATGAATGTGGTAAAAAGTAATTTAGGATTAGTGATGTAAAGTCTGGTTTTGTGATCACTCACATGGAAAATAATGCCTTGCAGCTGATCAAGCTTATATAGTTTCAGCAACAAGCAACAGCATTTTTTGTTCTTGCTCGTTCTTATCTGTCAGTCATTCAAGTGACATATTGTAATTAGGATTAATTCTCTTTCAACATGCTCCAAATACGGTTGATCTGTCAGAGTAAATGAATTTAAGGGATTTCAGAAATCCAGAAAGCTGTACATTCTAGTTATAATGCCTACATGACTTTATCAACTCAAGGAATAAGTACATTAAAATGAACAATAATGTTCAGCGTTGCTGCTGTAAATTATAGGTGAAATAATAAAATGAATATAACACCAACCACCAAATCCTTTTTGTTTCCCTTTAGGTGTTCTAATCTATGAAATGTTGTGTGGCTACCCACCCTTCTCTGATGATAATAATTTCAGCACATACGAGAAAATTCTTGCAGGGAAGGTCGACTGGCCAAAGACTTTTGACCCGGTGGCTAAAGATCTTGTCAAAAAGTTACTTACGAATGATAGAACAAAGAGAATAGGTTGTATGAAGGTGGGTGGTTTTCTACAAATTGATTCTATACATTTTTATGCTTGAATATATATTGCACCGACTCGTAAATGAACAAGTCATTCATATTTATACAATTTTTTTTCACGTTTCATTACATCTCACTACAGAATGGACCGGAAGACGTGAAGCGTCACAGATGGTTCCGAGACTATGATTGGGAAGAAGTAAAGAATAGAAGACTGAATGTAAGACTTCCATATTTTTTGACGTATTATTGACATTTTCTGACGTTATGCAAACCTAGGCGATGATTCTAACTACAAATGGGATTTTTTTCCTCTAGCCACCAATCATTCCTAAAGTCTCGTTTGATGGAGACACCAGGAATTTTGATGAGTACCCTGAGGAGGAATCTTTTCGTGTCAATGGAATAACAAAGGCGCAGCTGGAGTTGTTTGCAGATTTTTAGAACGTTCTATTTTAATCATTTTTTTTGGATTTCATGTTTTTTTTGTAATACAGCTTTACCATTTTATTTTAAGAAACAGAGCTATACTAAAATCCTACACTATATATTTATATCTGCGTACTTATCATATGTATATATATACATGCTAAGTCAATAGTTTATGTGTTATACAATACATTACATATCTATATAACGAAGTATATACCGAGTGAACACTATCATTGTCAATTGCAATACACTCCCAGTTTTGCAAAGCGATGCACTTCTGACTTCCCCCTCAGTTATATTTACGTCATAAATGACAATGGACTCCGTTTGTTCTGAACCTAAGAATATTTTATGAATAGGATACGATAATATGTGATGTGTCTGAAGTATTGATATAAGTATAGAAGTAAATGTTTATGTCGGTAGATTCCGTAGATTCAGTTTATCGTCATATACAACATAGAAGAATAAATATCTGCCTGAGCCGTTTCTATAAGCAGGAGTTGGGGCAACGTGAAACCAAAATCTCACGAGCTGCATTTTTACTACTTTACATCATTGTGTGCTCCCGACCCTGTCCGTGATTTCGCTTTTGGCATTATTATTATAACATTAAGAAAGTTGAGTGAATGCAAGGAATCTATAAAATATTGTACACAAGAACACAAGTCATCGAATTTACTGTCATGTACTTGCCAGTAGCCTTTAGTATTAGTGTAATTTATAAGGTATACGCATTCGTACTTACAATACAATTTATTATTGTACAAACAATGCACGTGTAGCGAGAAGGATATATAAGAAGAAGATATGATAATGTGAAAGTATTCATGGATATACAAGTACCTAAAAGTTGTAATGCAAATTTTACAAATACTTTTATGCATACCTACATATATAGTGTGTCAAAGTGTGATAATTATAACTGACGTGTGAATTGTGAGATACGAATGGGGTATTCTAATAAATTTTAATGTAACAAAAAAATGTTGACGAAACAATACTTGCGAATATATTATAAAAATATAAGTAAAGTTTGATTTAGACTGGATTATGTAGCAAAAAACCAATGTCTTAATACGAGTATTATGGTCTAAAAACGTTGTATAATCGAAAATATATTTCGTTGAGGAAATTGTTGATTTGTTTAGATTTTTAATAGCCATATTGTCGGTTATAACGTTATTAGAATAGAATGTTCAAACTTGTTTAAAGCTGTTAACTCCTGTTTAAATTATGCCTGGAAATTTTTGTTGTAAAAATGAATTCCTCGAGTGAGACCTGAATAAACTTTTTTCCAGTGACCTGACATTTAAATTATTCGGTGAATGTTTTACTTTTCATATGCATTTCGATTCACGAGTCACGATCATCATGACACATGAACAAGAGACTTACTGATGCACTCCTACCTTCTTATTATAAGTTTGAAAACACGTCTTTTCAGTACGCAAATGAATGACCTTGGCCATGAAAGGAAATAAAAAAAGGTAGGGAGAACAAAATTGGCCATTGATTTTGGCAGTCAATTCTTTCTCCACCCTCATTCTCGCTTTCGCAACATAGAGTTGACTGTCACCATTGATTGTTATCATTGTAGATTGTTGCCAATATGTACATATTTTCATAGACATTACAACAAATCCAAAAGTTCGCGTGTACCATTTTTTATGTGTGGCGTGGCGTCCTTTTTGCTGTTATATTTTTTTGTGAACCACACTCTCTCACAATCAGTTCCACTACCACAATAGTAATGCAATGGTAGGTACAAATCAATAAGGAACCCTGGGACGAGAGAAGAAACGAACAAATTTCTGTGGTTTCATGGAATGGAAACTGCCTGCACAATGCCATCATTTTGACATGACTAAACAACGGCAGTAAGCAAAACAGCTTACAGCAAACTATCAGCATTCATTATGCAAAATAGTCTTTATTGCATAGTTATGCCTTTCTCCGGCTAACCTGTCTTATAGAAGAAAGACCACATGAAGAGCAAGTATCTGAAACCCATACACAAAATGAGTCGTACGAAAAAAGCTGAAGATATATAGATACATAGATATTGAATTGTGAAAAACTGAAGCTTGAGCGTTTACCTTCTGTAAACCCCGAGAGAGTCGATTCATCAAGTCAGTTGTTGGGAAAAGGTAGATTTTAGTGGAGACTCTGCTACTCTGCGGTTTTGGAAATCAGATTACAGCGATTCGTTACATGGGCATATATTAAATGAAACATTTATTTTTAAACGCTAATCACTTTCGTTTAGTGTATGTACGTATATGTTATCAAGAACTTCTTTTATCTTTGATTACACTTTACTATACACGTTAAAATTTGAAATATGTATGTAATCGGACTCGGGGAGTTGTACTTTTGTTAGTATTCATCCAGTAAATTCCGATTTCAGACACGTCGTTTTCTACCAAGGGCTGTGAAATACGAGCTCCAAACTCAACTAGGAAGCATTCCAAATTACTGAATTGCTATAAATTTAGTCTTTGAAGGCTGGCTAATAAATTTAGGAAAAGTAAGGTCATTCATACATTTGGGGTTAGAGAATTAGCAAAGTTCCAGAAAATTTTCAAGTTCATCGCATTCTCCCAAAATCGCATGGCAGACTAAGCCCATAAACCCAATTTATGAACTACATCGACTTATACATTCAATTTGTAGTACACATGTTAGCAGTAAAGTTGCTGTGCTTTCATTCTGAGTGTGAGTGAACCCACCCAATTCACTTTTACACACCATCCACTGCTTTTACATTGGATTCTTTAACACAAAGACATTTCCAAAAACCTAAATTACGATCAAATGGTTACAGCTACTATTGCGTTTTTTACTGCTGTCAACAAGGAAGACATAGGAATACGTTATACATATACGAGAATCTATTTGGAATCAAAAGTGAAAACGATCCACCTTTTTTAATTAGGCCTACTAAAACGAAAAATAGCCTGTTAACCCACCTATAAACAATGAAAGTTTCATTTTAGACCAAACATTAAAATTCAAAACAAAACTGCTCTAATAAACTTATTATGTATATTATTATGACTATTTTTATTTCCTACAAACATTAAACAGTTTCCCATTTCATTTAAACGCAACAATTTAGTCACACAACGGGAAGATGAAGAAGGATAGTAAAAACAGACCTTTCCTTGAATATGAAAGAACGTTCGGGAAAAACTCTTTCCCTCCAGGGATAATGTGACCTTTCCAAATGTCCCAGGCAAACACTATTGAATTACGAAATATCAAATGTAGATATATGTAAACTTTTTACAGTTTTCTTTATCACAAGAACATTGTATTTGCATATATTTCCCTTTTCATTGTATTGGCTGTATTAAAATACTGACTTAGCATTGGGAAACAGACTGTGAATTTCACTTTGCCCCAAATGTCTTTTCTGTAACTATATTCCTGTAAACTTCTCATGTTCCATGGAGGTTTTGTCTCCAGATACTTTTACCAGCAATGAAATACGATCTGGACCCTAGATACATATGTATAGTATGATCTGGACAAATATATTTCAATGTTTACAGGGTCTTCTCAAACACACTTACACAAAAGATTGCGGAATCGCTTATGATCAAATCGGCATCATATATTTTGGACAGATTTTGGTTCTTGTACTATTGTATATTAAATATACGATTAATATAGACCCTTTGACTCCCTCTCCAATTTCAATGCTTCAAAATGATGTCAGCTATATAGAGTTCATTACTAGAAACTGGGATCTTTTTATTGAGAAATCGTAACTTTATACAGTTGTTCTATTAATAAGTTATAGTTTGTAAACATTTATCGTCACGTTTCATCATGAGCTTTGTTTTGATGCTTTATAAATAAATGTATAGAATGGTACATCATGATTTGTTTATGGTACTATAAAATTTACAAAATATCAGGTTTATATAGCTTGTATCTACTGCGAATGACAATGTCAATGACGGAACCCGATAGGAGTTTGTTTGAAATGTGTTTAATGTTCAGGTAATGAGTACACATTTTGCAATGAAGTGAGAATATTGACCAAATCTGGACGAATGGTAGGGTTCAGGATGAAGCTTTAACTGAACTATAAAAGTCTAAGCAGAAAATGATTCCAAACTGAACGAAAATTTTCTCTGTGGGAAACTGATTGATTGCTTTTACTTGTACAAAGATTTTGCAGTCATGTGTGTCCAGTACAGACACAAAAAATTGCTTTGGCTTATGGTGTTTATTAAGCTACTGCCGAAATGTGAACTGCTGCTGATGCAATCACTGGGACCGGTCCTCCCACAGTGTCAAGGTTTGTATTGGAATTATGGTAATGAACGCGGTTTCACTTTGATTTCATAATGTTGGCACACCACATCATGAAAAAAAAGTCTGTCCTATTCACTTACATGTGCAGTAAATCAGGAGATAACCACACAATTGTTTATTGCTGTCACTATCTTGGGTCAAGATCACATTTTTCTTGCCATTTTTGAATGTTGCTTCAAAAAGAATAGGTAGTTGATGAATCTGACAGATCAATGAATTGATGTGACGGTGAAATGTAAGGTGTGTAATGCCAGACCTTACCTGTTACTGGTTACCTGTTACTGCATTTAGTGATGTATGTTCAACACATACATCACTAAATGCAATTTTGTAACAAAGCCTTCTTGTTAATAACTTGATTCACGTAAATCACATCAAGATCAAACTACATGGCTACAATTTAGATAGCATAATATGTGCATGAACGCATACTAAGAAATAATTTGTATCGCATTTTTAGATATGCCTATAAAGAAAAATACTGTACAGGGCAGGACAGTGGATGAGATGAGATGAAGGCTTAATAAATTATTAAGAAGTAAAATATTCTGAGTTTTTTATTAATGTAAGAAAGATCATTGCAGCAATTAAAGTTTCGTTTTCATTGAAGTTGGAAAACTTTAGGTTGTTACAAAGGAATATTTCCATGCTTTTTCCAAGGATTAGAAAGTTTCTTTGTGGAAAGTGCTGCCAAATCCCTACATAGCCTTCTCCGAGTATCCCTTGGTTCAATGATATCATCTACAAAGCCTCGGTTAGCAGCAGGGAATGGATTTCCAAATTTATCAAAGTACTCCTCTTCATATTTTTTAACATCCTTTGAGCCTCGATACAGAATGGAAACAGCGCCCTTGGCGCCCATTACAGCTACTTCAGCGGTTGGCCAAGCGTAGTTAATGTCGCCTCGGAGGTGCTTAGATGACATGACATCGTATGCTCCTCCGTATGCCTAAAATGATAGTGCAAAAATTTACCAAGGTCATAGTTGTTTGTCTGTTTACCGTAACATGCATTGGATAAACAAAAAGTAGCAGGATACAAAATTCATTAAAAAAGTGTTCATCCAATATGAAAAACCTTACTTTTCTTGTAATAACCGTAATCTTTGGAACTGTAGCTTCAGCAAAAGCGTACAGAAGTTTTGCACCGTGTCTAATAATACCACCATATTCTTGAGCAGTTCCAGGAAGAAAACCAGGCACATCCACAAAGGTTATTAAGGGAATATTAAAAGCATCACAGAACCTCACGAAACGAGCTCCTTTCACGGACGAATTTATATCAAGGCAGCCTGGAATTTTTATAAAAATATTTTTTTCTCACATTTTAAAAGTTCAAAAGGTGAATGAATAGAATAGTAATGTTTTTAAAGCTTTTACCAGCTGCAACTTTAGGTTGATTTCCTACAATGCCCACGGTCTGGCCATTAAGCCTTCCAAAACCAATTTTGATGTTCTTTGCGTAGTCGGGCATAATTTCGAAAAACTCTCTGTTATCCACAACCCCCAGGATTACATCTGACATATCATAGGCTGCTGTGGATTCCAATGGAACAATACCATCCAAAACTGGAACATCTCTATCCCATGGATCAATGCATTGAGCAATTGGAGACGACTCTCTGTTAGAGCTTGGTAGAAAGGATATCAAATCTCGGAGGTTTAACAATGCATCAATATCATTTTCAAAGGCACGATGAGCAACACCAGATAAGCTCGTGTGAGTTTTGGCACCGCCAAGCTGTTCCTGTGTTACATCCTCATTCGTTACTGCTTTTACTACGTCAGGACCCGTTATAAATAGGTAAGATGTATTTTTAACCATCAGTGTGAAATCTGTCAATGCTGGGGAGTAAACAGCCCCACCGGCACAAGGTCCCATGATAAGAGAAATCTATTTTTTTATACCAAACATCAGACTTTGTCTTAAGCTGGACACGGTTATAAGTAAGTTAATAAGCAACTTGAAAACATTCATTTTTTACAACAATACCTGTGGAATCACCCCGGAAGCTAACACATTTCTTTGAAAAATATCTGCATAACCAGCTAATGATTCAACACCTTCTTGAATACGTGCACCACCAGAGTCATTCAATCCTATTACTGGAGCTCCAACTAACAACGCTTGATCCATGATCTGAATGGCAAAATGCCAACACCAAAAGTATTTAACCACATACATAAATAACCAAAAGAGCAAATAAGAAACTTAATTTGATATGCAGTACCTTGCAAATCTTTTTTGCATGAACACTTGAAAGACTTCCACCAAAAACAGTAAAATCTTGACTGAAAATGTACACCAACTTTCCATCAGTGTAGCCTTGTCCTGTTACGACAGAGTCCCCGGGATACTGCATAATTGAATGTGAAGAAGCATATTCAATATTACAACGAGATTCTTATTAATATTATCATTTCTAAAAATGTATTTCATAATGTCACCTTTTCCTTCGCCATCCCGAAATCTGTGCATGTGTGCTCCATAAACTGATCATACTCGATGAATGAGCCAGAGTCACAGAGAACATGTACTCTTTCTCTAGCTGTTAACTTTCCCTTTAAAAAAAGGTAACGATTTATTACGACTTTCATCATAAATTATTGTTTGCTTCTAATTGACTATAGATGCTTTACTTTTTTATGCTGAGCTTCTATTCTTCTTTCACCACCACCTAAGAGAGCTAATCGCTTCTTTTCGTTGATACGATCACGGACGGCAAGCGTCTGTCTAGCACCAACACAATACTGTCGCGAAAACAATTTGGTGAAAAACGCCATTGCAAAACCGTGTTTTATTAAAATATGATTTTCTTAATATGTTGTATTTGTCTTTTATCACATCAGTCCGCAACCGGTCATATTCCTTAGTTCTATTAGGCACTTTTTAGGACTGTACTTAAACTGAAGCCTTAATTTTGATTTAACTTATTTTCATTTTGGAACTGAGATGAAGTTTTCTCGACCCAAAATAATACAGACTATTGCTTGCATAAGACCAGTTCTGCCTTCAGCTGCTACAGCCGCGTGTTCATATGTCGACTTTCCTAGCACCATAACATAAAAAGTTCTGTACATTATATATATATAGCTCTCCACATCTGGATGTCCTTGAAATATAGGTACACGATGTTGGATGAGTTGCCTATTTATGACAGTACATACACCATCAATATATAGCAGTTTTAAGTATGCATACTGATTCTGTCCATGGCTGTCAGACTAACAAAAAATATTAGATTGGAGAGAAGCGTTAAGCTAAGTTAAGTAAGTGCAAGCAAGCATGCAAACAATTTGAAAGGAATAAAAATGAATTTGACTTTTGCTCACGTTCTAACAGATTTACTTATTCACCTACATATATATGATAAAAAGCAATTATCTTATGAATATGCATATCCCATTCACAGTAGAAATCTCTGTATATTCTTTCGCTTGTCATTCTTTTACATAATTTTGACTTTGATCATGACACTTCAAAGCTGGTAGTGGTGAAGGACAGACCGAACTAAAAGTAAGGATGAGCCGCTTGGCTTGCGTAAAATATCTAAAATATCCAAAAGCCAGGCTATATGGAATAACAATTATTGATATATTTTCGCTGTAATTATAGTTTTGCAGGAAACGAACAACTTCTCACAACACAACTCATTCTCAAAATGGCAAATTCGAAACCTGTATTGGGTTATTGGGGTATTCGTGGGGTAATCTTTCTACCATGATATTATTCTTATAAATACTGCAATTTACTAGTAATGTGCATGAAACATTAAACATTTATAATTCATAAAAGCTAACATAAAGTTGTTTGTTATTATATAGTTGTGCCAACCCATTCGATTTATGCTGACTTACCTTGGAGTTGAGGTGAATGAAAAACGGTATGCTGCGTTTGAGGAATGGCAAGCTGAAAAGCTTGATTTAGGGTTGGACTTCCCTAACGTAAGTATATATGCTCGTGCTCGTCTAGCGTCTTATAAAAATCACTTAAACATTTATGCAAACTGACAAAATGTACATCTCATAGGTGCCATACCTCATTGATGGTGACTTAAAAATGACCGAAACCCGAGCCATTTTGAAGCACTTTGCTCGTGACACTGCTCTTTACCCGAAAACTGCAGAAGCCACCCGTACTTGTGATATGGTTGAAAATGTTTTGTGGGACATTTGGTTTGGATTGATTAGATATTGCAACTCAGGAACGGTGTGTGAATTTGAATTTCTTTATTCTTAACCTGCATATCTAAATATCATAAATCTTATATCAAAATAGGTAGTTTAGAAATGCATACTTATTTCACTTGTGTTTCAAACATTGTGTTATAAATTTTAGGATGCACTGAAAGAATTTTTTGAAGAGCAAATGCCGAAAAAAGTTGGCTACTTGAATGCTTTCATGGAGAATAAGAAATTCATTCTTGGAGATCAGGTATGAATCAATAATTTATTATATCAAATATACCACGTGATACAAAGAAAATATAGCAAGCTGATTTAATTCGTTTAGATTTCCTACGTTGACTTCATCCTGTATGAAATCTTGTACCACTACACAACCTATGAAGCTGAGTATTTGGAAAAGTACCCTGTCCTTTTGCAATTCAAGAAGTCTTTCGAGGAAATTCCAGCCATTGCCAAGTACATTGCCTCTGGAGACTACATTAAGGGACCGTGTATCAATCCTTCGGCAAAAATTCCAATCTAAAATATTTGGCAATATGTGTTTCTAATGAAATAGTATGTTTATTAGGCTGAACCTAACAGATTTTCTTTTTTCGGGTGCTGAAAATCTTTGCTAAAATACATTGAATAAAAATTAAATGTCAACTATTTTAAGTGGATTTCATAATTATTTTCATCTATATTCCCTTTCATATTCCATTTTCTCCGTGACATGGAATTGTCATTAAGGGATAAAGAATTTTTATTTTGATGTTTGAGTCGGTAGAAGAATGCAAGATGGGCTTGCAAAACATTTGTAAGATATAAGAAAGTTATCACCACAGAATTCCAACTTTATTTCTGTTTACGACTTGACTTCTCCAACGATGACATGGCATTAAATATGACCAAAAAAAACCTGCTTGTTGTGGACAATGACGAAGAAAGTGCTCATGGGTAAAAACAACGTAAAACGAAAGGGAAAAGTTTTCATCCAAAAAATAACATGCAAGCATTATTTTCCGTCATCCTTCCTTTGATGACAATGCATTTTATAGATCAGCTTCAAGCTATGCTTATTTCTTTGTACTGTACTCAATTTTTGAGATTTTCAATACTATTTTTTCGTACCTAAGCAAAACCCGACCGAGTGTGACGAAAAAAAGTCGGAGCCGACAATAACCGAACTTTAAACATTACACTTACGCTGACGTGAATGAATTACACCCAGATTTCTACCGTCAACCGTTGTTGTCTCTTCCTTGTTCCCACTGTTTCCACATTCAGCAAAAAGCCCAGCATGGAACTTAGACACTCAAACAAACTGGATACATAAAACTTTATGCAATGCATTTCCTGAACCAAAAACCAAATAATTTTTGCCTACATTGAATTGCAAATGATCGCTAAAAATACACTTTTGGTCATTAAAACACACTAAAATACATTTTTATGCTCATTATTATCTTCATTCACATCAGGAAACGATCGATTTTTATAGCTGTTGAAGATATGCTTTCCTGTTCTAGTAATTCCATGCGGTATCGTGTAAATAGTGTAATTTTATCCAGGATTGAAACTGACGACTGCATTTCATTACAAGTTATGAGTTGCAGTTTACTTTTATGTAAAATGCATTCAAGAGCCGAAGTTTTAAAAGTGTGATGGTTGGACGAAAGTGTGGTAGTGACGGTGGCATGCATGAACACACAGTTGGGCGTTTTAAATTTCACCAACTACCACAATGCCAGACTGGCGAGAAACTGCAATATTACATTTCTGCATAGGTATCTCAAGTAGAAGGTCATTATCTGCACCATCACAGCATCATTACCAGAACGTAGTTAATTCAAAAAAAAGTCTCAAAGTCAGTTTCCGTTTCCTTCATTACGTAAAACCGCAAGGGTAAAGGATGGCTGTGCATAGCAAAAGATTCTCACAGATTCTTCAATTTCTGTTTGCAACCACAATAAAATTCATACCAGAGAAATCCAACAACTGCTGCATACATCTGCAAATCCATACTCCACAGACCATCCAGTTATGTGAACAATATGGCTTTAATATGCAGATTCGCAAAAGTTTTTTTTATTACCACTGTTAATCTCATAACATAACGACTCTTCCAGTCTGGTTCTCCCAAATTAATTTGACAGCTGAAGCAAGCTGCATGCATTTATCATCACAAACATATCATCATTGTCCCCACAGAACCTCACTCTCCGAAGAGCCAACTCAAGATCCGTGGAAATGAAAATAAACACGAAAAAATACAAAATCCATATAATACTATATACATATCGCTGATTTGATCGTGTGCTATCTATGCACACACACGAGATTCCATCGATGTCATCATTCATACATTCTGATCCTCTGCATCTACATATAATAATACTCAGAGCTACTACTATCCTCCACTTTACCTCTCTTGATTTTTACACAAACAGCGAATCTATTGAAGAAGGGCTAAAAAATCCCAGATTATATGAGGATGATCACCATGATTTCTTACACAATGTTAAGCGTGCAAGTGTGAAGTAAGAAAAGCAGCAACCGTGTGTTTGCTCTTCTTGTGTGTAATCCTACCTTTGCATCGCCAGCATTTTAGGATCCTGAGTGGATGGATGAGACGTGCAATGTCATGTTTTGATCATGATGATGATACAAAAAACTGAAAGAAAAGTAATGGGAAAAATAGAAAAAGCAGAATAACACAGGGAAGAGCAAAGAGAGAGCATTTTTTTTGACATGAAAGAATAATCCCATGAATATCATCATCATCATCATCATCCGATCCGTCAGTAGTACAGTACTGTTCACAGACGACACAACTACATCCACAATGAAAAACACAAACATTATATACAACGAAAAAAGCAGGCTTCTTCTCTTGCTTGCTGTCATGTCAGTCTACGAAATAGACTACAAGTCTGCTGTCCCTTCAATACACACAATGTACATGATACTCAACAACCTCAAGTTTTATAAACCAAACGGCAAAGAAGAATAATACATTACAGAAAATCCCACAGCCACAACCGTACCGTGTACAATACTAATGTAAGTACCTACCCAACCAACCTACTATGTATGCAGCACTACTCACTACTACTACTACGTTGCATAAAAAATACACAAGCTCATCGCTACTCACCCCAATATACACCTAAAGGATATATACATAACGATATACTTTTATACTTTCAAAGAAGATATCACCACTATATCGCATATGCATAATATGAATATCGCTCTCAAGCCTTCCTATATGCATAATATTTTATGTACATTTCTACATAAGGAAGGAACACAATATATATCTTTAGCAATATTATGATGATGATGTGAAGGGAAAAGACTCATCAGAAAAGGAACGCACCGGATTGGGTTGCTGTTGGAAAGCAGCAGCGAGATTGAATAAATGCCTTGTGTCCATGTCCGTTCTTTCTTCTTCGTCTGCTTTTTACTTTATACCTAACTCTTATCATGTACATTATAGTACAAACACTTTAATATGCATAAAAAGTATATTTTCCTACTCTTACCGTACAACCCGTACTGCTCTATATACTACTTCTATACTGCCACTGCTGCTTCTGCTACTTTTCCCATACACTTTTTCGATGTTTATTGCCATTACTTACCAGTAGAGTTTTGCTCTGCTCTTCTCCTCTTTTTTTGTAGTGTATTGGATTTTTACTGTAATCGCATTGTATTGTAGTAGTCACCACTTCTATTCTATATGTGATAATTCTAATGATATGATATGAGCTGCTGAACATAACTTCGGCAAAAAGTGTAAAAAGTAAGTTTACTTTTTTCATATAAAAAGGAAAATTTGATACTGATATTATTTGTGTGTATTATTAAGTTGTGAATAAATATAGCTAGTGTTTTTAATCATCTCCCATGTAATGTACACTTTTAAGCAAGCATAATAATTTTAAAAACCAGCACACCAGCAGCAACCGAGTGTTTTTAGTTTGTGCCTCCAATTTATAAGAATAATTGTTGATAATAATAATTATTAGTTTACTACGTTTTAACTACAAGAGAAAAAAAGTGAGTAAAAATCAAAAAGCAAATCATCATCAAAATTTCAATTTCAGCTCTTATTTGCAGTTGCAGAGTGAGCAAATTTGTTATCTTGTGAGTTTGCGGCATGCTTGGATGACACTAAAAATTGTTGATTTGTATGAGCTTGATGAATTGGATTGGTGACGTGAAGGAAAAAAGGAAACGTCATCCAGTTTGTATATTGATTAGTGCAGCGTGCAGCTACTTGAGTTTTGGTTGATTTGATGTCATTTTAAACAAAGCAAGGTTGATGAGAAATATTTACATCAAAAGCAACGATTCACGATTGCTTGATTGTTTTTGTGAAGAGAGAGAGAGAGCCAACTCAATTTTCAGCAATTTAAAGTACCTATTGAACATTGGGGAGGAAGCTCTTATTACATTGCAGTTTAGTCGTTAAATTGTGTGGCAGTTGCCGTAAAAAAATTGTGTATTGAACTTCAAAGTCAAAATTAAGGTGATTGATTAAATAGTTAATAATTGTGGTCAATTTTTTTGTTGTAATTTTACAAAATGAAATTGAAATATTAAGTCGATCGCCAAGAGAGGTGATTTTTAAAGAAAAAGTTGACTGACAGATAACCATTGAGTATCCCCGCTATTTGTTGACTGAGGAAAAGGAAAATTGTTTAGAAATTGATAGACGAGGATAAGACAAAAGAATTAATTAATGGGACTGAATTGCGAGTTAGGGCTTGTTGGTGTCATTTGACATTTTGCTGGCAGATAAGTATTGGTTGGTTTGTTGTTGGTGGTGGTTGTTGAATGGAAACGTATGTATGTAGCGTTTATTGTTGAGTAGTATTAAATTTTAATTTAATGATTGTTTGATTTGAAGATTTTTTGGAAAGGATTACTACTACTCCCGGGTTAGTACAGTTGACAGTTTCAAATGGAGCTCCACTTGTGACAGATAATGGAAAGCGAGTGTCTTTCGTAGAATTCTAAAGCTGAAGGGTGTTTCACTTGTGATTTCTTGGCGAAGGCCTTGCTTGTAAAGTATTTGAGCAGACATTGGATGCGTATGTTGCAAAAGGTGGTGAGAAATTGTCATTTGTCATTCTTCTTTTGTTCCCAATAAAGTTGGGGGTTGGAGGAGGAATGATTCCTTCATTCAATTCAACATTCGTGAAAATTGAGTTTTGACAGATTGCGTAATTATTGTTATATGTAGTAATCCTGGTTTGAGTGGCTGCCATTGGTCGTTAAAAAAACTTACTAAGGGTGGTTGTAAACTCAGTGTTAGGAGTGTTCATTCTGAAACTAAGGAACTAAATAACGATCCTATTATGCCCTTCACACCTCAGGTATACAAACTTGAGTCACTTGAGTAGTGTAATGTATTGTAACTATCTTTTCCACACATAAACTTACGAATTACTCGTTCACTGATTCATTTGATAGTAATACTGGTTTTGGTTGAACTTTTTTTACAGATCAACTCTCAACTGGAAGAAATGGACGTTGAGGAAGGTCACGACGTTTCAGTCCAAAACGCAGTCCCCATGGAGGCTTCAAATGGTACACACAGCATCATTTTACAATACATACTGCAATCTGGTTTCATCATTTTTGAAGTCGATAAGGCTTTCTGTAAATGAATATACATGTTACGAGCAAGTGTAGTGATTCAAAAGATTAGAAGAAACGATAGATTTTTGTTTTCAATTTTAGCATATCATTAAGTAGTAGGATAAGGTTTTTAAATTTAAATAATAATAAAAAGTCCTCATGTGTTGCTCCCTCGTCAAATTCCATGATGCTGGGTAGTGTCAAGAAGGACTGACAGTAATTATTGTTATGTTGTTTTCAAATAAACTTGTGTTTTCAACGCGGTTGATGTGAGTTTTAAAACTGACGTAACAACATTTATCCCACCTGGCTGGACTATTAGAAATCCATTTCAATCCTTCATAATGTTAGAAAAACAAAAGTGAAATTAGAAAATTTGCTTTGATTACCCGTAACAGAAAGTAAATGCATTGATGCTCAAGTTGTTAATTAAAGTCGAGTTAAAAGTTGAAAGCTAACTGAATTGACGTTGTTGCTTGTGAATTGCATTTTTAATCCTTTCTTATTTTCTTTCTTGTTTTACAGAAGTTACAAACATGGAGGATGATGAGGATGGAGCTGCGAGGTCAGAAGCGACTTTCCGCTTTAAGGTCGAAAATGTTTCCAGACTACGTGAACAAGTGTTGTCACAACCTACCTACGTAAGAAATCTTCCGTGGCGGATAATGGTAATGCCTCGCTCTGACCAGGGTGCCAGTCGAAATATGTCATTAGGATTTTTTCTACAGTGTAAGTGACGCCGGTGAAGAGACTGTTTTACTTAAGTTTTCTTTTGATTGTACTAATCCAGCAGCTTAAAAAATAAATTATTATTATAGGTAATGGAGAGGCTGAATCATCCAGTTGGAATTGTAGTGCAGTGGCAACTCTAAGAATTATGTCACAGAAGCCTGGAGTAGAGCCTTTTCACAGAAGTATGTAATTATTATTTTACAAATGTAAAAGGTTAATTTTTTGTTGGTGTTGTTAATTATACTAATTTGGTTTGTATGTGTTTTCAATTTCAGAAATTAGTCACATATTCCATTCAAAAGAAAATGATTGGGGGTATTCAAACTTCATTGACTGGCCGGCTTTAATGGATCCCTCCAAAGGATACGTCAAAAACGACTACATTGAGCTTGAAGTTGACGTTAAAGCAGACGCACCTCATGGTGTAGCGTGGGACTCTAAGAAACATACTGGTTATGTTGGTCTTAAAAATCAGGTAATTTTGAATTAAAGTTCTTGCTTAATTCACATAATTCAGTGTTAAAAACGTCTTAATAATGAACGATTATCTTATTTTAGGGTGCGACATGCTACATGAACTCGCTTCTTCAGACACTCTATTTCACCAATCAGCTACGCAAAGCAGTTTACAAGATGCCCACTGAAAGTGACGACTCAACCAAGAGTGTTGCATTAGCCCTGCAACGTGTTTTTTACGAACTTCAGACTTCTGACAAACCAGTGGGTACCAAAAAATTGACGCGTTCCTTCGGTTGGGAAACTTTAGATTCATTTATGCAGCACGACGTTCAAGAGTTTTTAAGGGTACTGCTAGATAAACTGGAGAGTAAAGTACGTGACTAAAGCTACTGAATATTTTCATTCTCTTTGCTTGAGGAATGGAAAATTTGTGTATTATTATACTACTACTTCATTTCTTGCAGATGAAAGGAACTTGTGTCGAAGGAACAGTGCCTAAACTATTTGAAGGGAAAATGATCTCTTTCATCAAATGCAAACATGTCAAATATGAGTCGTCAAGAACCGAAACGTTTTATGATATTCAGTTAAATATTAAGGGAAAAAAGGATTTATACGAGTCTTTCCGTGATTACGTGAGTATAATATTTATATTTCAATTTCGTAGCTTCGTGACTTTGTTCCAGCGTTTAATTTTTAATTGATTTGTTGAACAATTTCTTTTAGGTTGCAACCGAAGTGTTAGATGGCGATAATAAGTACGATGCCGGTGCTCATGGACTACAGGTACGTCAAATCGCAGCAGTGCTCTGAAGAAATCTTTGCTACTTTAATGATGTTATGAATGTTTATGATTATCTTTTTTACATGACGATTATTGGTGATTTCAGGAAGCAGAGAAAGG
The DNA here is from genome assembly GCA_964034955.1 of Orchesella flavescens. Taxonomy (NCBI): domain Eukaryota; kingdom Metazoa; phylum Arthropoda; class Collembola; order Entomobryomorpha; family Orchesellidae; genus Orchesella; species Orchesella flavescens. The sequence continues at coordinate 35,755,096 of OZ035955.1, forward strand.
AGTAATATTTACGTCATTTCCTCCTATTCTTCACTTACATTTGATGAGGTTCCAGTACGACCCTGTTACTGATTGTTCTGTAAAATCTAACGACAGATTTGAATTCTTTGAAAAAATTCAGCTTGATGAATTCGTCAAAGACAAAGACTCGCCTCAACCAAAGCCCACATACACATTGCATGCTGTGAGTTCAACTGCTATTTTAATATTTTATCATGGAATTTTAAAGTTGTCTTTACTAGTTAACATTTTATAACGTTTGAAATTTTGAAATGTTAGGTTCTTGTACATTCGGGAGACAACCATGGTGGCCATTATGTTGTATTTCTGAATCCAAGAGGTGATGGAAAGTGGTGTAAATTTGACGACGACGTGGTATCAAGGTGTACGAAGACTGAAGCAATTCAGCATAATTTTGGAGGACAAGAGGTGTGATTTCTTAAACGCTGCAGTAACTAATACCATATATACGAGACATTTTTTAGAATAGTATTGTTTAAGTCTGTTTAAATCTCGGTTCACAGATGGATGACTTGCATCCTGGAGTAAAGCAGTCGACGAATGCTTACATGTTGGTGTATATAAGAGATTCCAACTTGCCAGATGTGCTTCAAGAAGTAACAGAAGACGACATCCCTAGGGAATTATTAGAACGGTTAAAGGTACGAAATTGGCACCTTTTGTTTATTTAATTTAAAAAACAATATAATATGCGTATTATCAGTTGGAGTTTATGATAACCTTTACCCTTTAAAATCAACAGGAGGAGAAAAATATTGAGATTTTGAAGCGTAAAGAAAGGTCCGAAGCCCATTTGTACATGCAAGTTACAGTAATGTTAGAAGATGCATTTGTAGGACACCAGGGGTTTGATTTATTCGATCAAGAGAAGATGAGTCCAGCGACAAATGCAAATTCTCGAACATTTCGGGTTTTGAAGAAGACAAAGCCTCATGAATTTCTCAAGACATTGTCAGAAACCTTTGTATGTGAAGATTTATTTATTCCATTTAGTTTACGTGAACCATATCATAGAGTTTGACAATAATCCATTAATTAAAACTTTATTTTGAACTTTACAGAACGTTGACACGAAGCGATTAAGACTTTGGCCTTTTACTATGAGGGCTACAAAAGTGATACGACCAATTCACTTGGACGTAACTCCTGAGACCAGTAAAACGCTTGAGGAAACCATTTATGGCCACCAGTTGCCAATATTTTTAGAAATATTACCTAATGATGATGAGAGAGATGGGCTCCCTCCATTTGACAAAGAAAATGATGTGATACTTTTCCTTAAAATGTACGACCCTGTTAATGAAAGTTTGCATTACTTTGGCCATTGGTGTGTTCCCATTTCCACGTCATTCAGTAAGTTTATTTTCAAAGGTTTAGGTTAATATATAATGCGAAACTAAATAATTTTTATTAATAATTCTTATCTGTTCTTTCTTACGTGTTTTAGATGAACTAGCTATCGAGTGTAGGAAAAGAGCTAATTACTCAGACGATACATCAATAACTCTCTATGAAGAAGTTTCTCCCGGTTCTGTTGAGAAGGTTGTAGACATGAATGCATCTCTAGAACAGCTGACTGAATTGATGGATGGTGATATAGTTGTATTTCACAAAACCTATGACCCAACCCGCAAACTAAAGTCCGTGACGGATTATTATGTCTACATGCAGTACATGTAAGATCTTTAAACAAGTCATTTAGTTGAGTTTTTCTTATGTATAGTAGTGAACGTTTAATCCTTTAATTAATTTACTAATGTTTTACAGGTACGAAATTACTTTCGTTGATAAAAGCAATACAAGTGAAAGTTTTACGCTGGAGATGAGTTTAAAGTCCAACTACATGGAGATGGCGACGAAAGTGGGCCAGAGACTAGGCGTCAACCCGTTGTACATACAGTTTTACAGAAGTCAGCCGTACAAGTAAGTAATTTTACAGTTGTTTTTTTATTCCTTAATAATTAAATGGATGTCGCCTTTTTTTTTTACAAAAACTAACTCTTTCGGGATTTCTAAAATTTTCTAATTTTAGGGACTCTCCTGCATTTCCCATCAAGTTTGAACAGGATGGCACAGACTTGCTGACAAAACTAGCCCCCGTTCATAAACCAACTCGTAGTCCTTATAAATTGTTTTACCAGGTCCTCGGTATACCAGTAACAGAACTGGAACATAAGAAACAGTTTAAGTTGCTGTTTTATTCACCAGAGGATCAAGGTACGTCTTTATTTTATTATGTGCACGTATAATGATGCAGTTTCGTGCAGATTGGTAAATTGGTGTTGGTATTTTTGATGATTTAGCAGAGCGAGAGGTCGTTTTCTACGTTAACAAAGCGCCTAGGATAACCGTAACAGATGTATTGACCGAAATGTCGAAGGTGGTATCTGAAGATCATCCAGTAACTTTACGGCTATTGGAAATATCCGCTCACCGAATCGTTAGTGTCATTGAAAATGAAGTCAGTGCAGATATTATCGCTAATAATAATTCTCCCAACAGTAAGTCTTGTGTGAATAGTGTCCAAGTATTATATGAATTGTCTAGTTTGAACCAAGTTTTACAAGTTTGAGCAATACTTCATAATTCTGTGATAATTTTTCATTTCAGGGTATTACCGTGCTGAAGAAATTCCAGATGAAGAAAAATCAATTGGTCCTACTGAGGTTTTAGTCCAGGTTGCTCATTTTCATAAGGAAGCCCGTTCTACCTTTGGAGTACCTTTCTTGATTAAAGTAATACGTCCAGTCTGACGCATAGTTTATATAGCAGTAGAATATATGATAGATTGCGGTGACATTTGGGTTCTAATCTTGCCTTTTCCTTTGCAGGTGCGTTATGGAGAGACATGGTCTGTTGTCAAGCAAAAAATTCAAAATCGATTAGGTGTAAATGAAAAAGACTGGGCAAAGATAAAAGTAGCGCTAGTTTCTCAAGGAACGCCAGTGTTTCTAGAAAAGGATGAAGACGAAACGACTGTTAAAGCCGAACATTTTCAGTCGTATTCACAGTCGTACAGTGGGAAACCGTGGCTTGGAGTAGACCATGTAAATAAAGCCCCGAAAAGATCCCGGTACTCCACACTTGAAAAAGCTATCAAAATTTACAATTAAACCTAGACGGTTTGTTAATCATTTTGTTAATGATAAATAGATAATTATTTATCCTATATTTAATCATTTTGTGCTTAAATTGTATTCTACTTATCGAACTTGATTAGTGTAAAATCACCATAAGATTGTGTGTGCCGCAGAAACAGTTACACATAATACTATTATTAAATTAGACAGGAGTATCTAAATATATTCAAGTGTCCTGCTACATAGATTGCTTGGTTGTTTGTCATAAATGGAACACTAAAGTCGCCATAAGTAAAAAAAAACCTTAACAATCAAGAATCATTCGTTATACTTCGATCAAAAATGCTTTCTCCGCCATTTATGATTGTCCACAATAAATACAGCCGATCAATTTAATAGGAACTCTTGTTAGGATCTTTTTGCTCTGAACACTGCTTGTAAATGAAAAAAAATTAAGTGAAATATATAATCGCGATAGGTTTTACATTGCTTGATTTGTTCCTCATTCAAAATATATGCATAACACTTTCACTCCAGTATGAAACATATCATTGTGGCATTTAGCAAATAATATATTATATATATCATCGTTCATTAATAACTTTCTCTCTAGTTTTTGTTTTCTTGTGGACTTTTAGTTTGCATACTCGAATTCATGTGGCACGGTTGTATGTTCAAACTCACATTTGTTACACAACAAGTTCATTATTATCACCCACACGGTTTCTGCATATTTTGCTAACACTACTAGTATTTATATGCATAACAAAAGCAGGAAGGACCTCCTTTGCTTTCCTTGTCGACTTGACAAATAAAAGTCATAGCCTTATAGCAAAAATGCATGAGAGAGGTTACAGATTGGATACATTTTTCATGAAAATGTGTAGCCTCTGGATTTTTTCCTTGATCATTTGAGAACTGGTCCAATTTACTATGTTGTATCTTCCCCATTGGATGAAGATAACATTTGCTTTTCCAGATTTTCCCAACCTGTGAGCATCCGGTTTGAAAACTTGCATCAGCAGCCTCTTCAGAATGACCTTTACATATGCAAATACTTTTTTCCTTGTCACAATAAACTGTTGAGTTTGTTGAGCATCTGTCTATACAGCTTTGTACTTTACAGTCCTCATTGATAACCTGGTTAGAAGGTTTGGTGGGTTCTGCTTCCGGAATACTACTGTGACTGGTGTTTGAAAATTCTTCACGATTCTATTCGTGTATTGAAGTACCATATTGATGTAGTTCTTTACTTTAGCTAATGAATTTTGATTTAAAAGACTTTTGATGATATGCCATGTATTTAAGTGAACCTTACCTGATCATTGTTCTGATCCGAAGAAGGCATTAATTTATTAGTAGTAGTGGAAGTACAGTGAGCAAATATTTTTATAACCATGAAACAAATGAAGGTCGCAGAATGCAAAGAAACCACACTATGCTTATTCTGAAGCATTTTAAAAACTTTGATTAATCAAGTGTATCACTATACTACTATAATTGATGGTATAATGATCAAGGGAAAATACTATCACAAATAATCTCACTATACTGCAAGATGAGCCATCGAATCAGTTAGCGTGATACAAATAATAGGCTTATTAGAAATGTTGAAGTTAATATTTAGGTTAGGAGTCGTTGGATCTAGTTACATTTTTATATGGTCTGTTTGAATATGTCAAAGAGATTAATGCAGAATGTGTCTCCATTCATCTCTTTGGAATATTTAATAGTGATAGCGATATAATGGCAGAAATCCAAACAATTCATGAGCGTTTGCAATTGAATACTGTGAAATAGGAAAGGTATGCAGCATGTATGTATAATATGATGTCTGATGTATGTATATATGCAAGAGCAACATAATCATGATGCTAGACTACTGACGATGAGACAATAGACAATATATTCCATCCTCCAATATTATATTCTATTGGAAAATACTTAAATAATTTGACATTGGTTTAGCAATAGTAAGCGTGTGAGATGGTACAGACAACTTAATAACTTTATTCACTAAAAATCACGAACACCGGATGTTGAAAATGCCAACTTTCAACCTAATAAACGAAGGGTTTTATTAAAAAAAATCCATGCAAACTCAAAGTTTACTGTGTGTAGTCGATTTAGTATAATAGCAATGTGATATTACCTTTTATTACATCATTCATCATCATACAGTTGGCAATATAGTGACATACAGTATAAATGACAACAATTTATAATTCTGGGGCAAATAGAGATTTGACCAATTGCGATCAAACGACGAGTTTTTTTAGTTAGATTAATAAACTGCATCAGTACTTACTTAAAAATTGTCGATAACAAATTTTAGAATCTGTGGAGTCATAAAGCTCGAGAAATATGATTTTACATGTGGTGATTTAAGAAGTTCAAGAAACCCCAACACATTTCCAAACCTTGAGGGCTGTGACGGAAAATTTTGTGATAAATAGAAGCTAAGTGAAAGCAGAATTTTTTGATTTAGAACTTCCATTTCCTGTTTTGATCTGATAACAAGATTGTTTTCTCCTTTATCGGATTCGCTTTCGGTAGAGTCTATGAAAGATAAAAATAGAATAAAAATGAAAAGGTCATCAGAGAAAGAAAGTTTGGGCAACCAATCAAGTAGAATCTTAAAACATTACTTGTTAGTATTAGCGATTCCAGGAAGGATATTTCAATGGGTGACAGAGACAGTTGGGAACAAATGGTTGATAGCGTTCTCATAAATTGACTGTTAATATTTATATATTCACTCATCATAATTAAAACTTAATCTTATATATATAACGATTTGATCCGATGAAGCATTACTGAACAATGTACGAACCTTGCGGTGAAAGACGTATCACATCCAGAAAGGTTAGTTATTAATGCATTTGTTGAAAGTAGTCCCAACGTACTCAGATGAAGGCCAAGGAGTTGATACCAATTCGATAGGAGAACAATGTCTTGTCGAACTTTTGGGAAAATTGTGAAAGGGGGTTGGGCGCGTGCATGTTGAATGCTTATCAGGAAAAGATTCAAGTAAAAATTTCCTGAAAACACAAAAAATTCTAGGTGAAATTTTCCTACTGCAATTCTACATTAATTGTTAAAGTTTGTATAACATTCATGCACAGTACCCTGCCATTGCTCTAAAACTGTTGACCAATTGTTGCTTAAACCAGATGTCTCAAATTTCTTGACAACACTGCCACCGCCACCATGGGCAGCATTGACATTATTAAATTGAGGGTGAACTCCTCCTAAAGACTGGTTGAATAAATTACTTTGTGCTGTCAGCAGAGGAGACTGGGCGTTGTAAAGACTTGTAAATGCTGATAACTTGTTGGTATTGCTTGTCAACATGCTATTTAGGTTTTGTAAAGGGTTGCCAAAGGATGATGAAATTGATTTGAAATGACCCCAATTAAAGATGTTTTGAAATCCATCGCATCTGCTTTCATTATTTGATTCGTTTTTGGACGCAATAATTGGTTTGCTTTCTGGTGCTTTTTCCTTTTCACCTGTGTTACTTTTGTTTTGAGGTGGCTTCATGGGGATCTCATCAACAGGCTGATCCGTATTTGTTTCAGAAGCAGTATGAGCTAATTCCTTCACATCATTTTTCTCTGGAGGTGATGATGCCAACGAGGGGATGTCATAGGATTGCTTTCTAAAGGCTTTTAGTGTGTTAGCCCTTCTTCCTAACAATCCATAGCGAGACGAAGAAATTTTATTTGACAAATTTGAAGAAGCGTACATCTTCGTTTTGGAACTTTTTCTTGGGCCCCGTTCCTCCTGAACAGCTAAAGCAAAGCATAACCATATTTTATAAGCATTTTTGCAACCTTATAAACATTCATCAATACATTTTAGGAAATAGGAGGAAATCAATTCTGTATAAGCTTGTATAAGCGTATTAATTCTATGCATCCCTTCTTGTCCCTCAAATCCAAATAAAAACATGCAAGCATAAAGAAACAAAGATAGAAGGATCTGATAAGAACACAATGCAATGATAGGGCGAAGCAGCAGCATTACAAGAGAAGGGTAGGTCTGAGCTTCCCCCTATGCCCATGTAATAAATGAACGTATGAATTTTTAATAGCCCCTCATTGTCCATTCCATAATCCAACAATCAAAAGTTGCTCCACATCTACCCATTATATTATGCGACGCGAGCAGTGTTACTTAAGAGGTAAAATTTTTGGAGAAAAGAAAAACGTAAGCAATAATCATCAAACTTTTATACTTTGTCCATAGTATTGGTACAAATGTCGAAGCAAATTAATGCACAATGCCAAAAAGCTTCGACTTACTCCCTCTCCCTTGCTGTTTTTATTATATTTAAGAAGTTGGCGATTTATCAAGTGGAACATTTTGACAAGTTTTCCATATTTTTTCTCTGTCATTTTTTTTTTCAATGATCGACAAGTGTGAAGGAAAACACAAGATTTTATTTAGGAGCCCTGAGTGATGTTATGGTGGGAGGTTAACACAAGAAGGTGCCATTTGAATATTTTTTGTCTCGCCTGTCCTTCGTTTCCGTCCTCATCAAATGGTGCTTTTGAATAGTATCAAATATGATGATGGACTTTTTTGTTTGTTTGCTGGAATATATGCATGTGTGTGGTACTTTCCTATGTAATAAATATTCATATTCTTGAGTGTGTGTTTTCCTCTTTCATCAAGTGTATTTTTACTTTTTCATTGTTTGTAAAGGTATGAAAAGATGGATGAAATGTTTGACACTTTTACCCTTTGCTCTCTATATGCTACTTTTGACTGTGTAGATTTGAGATTGCATTTATTTCCTAACCTATACAAAGTAAAGTAAACGTGTTGTACATTTCTGTACTCTAAAAGTACACTAGTATTGTTAATGACAAAATCATAAATGTAATGTGTATACTTATGGTGTTTTTTTTACTTTAGTTACACTTACTTTTGTCAACAGTGACAGTGATGACTTGCCATATTGAATTAACACTTTTCTCTTACCCTTTCTTTTTGTGAAGGAAGTGCTTGAAAAGTGCCAAAATGTAAGAAGCATTATTGAGAGTTACGTGTGCTGGGACTCGATTTAGAGTAATTTTTTTCATAAAAGATTTGTATTGTATTTGTATTCATACAAGACGACAAGAACGGAGACAAAGTGACATGAGATTATGAAATTTTAATGAGCAAAGTTATAAATTTCGTCGTGCTCTGCCTTTCGTCTTTTTTTATAAAAGCAGAGGATCCTGTTTCTACATGTGAGCATAAAAAATTCATAACTCCGTTTTGTAGGTGATTTTATCTCTCTGATATACACACGGTATTATTATTGTATGTATTGTATGAGGTACAAGAAAATATGAGTGAAAGCAAAAATGATTGTAAGAATAAGTACAACGCTTTCACAGCACTACGAAAAATGTGTTCGACATGCTAAGCTCAGTTATGTCAGGTACTGATGAGTAGTGTGTTTATGTATATGATATACATACAAAGTTGATTATTATGATTTTAATGAGATTGATTTTTAAAGGTGTGCTGGATTGGGATTGTTTTGTCACGAACGTATTATCTATTAGCTCACTTTTTCAGCGTGCAAAAGTGCTTCGTATATTATTTGCGCTACATTATAGAATGTGTTTTAGGTTGACTTACCAAGACGGTTCATGTTCGCATCTAGGCATTTCTTCAGGCGGCAACCGGGACACCAATTCCTTCTTGTTTTATCTATCACGCAGTCTCCATTTCCGGCTTTGAATAAATTTAAAAGCAAAAATAATTAGTTCGATTTCCTAATGTCATTCAAACCAACAGTTTTCTCTATATATGCATGTAAGGTTAGGCTAGTGGCGATAAACATATAACATTGTTGCATGCAATCAATATTTAATAAAAAAAGAAAAGAATTAAGTACAAACATACCAACACAAGTATATACGATATTTCTTCGGATTGATCTTTTAAAGAAACACGAGCAGCCGTCACAGCAAAAAACACCATAATGTTTTCCGTAGGATTTATCTCCACAAACTTTACATGGTATGGGAATAGGTAAAGTTCGCCCTTTAAACAAAAGTAAAATAATATGTGTAGGTCACTTTTCAAAAAAATATTCAGTAGAAAATCATTGGTAACAGATTGATAAAAGCATCCAAATTTTACCCATATTTCTGAAGCACTTTCCTTCCCCTTTAGTGACCTTTTGATTTTGATTTACCAAAATGAATCTTAGAGGTTATGCACAACAATTTATTTTATTGACAACTCTCTATTTATATTTTTTGATGATTTCCAAACTTATTAAACTATATAGGTTCTGTTCTGACTAGCACTACTACTGACTAACTGACTACCGACTCTTGTGACTTGATGCCACTCCGGACTTCTAGTTTCAACTGGAAGGGTTGATTCCATTTTAAATGTTAAAGTAGGAGACAAATCGCGTGGCTAATAGGGGAACAAATCATACATATGTTATGTAGCGTAGTGGGTAATATATATCTTTCTCCTTGTAGAGCACCTGTAGTCATGTCATGTCGTGCGAAAAGGAGTGCATTTATAATCAGTTAAGTGTTGCTGTACATGGTAGTTACCGGAGCCATTTCCCGGACCCTAATTCTTGCTTAAAAGAACATGTGTATTATCTCCTTCATTATACATGTATAAAGTTGTGTATAAGCAGAGCGTAGATGATGGATAAACCATGTTATACCTTGTTACACCGCTTATAAGTGGTATCGCCAATACTTTTGTAGAAATTGTTCATAAATTCAAAACCTGATTGTGACATGTAGAGAAGCCGACGTTAGTTTTAATATCGCAATGTTGAATGCGACATGACTGGAGTAGAGAAAGACATAAGAAGAAGTGTGCATGTTATAGCCATACAAGTTTATGAGGAAAAGCTCCTTACTTCTGCCCTTTCGCTTTCCCTTTGCTTGGGTCAAATTTAAGAAAATATGACAGGCTTTCCTCACATTATTCTGCTTTCATCATAATCTTTGCCTAGTTTTAATACTTTCATATGTGATTAGTTTGTGTACATAGCCATCCAACAGTGCCAAAGCCAGAAAAACCGTGTAGTTGTATCGTGTAGATGCATAGATTACGAATTCTATCGCATGTATTTAAGTGTTGCAACAAAGCGAAGAAAAAACTTAAAGACTATGGATGAAAAAAGTTAACGTGTGATGATACAACACAAGAGACTCCACGATTTCCCCTCCTTGAAGCTAAAAGGCTACATTATTTATTCATCTGAAGATAAGTTCACTTGAAAATAACTTACACCAAGCACATTATCAAAAACTAGTAGAGAACACAGCATAACGCATAAGTATACATTACTTGACATTATTTTTTCAAGAGAAAACAAAATATAATGTGATGTATGTGTACATTGAAAATCCACATTTATTGTCAGTTGGATTAAATGACGTGACAGTAAAAATCCAAACAATTCCTTGAAAAAAAGTTTCAGTCATACATACACACAACATTATTATAAGTTCCATTCAAGTATTACTTATCGTAATATGTCTGTAATTTTGGAGAAAGAGAAAAAAACTTTTGCCTTTTGATACTCTTAAACATTGCGTCGAATACATAAATATGGGAAAAGTAACATTACCATAGACAGAGAGAAAAGCAATACTAATAGTTTTACATTACCTTTTATCTCATTTTTTGCTAACACATAGCAAACAAAGTATTTTGTCGTTTTAAACAAAAATATTTTACTTACACTTGCTAACATAAAAACTTTTACAACAATGAAAATAATGAATCAACTCTCTCATTAAGTTTTTGTTATACAAATATACATGTACATACATCAATAAGGTAAAGTTTATTATAGGAATACCAAGTTGGTAGTTGGTGAGACGTACAATGTTCCATTTTCCCCTTCATTGTTTCATGTTTTGCAGAGCCATTTAGATCAGAACTTCTTTCTTCCTGAAAGCAAGCAATGAAAAAAATTATTAATATTAGCAGCTCAACAATCAACCTTTTCATGCATTCCTCTAAATTTGTTATTGAAGAAGGTGAATAGTTATGGCTATTTAAGGTTAATTTTCCAGAGTGAATTTGAATTCCTCCACCCCCCAAGAAATAGGTATAATTACACGATTGACAATAGTTGAAAAATGAATAAGGATATTATACCCAAGAATTGTGATGTAATCGCAATCCCTGGAATCCTCGTTTCAAAATGATGAAACATAACAATATTTCTTGAAGGTTGATAGAAGTTCAGCACTACTTCCACCAAGGTTTCCATTATTCTTCTCTAATATAGGGCTGTTATATTGTAGTCCCTTTGACTTGCTCGTTACTTTCTCCATTTTGTTAGGTACGGTTTTATGCACTGCTACAAGAGAAAGTTCCTCGTGAACATCATCAACTTGACTAAATCTGTAGAATGAGGGCTGTAGTTTCTTCTGTTTGAGAGGAAGCATGAAGAATTGGTTGTCAACTTCGTCGGAGCTTGTATGATCGTTTTCACCGTTTAATGATTGATATCTGAACTGTGAAGTTTGAAGTGTGACCGGTAGGTCCGTGGAGTCGGTCTCATATTCCGTTTCTGATATAAACACTTTGCTTTAATGTTAAAGAGATCAAATATTTTTATGATTTTTAAAAATTTATTCAGTCTTAATGCAATAAGTATGTACATCATTTTGTACAATATTTAAGATTTCATTGTAACCTGTCTTTTGGATGATACATGTAGCAGGGATACTCTCTTTTAGCGCTTGTCATCTTTTTTATACAACAGAGTAGAACAATCAAAGCTAATATCAAAATGAGAAAAAATATAATGACAATGACGTGTTCCTCTAAGGATTTTCTACCAAAATCCATTTTTACGCAGTTCTTTTATCATACGCAACCTGCGAAAACGGTTTGCCTTGGGTTGCTACTTATGAAACCAAGATGAAATGAGCTGAACCTGTTGCCGGCGTGTCTTCAATATTTAGAATGATATGTCGCATTTTATTTATTAGTATAACATAATGCATAGAACACAGGGAAAATGATTTGGCAGAACTTTCCATCCATCAACCCAATCAAAACCAACGGAACCGAAAGATGCCGAGATTGAAAAGTTATGTAGGACGAAACAGGAAGTTTAATTACTTCCTACTGACGCACATATGTATGAAAAATAGCTAGAATTACATTAATTTTCGTAGACCGCAAATTTTTTTAAAAGGTCTACATTGTAATTTCATTAGGTTGGTATATTCTAGGTATCGAAATATGTGGTAAAAGAAAATCATATAACTTGTTGAGAGCCGAGTATAAATTTATATCATTTTATCGACATTTACGTAGATGACAGCAGAAAGAATTTGGTCTATGAGAAAATGAAATTTTCGCATCTTCTTGCTTTCACTTTACGATATTATTTCGAGGAGAAAGTTTTATTAATGTTCTTCACGCAATATTACCACACATCAAAAAATCTATATACTTTCCTTTTTGGGTAAAAGAATACAGAGAAGAGATGTTTAATAAAAATAAAAGTTGTCTGTAGGATGTTAATGGCAATATAGGGTAATTGGCAATTTTGATGCTATACCATACATGAGGAAACTATAAAAATGGTATAGGTTATGGCATGTATCTATTCAAAATTCTAAGCAGTTTGAAGTATATATTTGAAGCATATCAACTTCACTGTTATATGCATTATGCAAAAAGCAATTTGCTATTCAAAACTTCGCTAAATGAAATGACGTCTTTAATAAAGACCTCAAGTACGATGGTTAAGTGCAAAAGCATGAATTATCGAAAATAAATTCGTTTTGTGAGTGGTATATTACAAGATAAAATACTGAAATAAGAAATCCGTTTCAGTTTTGTGTTAAAACAAAATCCTGGATCCATTCATACTAAATCCGTTTACCCTCCCTTCTGGCATGATTTGCAAACTGAATAAAATTATTATCTAGTTAGGAAACTGTGAGTTTCCAATACAATATAAATATTCTTATAAATAAATATTAATATTGTTTATTATGTTCCTCTTTGTTCGTTGATATGTTTATGAGTACCAAAAATGTTGACAGAGTCAGAAGTAAATTAATATTGAAGATTTCGAATGAAGTTTACAGAATTCTACGATGATCTCGAGAAACAGTGGCAGGACAGTTATGATACGGTTAATACTTTTGCTATTTTCACCTAAATATTATTTGGGATTGTGATATCTCGGGATTGGGACAAGAAATAAAAAAATTATAATGCTACGGCTAGCACGGTAAGCTGAAAATAAGGTTCTAGGTACCATACCACGTAATGGTATATTCACCAAATCATTTACTAATATGAAAGGCGCATTTGGAGACCGTTGCATGTATACCAGCGGTACAGAAATAGTCATGTCTCTTCCTTACATTCCCAAAAGTATCCTTCCCTTTTTATACAACCGCCTGCGGATGAAGTGCCAGAGCTTACGACAATAGAAAGTATATTGAAACTAACTTCCACGTGCTTTAAATTGAAATAGTGAACTATCATGTTAATTAGATTCAAATTAATTTGAACAGTTAACAAGATGTTTGCGCTAGGAGAATACAACCAAGCAAGTATGAAGGAAACTTTAAGAGGAAAGGAAGATCTCTTGAAACTCTTACCGACTAAGGATGAACATCTTCCACCTCGCAAAATGAAAGATAGTTTTGTTACGGCAATCATTCCATTAAAATCCGATTTACGAGTTCGTGACAGATATCTCAATCCAGATGGAAACCTTAGAATCGGAAGATTTCTTGAAGAGATGGACTTTTTCTCAGGTATTCATCGATTTAAAAGACCTTCCATACTGAAATTCAGTTCGATAAAAAATCTTGGAAACGTTCATTTTCAGTTTACTGCTGTTATAAGCATATACTTAACCCTAAGAGTGTTGGTTATCCGAGCCCTTACTCTGTCGTCACAGGCTTTGTAGATAATATTCATATAACGAATTCTGAAATGAAGGTACTTATTTGTAGGGCCACAATTTTGTATTAATGTGAGCAAATCTTGTTGAGTTATATACTTTCATTCTCTTACCCTTCATTTACATTCAGAGTATTGAGAATGTAAGATTGTCTGGTCATGTAACATATACTGGAAAGACGGCGATGGAGGTCTGCATTGTTGTTGATCAAAAGGATGATCACGGAGTGTATCAGAAATGTATGGAGGCTATTTTTGTCTTAGTTGCAAGAGATGTTATGAACAGAGGGGGAGCGAGAATCAACCCTTTGATTGCAGAAACTGCTGAAGAAAAGGAGTTTATAAAGAAAGGAGAAAGTCCGTTCAATCTAATAAAATATTACTGTATTTATTTCAAGATCGAGATGAATATTTTTATAATATCTATGTATATATTATAATGTTATTTAGTCCGTCAACAGACCCGAAAAGAACGGGAACTAGAAAATGTCTTTGTAAAGCCACCAAATGAAGTAGAACGTAAAATCATCCATGATAGATTTATTGAAAAGAGCAACCTATCAAAACCATTTCCTACAAATACTAAAAAAATGAGTGATTCTGTCCTTAAAACTGTTTTTATTTGCCAGCCACAGGTACAATATATTTTTTAAAAAAGACAAAAGTAAAGAAATATCACACTTTATAGGAATGATGTTAAGCTTTGTTTTAGGACCGGAACAGACAAAATAAAATTTTTGGAGGATTTACCATGCGTATGGCTTATGAGTTGGCACTAACTAATACGTTTATTTATGGGTATACTCCTATTTCAGATGAAAATTACAGCCCAAAGTATTTGTTTGTATAATTGCAATTTTGGATTTTTAGCAAAAAACGTCCAAAAATAGTGAACATTGATGACATCAAATTTCTTTATCCAATTGAAATTGGTTCCATTTGTAGAGTCAGATCCCATGTAACGCTCACATGTCAAATCAACATTATTTGTCCTAGTTGTTGCAATTAAAAATTGTAATCAATCCCTAACGTTTAAATGTCAGATAGGATACGTGGAGGCAAACTTTATCCATACTGTAGTTTATGCTGAAATTGTATACCCGAAAACTGGTGAGATACGAAAGACCAATGGATTTCATTTTACGTTTCTAGTACCCCAGGAGCCCGGGGAGGAACCTGTGCCCACGCTTGACTTTGAGACTTACGAAGGTGATTTACCTTACTAATATTTTTTTTAATGTGTGACATCTTGTTCGAAATTTCGTTTTCATCCTTTTATTTTTAACAAACAAAACGATTCAGAAGCTATATACTACCTCAACTCAAGACGATACTTTAAGAAAATGATAAAGGACTATAGTGAGTTGACTGGAGGTGCTGATAAATAAATTTTGCTCTTAACGATAATAAATGAGATTTGCATTTTACATGAACAAAACATTGTACTCTATACCAAAGACACAAAATTCAGTAACACATAATAGTCAATGGTTTTGAAATTTCATAAGAGTCTCATGTAAAAAGCTTTGGGAAGCATCTGCAGCGTCTACTCCACTATATCAGCACTCTATATTACTGCTTCTACTGCTTGCAAACATAATGCAAAAGCCCTTACATTGAATGGAGCACATGCAAAAGAAGGTGTATACGTCTTATGTGTAGAAAGGATGTGATACTGTGACTGTATAGAGCTTGCAATCCGGCAAAAAAACATTCATGCACTTCATGTCTATAACCACCCACATGGACATGTACAACTGAACATGAACATAGTTCCTGGATATAATATATGTACACCATCGGTTCTTTCCGTATCGAATCATATGATAATAGAAATGTGGTTTTCTGCAATGTTTATAAACATTCGTCTCATGTTCTTATCTATATGAAGTTTCGGAATTCTCACTGAAACCTTCACTTTCTGGCTTCAAAATGATTACAGATATTAAGAAAATGCTAATTTTAGTATACATTTATTTTATTAAAGGCAAGTTTTGAAAATTAAGCAATGGTGACAGGTGTCTGACGATTTTGAAACAGCGTAACTACCTGTTTAGAATTTGGATTTAATAGTTTAATTAAGTATAGGCTTCCGAAAGTAACCTTTGTATCCGCGCCTTACCTTTCAAGATGTTTCGGCTAGCACGGTAAGAAGCCAGCTTGTCAAATCATTTCAATAAAATGACACTGTTTTATATAAAAAATGATACTGTAAAATCCAAACTTTAAAGGAGCATATTGAGACCACTGCATCAGCAGTACCAAATTAATGGAAGTCAAGCATTTTACATGCAACGTTTTTCATACCACTCCCTATTCATTAATCCACCTGTTCATGAAGTGCCTGAACTCACAACCCAACGAAGTATGCACAAAAACTTTTGTTAATTCTACCCAATACGTACATTCAAATATATATATGTAGTACGTGAATACTAGCATATTACTTTTGAACCGAAAATTGCAACAGTTACAGAAATATTCGCAGCCGACATTGGGCAAGCCAAGGAATATAGTGCAGAAGGTTTAAAAGTAACAGCAGAAAGACGAGAAGCTTTGATGAAATTACTACCCACTGCAGATGAGCAACTTCCACCACGTACAATGAAGGATAGCTTTGTTACGGCAATTGTACCATTGAAATCACAACCTGAAATTCGTGAAAGGTATGTCAATGCAGACGGAAGGGTGAGGATCGGAAGATTGTTAGAAGATATGGATGTATTTGCAGGTATATTGGATTTGGATTAGATAATATGTATTTTAAAAATGATAAAACAAATTAGTTCAGTTCGTAAAAAATGATTGAATCGCATCCGTATTTAGTTTTCTGTTGCTTCAGACATATACTAAATCCTAAAAGCGTTGGTCAAAAAAATCCTTATTCCGTCGTCACCGCACTTGTGGATAGCATTTACATTACAAATGATATGATAAAGGTATATTTCATACAAGCAAATATGGTAGCAGAAAACGAATACTGTGTTAAATTTTGAAGCGTCATAATTGTATTTTCTTAGAATTCTGAAGATGTGAGATTATCTGGTCATGTGACATACGCCGGAAAGTCTTCAATGGAAGTTTGCATTGTCGTTGATCAAAAAGATGATGATGGGGTCTATCAGAAACGTTTTGATGCTGTATTCCTCATGGTTGCAAGGGATCCTATGAATCGAGGATCTGCAAGAATTAATCCCCTAGTTGCAGAAACACCAGAAGAGAAAGAGTTTCTTAAAATGGGAGCCGGTTGGTTAGATATAACATGATATGCTTATGGTTATCATAGTCCATGATTATTATTATAAAATGGATCTTAGAGGCATGCTGATTTAATGAATCTCTTCAGCTCGCCAACAAATCAGAAGAGAACAAGAAGAGGAAAATATTTTCAAAAAGCCCCCAAATGAGGAAGAACGTATAATCATACACGATAGATTTATTGAAAAGATGAATCAAAACCAAGCAGGGACCCTTCCCACAAATAGTAAAAGAATGAAAGATTCTGTTCTTAAAACTGTTCTGATTTGTCAGCCCCAGGTAAAAATTAAGAGTACAGATTGAGTTAGAAATATGAGATAATGTGAAAATCTAAGAATTACAAGCTTATGAATAGTTTTATATTTGAACATATTCCAGTACCGAAACCGATATAATAAGATTTTTGGAGGGTTCCTCATGAGAATGGCGTATGAACTAGCATTTACCAATACGCTTATATACGGGTAAGTACTAGCGTTAAATGAATACAGAACCTGCATAGCTTTCACAAAATTAACTTATTCTTTTTTTTGAAATTCTAGTAAAAAACGACCAAGAATTTTGAACATTGATGACATCAAATTCCAACTACCCGTTGAAATTGGTTCAATTTTACGACTTAGATCACACGTATGAAAATACTAACACAAATTGATTTTCAGTTCTGTATGTATATACAAATGTATATTGGATTTTAATGAGTACATTTTAATACTTCAGATAGGATATGTTGAAGGAGACTACGTTCATTCAGTGGTAATAGCTGAAATTGTAAACCCCAAAACTGGTGAAATTCGAAAGTCAAATGAATTTCATGTTACCTTTCTGATACCACGAGAAGATGGGGATGAGCCTGTACCAAGCCTAGAGTTTGAAACTTACGAAGGTAATTTGGACCATATAGTCTCAAATATTCTTATAATTATTATTTTGTTATCATTTCTACCTAACTATGGTTCGCGTTGAACGTTGAATTTAACAGAAGCCATATACTACCTTAACTCAAGACGGCACTTCAAGAAAATGATGGAAGATTTTGGAGATTTTGTTGGAAACATTGGGAAGTAACGGGAGTTACTTCATGCATACTGCATGAATTGCACTGGTTGCTGAATTACTTCAAGTTAAAATCCAGTCATTATGATTATTTTTTATCCAGTATTACTGACTGCCTCCGTGACCGTCCTTTCTTTCCATTATGTTTCGGATTGTTTTTTTACTTATTTTTTGCTTTAATTTGCTTTATTAAACCACATGTTAAGAACCACTATATAGGTTAGAATATTTCGTTATGTACATATTTCACGTTAAATTAAAGCCATCAAACGTTAAATGCAATTAGATTAGTTTATATTCCTTTGTTTGGAATTGTTAATGATATTCTATGCTTTATTATGTGTTACTGGTTTGCTCCTGCTGACCATGAATGTGCCATCAATGAAATAAAACTTGAATCTACTTAATACTTGGTGATAAAGGCTCATATTTTTTTTATAC
The DNA here is from genome assembly GCA_964034955.1 of Orchesella flavescens. Classification (NCBI taxonomy): domain Eukaryota; kingdom Metazoa; phylum Arthropoda; class Collembola; order Entomobryomorpha; family Orchesellidae; genus Orchesella; species Orchesella flavescens. The sequence continues at coordinate 35,773,887 of OZ035955.1, forward strand.
AAAATCGTATTTGCATAAATATTATTGCTGCATGGTGCATACAGCTGCAATTCACGTAAATTGTAGGGTTCATTTTTTTTGATTTGTTTGAACTTTCGCTTTACTTACGCAGCTCTTGAGCATTCATTTATGTAAGTATCATCGTTTACATACTTTTCATCCGTGGGTAACTGCTTAGAAAAATACAAGAAAGATACCAAGAACTGTACGTATGGTACGTGTTACTTTATGTACTTATGAGTAATTCATACCAAACCAATAAGCTCAGTTTAAACTAGTTAAACGATTCCATACGCTGTTTGCTTATTCAAATGACATCACAGATAACAAAAGGTACGCGGTACTTCATGGGAGAAAAGCAATTTGACTTGTTATTCACGACAAAATTATTGTAATGCGGGATCACATTAACAAGAGCTTTGTTTGCATAGACTGTAGATATAGGAAAAATCTTCCGGGTAGATCATAAGCATAGCACATACACAAGGCATACACAAAATAGAAGCAGAAAGAACACATCTCCAAATATAAGGCTGGAAAAGAATAAAAAATTTAGTTGGATTTTAATTTGAATTATATATTAAGAATTTGTTCTGCTAAATTAACTGTAAGAAATCTTTTAAAGCAGTTTGCATCAAAGAATTTCATACCCACCAAAACTTCCCCAGAAGCTTAAAGTTTTTCACATACATATTTAAGCAGTGTATTCGTGCAGGAATCACATTCTCCTTGTTTTAAGACTACTGCTAAACTTTATATTTCGTTGAAGATGCAGTTTTCAAGAATGTCAGTTTCCTCCTTGTTGTTACTTGCCTTTGCTCTGTGTTTCCTAAATGGAGCCCTTTCCTTTTCGACGTTTAATCTTCAAGAGAACCCAGGTAACCTTTTGCGTTTGCATTGTTGTATTTCATTATAACATGAATATGGGTCTATGGATCTGATGTGACTTGTGAATTTCTTTTTCAGTAGACAACAGATTCGAAGGATGGAGGATCAAACGGTCGCCTACTGAGGACGTTTCAGAGATATCCCGAGAAACATTTTCGTGGTGGCGCGGTGCCGGATTGGCACCGGTGTTGCCATGATGGCTCAATATCGATATGACCATTTTGCCATCACCCACCCGCTTTTGCAGTATAGGCATTGGCCTCATGCTGGACATGTATTGGCAAACCGTATGGTTGATACGGCATTGGCTTCATGCTGGACATGTATTGGCAAACAGTATGGTTAATACTGCATTGGCCCAGTATCCAACCAACATCACACCAGCCTAAACTGTCTGTATGAATTTTTACGAGACCAACACGAAGCCAATACATATCCAATACATGCTAATATATGGTTTCAATGTCAAATAGGTTCATATAACAAAAATTCAAAAAGATAATTAATTTTTATATTTATTTATCATGCACAGCAGTATTATACATTCCAACATCTATAATAACTTGCAATATCTTACAATTAAGCATAATTGAACTGCATTTTATAATTAAATGGTCCCATTGGTAAATATTGTGGCCTACTGCCCAATCCTGAATCATCTGAAGTTTATTTCTGCTATTAGTGGGTAAGGTATTAACTACATCAACCCTTGAAGGGATCTTATCCTCAATGCCACTTTCAACATCTAAATCTTGAATCGAATCGTACCCAAAGATTGTACACATTGATGAAACACGACTAACTCCCCATGTAGGTTGACTGTTCAATGTTTTCTTCATCTTCGCAATCGTTGCCTGTGTTGACCGAATTGCACGGCGCTTTATTGTGCGACGAGGAGTTTCCATCTTGACTTCTTCTCTTTCTTCCTCCTTTTTTGTCGTTCGAGTTTCTGAACCAAGTACCAATAAACTTGTCAATAACGGAGTTCGTTGTGTAAGGAAACGATCCCCTCACGGCATCTAAAAGTTCCAACAGATTCCACTTAAATATCGAACATTCACATCACCATTCACTTATTAAGTTTTGTCATTTTGCTGATAGTACCTCGTATAACTTGAATAATAAGTGCATTGCCAATTGGAATCTTTCCACTGGAGCTGGTTAATCTAACTTGGAGTGCAAATTGATGTAAAAATACGAAGTTTAATACATTGTAAACGTTTCCAGCCAATTCATGGCCTCCGATTTTAGATAAACTGACAACCTAAAAAATTAAAAGCCCAAAGTTGGGTTAGTTTATAGTAGTAGAGCACAATGTATAGAATATATGATATTTAATTAAATGCTAACCAATAATTCAAAGTTATCTTTGGATTTTAGCCACTCTTCAAACGATTCCAGTTCCTCCAACGACTGTAGTGGTAGTTGTGGGACCAATACTTGCGGCGAATTCGGTGGTTGTTGGTTAAACTTTCCAATTACGTTCACTAGCAGGGATTTGATGTTCTTTAGTTCTTCTTTCAAAATTTCCTGGTTCTGCAGAATCACGTTTAAAGTTTCTGGAAAAGCATAATTGCACACTGGAAATTAACGGCGTACCGCTACAAAACTGCACCATTTCATAGTTTTTAAAATATAATTTCTTACCATCCAAGCTATGTGATGAAATAGGGATTGTTTGGAGGCTCCACAATGTTTTGTCTTTCGGACACCAACAGCCGACCAGGTGTGAATAGCTGGGTTCCTTGCTGCAACACTTGGGAAGGAGCGTGAACTGGCTCAGCTGGTCTTCGAATCTGGGCTGCTGATTGCGTTTTCTGGTAATCGACAAGCTGCAGTGTCGGATGATTAATTAACAGGGCTTGTGGGTCCTGGAAAGATCCATTCGCTGGCCATTCAACTCTTCCGTCTGGAATAGGAACAACACTTGCTCGTGACAAAGATGTCCTTAAGGCTTGTTGTTGGCTGTTCAAAATGCTTTCTACGATTAAAAATAAAATATGTTTTTAGGACTGCAGATTAAATTAATAAAACTTGCCAATACTCAGTCAAAGTATATTTACCATTTAAGTAATTTAAGTCAACTGGTGGCTGCGATGCGTTTACCAGTGGGACCCCATTTCCACGAAGCACTTCATGTTCACTGGAGTCAATATCGGATGACGCACTTACACTACATCGCTCAACTTTTGCTTCAGCTTTTTTTATATCATCTAAATAAAAAATCATGTGATTAGCGATCGACATTATTGCAAACAAAACGATAAGTTGAATCCAACTAGTTAATTAACTCTACTCTTTCAACTACTTACCGTAACCTTTGATGAATGTGATTTTATATTTTGGCCATGTTTTTAATGGAACGTGGTTAGAGGTCCTTTTAATTTGTTCAAAATTTGAAGGTCGGAACTTAGGAAAAGAGCACTTGGTTTGATCTTCAGAAATCCAAGTAGAAGGAACAAAATCGACTGAATTATCCTTCTTGAAATTAACAACGGAAAACATCTTCATTTTATCGAGAATTTTGACTAAGCGTCCACGGAACTTCAGAAATGGTAGCTTTCAATACAAAAGTGCGTGATTAAAAGATATGAATATTATTGGAAACAAAAGTAAGTTTAAGATCATCAGACATTTTTGTACATAGTGGAGGATGAGATATCTGTATAATCCCGCCGATTGTTACAGCTACTAAGCTAGTACTTGCTGACAGTCAGACAGGTGCAGGTGCAATGCCAATACTGGGCCATTACATTTTGCCATTATGAGTTTTGATGTGTGTAGGCAAAATCGTACTAAGTAGCGGTACGGCATTGTTTTGGTACTGGCATAGCCATTATGTTACTGCCTTTACCAATACTGTGTCACGCCATCACGGTAAGCGCATACTGCCTATCATACCTGCTGGCCCAGTACAGAATTGGTATCCTAAAAATAGGTAGTGGCATATCCAATACTAAGCCAATGCCTTTGCTGGATATGCCAACGTTTCACCAGCATGAATGTTTCTCGGGATCTGCCTTTGGACCTAACGAAGCGTCTTGGAATCTAGCTCGTACGCAAAAATACATTTTGTTTAAAATACTGAAAAACATACCCGTTTTTCCAAATAAGACAGCATTAAAGAATGTAATGTTGATTTATTCTGTGGTCCAATTATAGAGACAGCCTTGAAATGGGAAGAAATGACAAGGGAAATGATGAAATCCAGCAATAACATAAAGTAACAAAATATCATGTAGTTTGTGTTCTGTTCCTTTCCAACCACTCGTTAATTCAAATTTTGTTCCAACAACTACCCGTAAATAAGTAATGATATTTAAAGAGAAAAAGAAAGAAAGTTATATATGTTTGTTAATATATTTTAAGAGATTATAAATGTAAGAAGTATTTTATGATAATTTATATGAATTGAATAAGTAAAGTACCAATAAAAGACAATTGTTTAATTCTACGTGAAGTTTAGGTATGATGTTTCCATCCAAAAAAATATTTGAGTCAGTATCATTAGCTCCTGAATACTAAATTATGCATTCATAGCTAACGCGGAGGCAGTTCAATAGATCGATTCAACACGCATTCAGATTCAGTGAGGTGACCGTTTGACCCAATGATGTACAGCGATGACTATCTCAAGCTCCACTTCGTCAAGTCATAGAAACAAAATGCGATCTTCGATTGCAGTGCAGACCATTCTGCAATGATTGGTGTCAGACCATTTTAGGAATTTGGAGAAGCTTAGTAGAGAATTTGTAATTCTTCGTAGCATGATGAGCATGCATGGAAAGAAAAATCTCACCTACATTCATTTCCAGTAACACGCTGACAGTTTTTAGATTCTTGTATATAAATTAAAAATAGGGCTCACAAATCTAGAATAATATGAGCTGCTTTAAACAATGTCCTGGAGGAAATAAATTTCCTAATCTCTGTGATGTCCCCGTTGTTAATCCATGCGAGGGATTCGGATACAAGTCTCCATTTCGAAGGGTGAGTTTACTATCGGATTAGCCACTACGCAGTTCCAAAAACTCATCATTGGTTTCTTATTCATATATTATTACATTGTAATATTTTGTGACATTTAGGAGGTCCCATTTAAACTTGTGTTCGTTACGCAATGGTACAATGAAAAAGTGGAGATTGAGAAGCGTCTAATGCTGTCATATTATCATTTTGATGGAACCATTGAGATGGTACACCTTTCGTTCCTTTGTTCTAGAAGTCATACTTCACTCTATAAACTCATTGCATTATTGAAATCATATCGTAACCATACCTGAACTTGGGTTTCTTAGAAAGATTTAGATCGTCAGCAACCCTTCCTGAAACGAATAAAACTGGAGAACATTAAAGTACAAGACTTATTTGTTGGAAACAAGCTCTACATTTTAGGTAGACATATGATCATCCTGGACTATGGCGATGGAATAACAAGAGAGTACTGTTCTCCCCTTTGTGAGCGAGCCTTCCTATTAGTAAGACCAGAAGCGGTTGGGAATCTTCCTTGTATTATCCAAAGACTGGAGAAATGTTTCCGCATTGTGTATGCTAAAATGGCTAGATTGACTAAAGAAATGGCATACGAGCTCAGTAAACCCGATGAAGGAGAAGAATTTCACTTGTAATAATTAAATTAAACTAAAAGTTCTTTATCAAACGTACAATGATTGAGCTGAGTTTAAAAAAAGGATTAAATCAATTTTCCGTTTAGAAAGTCTATTCACAGCTTGAGTGGAAAAGTTGTCGTCGCATTCTTTCTCATGACTGAGAAAGCCATGGAGAAACTCAGGAATCTTGTGGGCGAAGACTTGGATCCACAAGAATGTCTACTCAAAAACCATCAATGTTTAAGGGCATTGTATGGACATGACAAAATGATGAATGGATTTTATTATTCCGATACTCCAGAATGTGTTCAAAGGGTATTCGCTTCGCTTAATAGTGTCACATGTGTCACACAAATAAAAAAATCAATCTTCAAGCTCACGATTGACGTTATCAAGTTGTTGAAACCTAATATTACTCATTTAATAGGATGCAAGCTTCTTTTTCTCAGCATGCCCCAGGTGTACATTGCCATCCGAAATGAGATTAAACGGGACAACGACTTGTTGTGTTATAAAGCCTCACATTTTGCGAGAAGGTCAGTATTTTAAAGACACATGTCATGTCTTACTGAAAATGAGTCGTCATGTATCAAATGACCATTATTTGCACCATCATTTTATCATACTTGTTTTAATTTAGGACGAGCTGGTATCGTTTTAGGAGATATTGTAGCTTCCGGTTTTGAAATAACAGGGCTAGGAGTATTTTGGGCGAATAAAAAGCAAGCTGAAGAATTTTATGAGATTTACAAGCGCATTTATGTAGAGTCAGAATATTGGGTAAGTTTATATAAAACCTATAAGATCTCATGTACTTTGATTAAATCCATTCTAAACCTCTAGTGAGTAAAATTTCATGTAGGAAATGGTTGACGAGCTTTCCATTGGACCTTGCATGGCAGTTGAGATTGCTATAAAAAACAACCAACAAAATCCTGTGGAGCATTTCCGACAGTGTACTGGTCCACCTGACCCAGTAAGCTTGAAATACAATCCCACAATATTTTTATAGCTCAAATTAAGTACAACTGAAAAATTGTTCCTGAAGGACTTGGCAAGAAAGGTACGTCCACAAACTCTCCGAGCAAGACACGGACTCACCAAAGCCCAAAATGCAGTACATTGCACAGACTTGCCTGAGGATGCAATTTCAGAAATTGAGTATTTCTTGGTAATTTTGGATAGAAGAGCATATGGAATCAAATGCGTTACTGGCGACATGAATTCCCCAGGTTGAAACGAATTATATTACTTTGCCAATATTTCAATCAACTGCTCAGTTTTCACCGCTTGGAACTTTGCATAATAATTATTTTGAAATTGTATTCAGTAAGACAAATATTTATTACTACATACATAATATATTGATTGATACTACAAAAGTAGTTTTGTACAGGATGAATGTATAAAGTTAATTTACAACATTGAAGTACGAATTCTTTTTGGCACCATCTAATCTTAATCTACTTTACTATTAATTTCTTACTTTCTGCTCGTACTCCACTGTCTCTCATCAAAAACAAGTTTATCCCTTTGCATAATTTCCCGCATGTACGCTCCTAAAATAAGTATGTAAACAAGGGTGGAAATACATCTGACAACGAATCTTGAAATTCTTGCTGATTCCAAAAGGCCGAAATGATCATACTCGTAGGGAATGGGATACCACCAAACCAAGGCTAGTATGAATGCAACTATTTGCAACAGTAGAAAAGCCAGAGCAGCACCACCCATAAGTTTAGCCAATTCCTAAGGATATAAGGTGTGTATCGTACCTTTAAATGTTTCAATTTCTAAACTATTAAAAATCATAATAATATTCAACAATATAGTAAGTTGAACATACCGATTCGATTGCTCTGAAAATTAAGCATCCCAAAATCAATGATACAATGAGGTAAATACCAAGCCAAGTCAGATACGTAGAAATAAATGGCTGCAACAAAAAAATTATTATTTTATTTAGCTTATTCGTATACAATTATTGGAGTTGAAATATTTAATAAATCTTTTTATGGAGAATAAGAAACTTACATCATCATAATAGGCAATCCAATGTTTGTTCACATTTATCACATCGAATATGAACGTCCAGATCAAAAACAAAGCATCCACCTTGTAAGAAAATGAATAGGTAAGTTTTAAATCAATTTATCCCCTAAATTTAGGTAATATTATGTAACTTACAATGTGAACGCTAGCTGCAAAGTAGCAGCAGCCTCTTAGTGAAATGCAGACTACTTTGCACATGGTGTTATTGGAGTTTTCCTTAGCGTTTCAGTTTGCCCCAAGTTCCATACACTTTATTCAGACTCACAAGAAATCTAACTGCTGCAATCAGAAGAACTTGCATGTGTATTGTTGATCTGCATGGAGTTTGAAAATGACTAACCTCGAATGTAATTTGATGAACAACTGAAAGGGAAACCACGAATTGAAAAAGTTGTCCCATCTATTAAACGATATTGATTACGACTAGATCATCAGGAGGAAGCTGACATGACGTATATAGAATCGAATCAAACGAATCTGGAATGGAATTCACATTATGCAATGGCCTATTTACTGGAAATTCATACATGAATTTCACCAACGATTACTTTCTTGAGTGCCAATAATGCCTCATTAGTACAAGTTAATATCATTTTGTGCGTATTGTGCGAGGTGCGCTATTGTTAGTGATGTGCATTAGAGAGTCTACATACAAGTATACGTAGTTATGTTGGGATGACTGTATTTTCACAAAAAATTATCAACAGCTTGACACAAAGATATTCTAATCTAAAGTGAACCGGATGTACAGTTCAAAAAGTAGATTAGAACTTCCGCAACCGGGAACGTGACTACGAAGCAAAATATTAGCAAAGTAACTGCATTTGCATAAAATATCAAATAATGTCGATTGTTACTTTTATGCACGCAGGTGTTATATGCCATGTGTATGTATATACTACTGGTTTTTCCATTATGAAAATAGACACAGAGTGTTCACATATATCGTCCTAAAGTTCCTGGAGCATAAAATTTATTTATAATAAACTTGAGTAGAAAGTAGGTATCAAATCAATCCATAATAATTTGGTGATTAATAAAAATAAAGCGTCTTGATATGTTATTTACATGAGAAATTGACAGTAGAGGTATTATACATACAAGCAACTGAGTCAGAGTAAAGTCTAGTTACATACATTACCACAGAACACAGAGTAAAATTTAATTGTCCTGACTAACGCCTTCTCGGTGAAGTGTTGACTTCTCGGACATACATTACTACCACAGCAGAATAAGCGAATGTTCCAAGAGCCCCAGCTATTAAAATGGCTATTTGATAAATGGATATAATCGGCTCATCATCATTTCCAATTCCAGAAAGATTCAAGTTTTCTGGAGTAGGTGTAGTTTGAAAAATGATTTCCGGAATATTTTCAGACTGATTCAGCTTTAGCTCCACGGATGCTTCCTCCAAAATGGCTTCAATTTCTGATAAGTCACTAGGCATAGTTGCGGTGGGTTTGGGAAGAAGACCAGCTCGCCTGGAGTTGCGAATTGAGTTTGTAATTGCTAATACGACAAGGTACACAAAAAATGCGCTGATTTGAAGAGCGACAAAACCAGCAATGGATCCCTTCAAAAGCTTTCCAGACTCCTAAAAATCATTAGAGAACATGTTCATTTCGACTTATGATTTGTTGTTATATAATAATTTAATTATGATAACATTGACATGCACATACCTCTTCTGCACCACGGAAAATAAGTAGTCCAAAGACGATGAAAAGTAATATGTATATGAAGGCCAAAATGAGAGAGAAGTACGTTGCATATGGCTGTGAAAGCAGAAGTAATCAAAAGCCAAAATTTTATTGCGACTCAATCTTGTTATCATATTTTATGGTTATGAAGACTGGGATCCTTTTGGGATATTGGTAATACTAATGAATTATAACTCCAAATCTTACATTGTGCCAGATCTCAGCTACACCAAGCAGGTCGACAAAAAACCCACCCAAAAATATAAGTCCAATTGTCTAGTGATAAAAAAATCACATATTGTAATAAAAACTCCAGTAATTTTTCAAGGCTATACCTTCAATATTCGGATACTAGTACTAGATATAATATAAAATTTCTTACAATATGAAGACTAGCGCCGTAGTAGACGCCACCACGCAAAGATAAACACATATTGCTCTGACAGTCCAACAATAGCTGGAATTTATTATTATTACAAAATTGGATTTCTACTTCCAGCAATCTTTCAAGTTGGACATAAAGTAAGAAGTAAAAATGTAAATGTCCTCCAAAAGCTCTTAATGACAATATGAAGATAAAAACTATAAATAATATTCTCAATCCTCTTTCACTTCATTTGTGCATTCTTGTGGAACGCAAACTCAACAAAATCGTAACAGATTTTCAGCGGTGGTACGATAGGATGTAATGCGAATTGTGATATACCAACGGACCCAGTGCCACAATAAGGTGGCTGACAGACATCTCTCTCTCTCCTTTCAAAACTTATACTCTTCTTCTTATAAAATACAATTTCTGCATATAATGTCTTGCGTTGAGTGTCTTTCTTATCAAGTTATGCGCTTGCTTTAATGTAGGTAAGAAAAATACAATATTTTACACAAGTGCGATTGCGTTTCGACTCCACTTTCGAAACAAACTAGGCTTGCAAACAGCTTCAATAGGAAGAATCAAGATTTTAGGAATTTCAGAACAGGCATCTAATCTAATGTAATGTACTATGTAGTTTTGGTTTTGTTTGGAACATTGTATATACAAAAGGGCGACGTTACGTTACGCTGCAAAGCAATTTATATGCTTTCAAATGAAAATGTTAGATACGCACATAATTTCCTATTGCATTGCATAGCATACATACATACATAATTACATACATAAGCTTTTGTGCTCTGCCACCTATCTCTAACGTCTAATCTCTCCAAGTTCAATTTCAATAGATCACAAGAGCTGACTAATCCGGTTTGATTTTATTGTGGCAAAGAATCGGGGAAATGTTGAATGTTTTTGTGACACTGTTTTTTTTCTCTCTCTCTCTCCATTTTCTCTTATATTTTACCGAAACTTTTCCTTTCGCATTTGATGAGTTGCCAAAAATATATAGAATGTCAGTTCGGGAAGATGATCCTGATCTGATCTGATGCACTTGCTTTTCTCGCTCCTCCTGTCTCTTCATGTCTAAGCGATTTGTCGTGAATCGGGTTCTTCTCAGTTTCAAGCTTCATGAAAAAAAATCATTTTTTTCATACATATGTACTCCATACTCCATCCCCTTCTCCCTTCTATCTCTATCTATGTCAACATATTAACTGGGCGACATTTCTTCGCTCATGTGCAATTTCCATTAATTACCAAAAAAAATGTCTGTTCTTCGTCAGACCGATAAACTCTCATAGTCGTAGTCAGTAAAGAAGATGATAATATTTCAGTGTAAAATGAGTGATTTATTTTTACAAATGCACATCTGCATCTGCACCAATACTTTTTAGATGCGAGCATTAGTATATATTCTTATATGATTAGTTGTCATCAAGAAGAATCATTTTTTTAGGATTGAAAATGTGAATACGATATCCGGTATCATCATGATCATGATTCATGATATAACAAAACGAAGACGAAGAAGATCATGGTAAAACACATTGTGCAACAAAGAGCACATCATATGACGCCTCCTCCACTCAATGCATGTTTATGTACAAAAATATACTATTTGCGTGTGTGTACTTGTTATGTATGAAGAATCTCGTTGTGGGATTCCAAAAAACATTTGCTTTTGTGATGCGGGAGAAAGCATTTTGGTGTAAACAAATCAACTTTTGTCTCTGACTGATCTGATAAGTAAAATACTTTTTTACATCAACATTTGGGATACGAGTTTAAGTTTGGAGCATAGTCAACTTGTGGAACTGTCTTTGTATGGTCTTGGTAATTGAAGAAGTTTATAATTTAAAAAACCATAATTTAATGTTCAACTACCACCAGCTTTCTTGAATGAATGGAAGTTATGTAGTGAGTGTGAGGTGAAAGGTGGCTTTCATTCAATGAAAGAGACCTTGATTGATTATCAATCAAGGTAGCATTGATGTCATCAAATGTCAAATGCAGACTAATTATTATATTTATGGTGTATATGGTCATTAGTGGGTTTGAGTTTGACGACAGCTTTTTTGGTTTGATCCTATCTTAGATCATTGAAGAGTCACAGACAGAAGAGGACCAAAACTAATCGGATGTCTCATATTCCATCCTCTGACTGATTAATTGACATCGTTCCGGTCATTCAGCAGTCCTCCATTGTGAAATTATTTTCGCGTACTTCCAAGAGCACAGTTTATTTTTTAAAGATTCAAGATTCCATCCATTAGTGATTATACTCAACAATCAACAATGGACGAGCTAGTACCAGAAACCCAGTTGACCCCTAGTCGTTTGGAAAATAATTCTCAGGAGTCAATAGACAGAGTTCCAGAATCACCCCCATTTTATACTCAGGAGGAGGAGGAGGAAGATGAGGAAGAGGAAAATGAGGAAGGAACCTATACAAAGTATGATGTTGAAGCTCCATTACCTCCACAAACTGAAGATCAACCTCCTAAAGTTTCAAAAATTACTTATGATGATGAGAGCCATCCTGTTGCTGGTAGCTCAAAGGGTTCCAAAAGAAAGTCCACAAAGTCCATTTCCGATGTTGTAATTGATATTGAAAATGAAGACGGGGGGACGGGGACGTCAGCTTCATCTTCAAATTTAAATGATGGAGAACTAGAAATTGAAGAATTTCCGGAGGAGGATGATGCCATTCTGCTAAGTGTTAAAGATGTTGCACAAGAAGATGTTGCAGAGGAAGGGCCTCCGGAAGATGATGTGCTGATGGAAGTAGACGATTCTGCTAATATGGAGACATTAGCCCTTGGTGCAGAGCTGGAGGCACAGGAAGAAGAGATGAGGAAAGAGTTTGATAACTTTAGAAAGTTCAAAGCTGGTGATAAGATCTTTCCAGACGTACGCCGTACGGAGTATAACACTGTAGCTTTCACGGTAGAGGTATACATACTTATTATTATTTATTACTTATCTTTTTTTTTACAATGAGTGTAAGTGTATGAGTTACGTTATGCTTACATATTGTTATCTTTTATGTTTATAGCCACCATCTTATCAACCAATGGCACCTCATCCACAAAGATTTGTGCCCAGATGGGATTCCAAGTTTGTTCCAATGCCATGCTGTGATGAAAATACACAAGTATTTAAAAACCGTAGAACTGATGATGACGTTTCGAATAATGAGACTAATGTTAATCGTTATGAATCAAATAATAGCTCATCTGAGGTAAAATAATGCACATATAATATAGTTGGAGTGTACGCCAATTGAAAGCACATGCACCGTTGATATTATTTATGCTTCTCAAATCATTTCCAAACACAGAACAACAAATCTAAAGTTCGCGTTTGGCAACGCATTACAGAAGCGTTAAATTCCCCTATGCTTACATCGCAAGACATTTACTCAGCAGTGAAACGATTCTCAAGGGTTACGTCGGAATTTAAAGCTTTAAACTATTGCATAGACGAGGTTAGTAATGTTATCAGTATTTTCTCACTGGTTTTTACTAGAACGTGATTAGCGTTCGATTGATTAAATATAAAATTTGTATGTTTTAGATTATGACGGATGCTGACCGGTCTCATTTTTTCTCGAAAGTCATTCCATTCATGAAGAAATTAGTTTTAAAGTTGCCAGAAATTGTAACGTGTCCCTTGCCAATACTCAGAAAAAATGTTAACCATCATATTTCCCTGAATCAAAGACAAGTGGCATGTCTGCTTGCTAATGCGTTTTTTAGTACGTTTCCAAGAAGGTTTCAGTTTGAAACAGAATTACCGTCTATAAATTTCAAAGAGTAAGATAGATTTATTGAGAAAAGAAAATACATCTATATTTTGTAAAAACCTGTTACTAAATATATGTTTTGCTTACTATCACTTACAGTTTGTTTTCTGACAATGATGATAAGGATGGAAAAAGACTGAGCATGAAGGCGCAAAAGATTCGATGTTTAATACACTATTTTACAAGAGTTGCTGCCGAGAGTAAGTGAACAAAAGTGATGAGGTAATTAAGTTGACTGGGGGCTTAAAGTTTACATTAATCATTACTGATTTTTTTTACAGTGCCTCAAGGTGTTGTCACCTTCACTAGGAAGAATTTAAGACATAGTAATATGCCAGACTGGAAGAAAATTGATAAAGGTCTAACTAACTTTGTACCGCTCATACGAGGTACCATTGAAGATGATGGGGAAGGATTACTAAAAGTTGATTTTGCTAATAAGTAAGTAGTAATTTCAGCATCCAAACTTTGGTGATATATTCAAAATATTCTATAAAAATTTAATTTCATAACCGAAATGTATGGTTACAGAATAATTGGAGGAGGAGTTCTTGGTAGAGGTGCTGTACAAGAAGAAATTCTTTTTGTAATATACCCAGAGCTTATATTGAGTCGGCTTTTCACAGAGAAATTAAATTTCTGCGAAGCAGTCGTAATTACAGGTAAAATTTTCCAACAATGATAATAATTATTACTATTACAATAAGTCGATAACGAGCATTTTGATATTGTGGATTATAGTACGTGTATTGCAAGTTTTATTTTTTTCCCATTTTAAAGGATGTGAAAGATTCTGTACATACAAAGGCTACTCACTGAATTTTAAGTTTGATGGAGATTATCAGGATGTAACCCCGTACGATTCTAGGAGGAGGAGATGCACACAAATTGTAGCAATAGATGCTCTCTACATATCTCGGCCAAGTTTTCAATTTAGTCCAAAGCACATAACTAGAGAGCTCAATAAGGTGAGTACCAAGACCAATAATTGTACATTGTTATTGAGAGAGAGGCTAGATCTAAAGTGACGAGGATAATAAACATGCCTTTGGTTTTTTAATAGGCATATGTTGGATTTTCTTCGCCGGTTAACTCTCCTGTAGCTGTTGCAACTGGTAAATGGGGTTGTGGAGCTTTCAACGGGGATCCTCAACTGAAAGCAGTAATTCAGCTTCTTGCAGCATCACATGCAGGAAGAGATATTGCGTTTTTTACTTTTGGAGACATCGAATGCTATATGAACATTCTTTCCATATATGATTCCATTAAGAACATGAAAATCAGTACGGAACAGAACACTTTTAATTCAGAAACAACTTTTTCTCAAGTTGAAAGTACTTTTCGTAACATGAAGAATTTAATTTGAGTGTGATATTTTTAAATTGCAGAGGAAGTTTGGAATTTATTGGAGCAGTACTACAGCTTATGTTGTTCATCTGGTAAAAATGTTCGCACTCTAAAAGACTTTTGTAAACAGTATAGTGATGGTCAAATGTGGCAAGTGAAACAAACAGAAACAAAAAGGTCGCCATCCTCTTCAAAGTTTTCAAATCTAAAGACGGTTCCAATCACACAGTTTTATCCGTCAGAAAAGTCTCGACATCGTTTAGATGACAGTACTGTTGCAGATATAACGAATGGAATTAATCAAATCAATTCAAAGCACAAACCGCAGCCTCCAACCAACTTAACTCTATCTACATCTAAAGGAAAGCGTCAACGTGAAGAGAACGCATCTAGTAGCACAACCCTGACAAACGAAGAAATTGAGAAAGTACTCCAAGACGAAGATAAGTCGACAGTCTCAGCAGATGTCAAAGTAGAGCGAAAATCTGTCACTACACCTGACGATACTAAAGAAGAAAGTCCAAAGTCACCTAAAAGAATAAAAACGCTACCAGACTTTTTTGATCCAGCTATTTAAAACTGATGTAAACCTTTGCCAAATAAAATGAATAAATGTGCTGCGTTGAATCAAATAAAGTATTACTAGTATTTTACATAAAATAACATACAATTCTTTTTTGCCAATGTGATATCTTAGTCAAGTTTCTTCAATAATTTTACGTCTGAATAAAGGAAAAGTTTAAACAATGAATATATGTTGGTGAACAGTTACTTTATTTCAAAATTTTCAATAAAAAGCCTACAGGTAAGATTTTAACGCTTTCCTCCGACACGTGGAGCGGCTTTCTGTTGGGGCTTTTGAATCTTTTGTTTCGCCTTTTCTACCTTAGGTGCGGCTTTAGGGGCAGTTGCGGCCTTCTTTACTGCTTTCGTCGCTTTCTTCTGCTCCTTTGCAGCTCTGATGGCCTGATCTCTCTGTGCCTTACGTACCTAATCATTCAAATAAAATCACTGTAGTTTCAATTTCAAATCACACCTGAAAGCATTATTAAACTATAATGGTAGTATTAACTTACCTCAGGTTTCATGTTCCTCTTAGCCTGAATTTCAGAGAGGGAGGCGCCCACAATAGCTCTCTGGAATTTATGGGTTCTTCTTGTCCTTCTCTTCTGTTGCTCTTCCTCCAACCCCTTCTTATGCTTACGCCTGGTAAAAACATTGAATTTATTACACTTTAGCACGAATCTGTAACAAACTATCTTGGATACTAGGTAATAGCAATCATCCAATCCAACAGTAGTTTCATTTTAAGATCCTAACGTATCAACTTGAAAAGCATTTATTTTCCAAGCTCACCTGTAGTAAACAGTCCATGTAACCTTCCTAGGATTCCTCTTCATTAAATGTGATCGCTCACATTTTCCGTTGAGGAAGGTAAAGACCTACAACAAAAGTAACACTCAAATTAAAACACTCATTCTAAAATTAAATTTCATTCTTTAAATCTGAAACATTCATCCAAATTCGAACTCTAAAAGAACTAAAACTTCGAAACCGACACCTACTAAATGCTTTGCTTCACATGGTCATAATGATATATAACTGAACAATTAATTAATCAGTATCAATTTGAAACCTACCTTTCCGTCAGTACGGACCAAGGTCTTTCCATGTCCTGGATAGATCTTAAACGCGCTATACGCACACAAACCGACCCTGGAAATAAACACAAAAATTAAATTAGACTCCAAAATAACTGCACCAATCCACTAATACTATTTCAAACAAATGTAGAACCATTTTAAATCGAAAAACTTACTTCATTTTGAAAGATTTTAAGTTGTCTTAGGGTGACAAACAGACTTAAATCTAGACACACAAGGTTTCCCTTTACACTGAAATAAATGTACAAGATGTACACATTGCTTTTTGCAGGATATCTTACTTGCACACGGCAAGGATTCATTCAAACTTGGCGAACATGAGGTGCAGGGCCATTCCATGTGCGAGACTAGATGGCGCTGAGTGTCTGACGGTTGACGTTGGGCTTGTTTGCGAAAGGAGAAAAATATTCCTTCGCGAGCATAAGCATAATAATTGGCTTAGGTACATTTTTATCAGAACAAGTTTTGATGTAAGGATATATTAACTCATCTTTATATACATCAGAGATTGGTAACTTTTTTGAAAAGTTACAGTTACAAGTTAAGTTACAGTTAAGTTACATAACTGTAACTGTAACTTGTAACTGATCGAGTATCCAAATGTAACTTGTAACTGTAACTTGTAACTGAGCTTGTAACTGAATGTAACTGTAACTGTAACTTGTAACTGAGCATGTAACTGAATGTAACTGTAACTGTAACTTGTAACTGAGCCTATTACAAAATGTATGACAGACAGAAATGTGACAGAATTCTTTATAATTTCAATTTTAAATTGGCCAATGTGGAAGGCTGCAATTGTAGCTGGGTCCAGTAGCATGTATCCATACTATTTCAGAGCGTATCTGGCAGTCAGAGATGGGTAACTTTATTGAAAAATTACAGTTACAAGTTAAGTTACAGTTAAGTTACATAACTTGTAACTGTAACTTGTAACTGAGCTTGTAACTGAATGTAACTGTAACTGTAACTTGTAACTGAGCTTGTAACTAAATGTAACTGTAACTGTAACTTGTAACTGTAACTTGTAACTAAATGTAACTGTAACTGTAACTTGTAACTGAGCTTGAAACAAAATGTAACTGTAACTTAACTTGTAACTAGAACCTTCCAGTTACCAATCTCTGATATACATATCTGTTCTTTTGTGACGCGTTGGACAAATTGTTTTTGATGTTACTTGCGAATAGCTCGTCATCTTTAGCTTTATGAACCTGTGACTCATTGAATTTTATTAGGAATCAGAGCAATCGGCTAAACGGAACTCTCAACTAATGCATTGTCAATTAGATGCGTCATGTCATGAACGAGCATGTTGACATAATTGAAATGAGTCATTGGATTTTGCACGGATGAAGATTATGAAATATGCACGTAGTACATAGTATATGGAAATTTTACCGAGATTGCAATTTTGACATGTGGCATAGCATGCATGACAGTATCTCACTTCCGGTGATGAGAAAAAACGGAAAATGTTGAGTGTTCAAATGAATGCTTGAAAGCATGATTGATTTCAGATTCCTTCACTACTACTTAAACATGTTGACGTGTTATTTAGGATCTATCAATAATATCAATATTGTGCCAAGGATGAATGATATTACTAAAATTGGTTTCAATTTTAAAGAAGTGTGAATAGCAATGTGTCAACATCCTCAACCAGGCTAATATGAAGTTTTTAACAGAAGGGCAACGGCTACCGTAACTTATTTGGAGATTTAAGCAAAATGTACTTTGTAGTTCAAGGATTCTGTGTGATAACCCAATTTATGCTAGAGTAACATGATTCTGAGTTTTGTTGGGTTTTTCCCGAATGCAATGAGATGTTTATATTTTAATATTTTCATGCTAATAATAGCATTGGAATGGTGCAGAAGAATACATAAGGAATGATTAAGTAATATGAGCAAGTGCAGAAATAACTTGGACAATAAACATTACAAAATTATATATATTATTAAGTGACTGGAAATCTTGGATTCATTTTATAAGCAAAATTGCAGTCTCCATCAATTACAGATTTACCATTTTTATTATTCATAAGCACAGCACAGACGCCACATATACGTAATCCAAATGTAATGCTTAATAACCTCAACCTACTTCAGTTTACATCATTGTTTGTATACAATTGATGTTCAAACATTATAAATTGAGTTGAAATTCAAAAGTTATATGTATTACGGTAATGATGAGAAAATTGCAGCAGAATTAGAAATTAATTATTATGACATTCGTAAATTACATAATAATATGACCATTATGACATATAATATATAATAGTAGTAAGACTTCTTTTATCTCAAATACACACTCTTTCTCTCTCTCCTCCTTTCACTGGTTTAGTTCCAAGTGTTTTGGCCTTTTCGCATTCTTGCTTTTTTGTGCGTTGTTTCTTGTATGTTAATATCCACAGGACACTAGGTAATCCCCTAATTTTTCAACTACGGAGGCCGCTTGCTGAGGTTGAATAGGATCTTCATAAAGTGATACCACAACGGCTGCAATAGTACCAGAAATAAATATTAAAATAATCGATTCGTTCAAATGGATCACCGTATTTAGGTGAAAATATGACTTTCTCCTTTACCTTGTGTAGTTTTCATGCAGTGTACACCAACTTTGCCCAACTTCGCTCGGATCACCCGATCAGTTCCAGAGAGATAAATGTAACGCTGACCTGCAAGAGTGACCCCCGACCCTGTCAGCACATCTTGGTTATCGAAACCAGCGACCAGCCGAGCGATTTCCTCTTTACTGACCTGTTCAAAAACAAACAAAAAAAACAAAAATTTATTAGTCTCGGGCATAATCCACAACTAAATCATCCTAATTGATTATATTTGATTGACACTTTCTCCATATACTCCATGCCACTTAAACCACTTCCAATATTGCCAGTCAGTGTTATCTGCCTTTAAGGTATTAATTTTTAAGATTCGACAGAATCTTTCAAAAAATTATATGTAATTTAAGAAAACCTACGAATCATTTCCTCCTTTCGAATTCTCGTTATGGTAAGCGTTCCTTCGCTTGACGTACCGAAGCTAATAGCTAATCAATCTTACGATAAGTCTTTTCTCGTTTATCAAGTAAGGCTTATTAGTGTTTGCTGGCACTGTGACCTCTTTCTTAACGCTGCACTAACACCAACATAATAAGTTTTGTTTGCTATTTAAGAGGATTGCATGAAATCAGATTGAATACCATCACATCACTTGCATCTTGTTTGCCCTTCGAGATGTATGAAACGAAATTCTTCACACCTACTGAGCAAGACAGAGTGCAACCGAAAAACAACAGTAGTGGAATGGATTGGATAATGCCTTTATTTCATCTCATTAAGAATGCCACGAACATCAGTATCGCGAATAACTGTATCATATCATCATCATCAGTATACGTATTCGCTTGGTGTTCGTCTACCTACCAAGCAAAGTAAATGCTTGCATGCAAAAACTGATATTTTTGCAATAAGGAACAAAATATACAATTTTAGTTCATTCTGCTCCCGCTTTTTGGGTTTATGATGAATAAAGATTCTCTACATTTTGAAACAATCAAGTACTCAGTATGAGTTCTTCTGAATATATTAATGTTTTTCGGACTTTAAACTTGTTTTACATTAAAGGAATTTGTTTGAAAAAAAAAACAATGATTTATCAACAGAAATACGATGTGTAGTATTGTGTAGTGCCCAATCCATTCTTTTACTAGAACTAAAATTCTTTTAATTAGGTTTACAGGATCTGCAATAATGAGCACACAATTTTCAAGTATCTTCATATGTATACGTCTACAAATCCCCGTAAATAATAAGATAAGACAAGATTCACTATCCAACCAAGCCATCATCATCATCGCATATCACGTTACAGACGTTGATTCAAGATTCAACCTTCTCATACAATCAGGCATGTATATGCATTGCATTCCGAAGATGCCAAACATTAATAGCAGCATTACAACTGGTTGCCAGCTTGCCAAAAGAGCATTTCATACAAAGTGTTAAAAACTTGGTTCTTCTGATGGTGCCAGCAGCACCTCATCCAGCTTTTCCGAGAAAGTAGAGCAAAACAATTAACCTCACCTTAGTATAAATACATTGCAAGCGCAACGCGCATTCGTGGCATTCATGTACCAAACGTCATGTATAGTATACTCTAAAAGCACTGCCTAGCCTACTGTAAATGAAGGTTGAAGGTAACCTATATTTTTGAAAACTCTTCACAGTAGGTTAGCACGCCATGCATGTTCATCGTCGAGAGACGTCAGATTATTTACACAAAAACTCAAAAAGATATGCACAGATAGAAAAGTTGATGTGTGAAATAAGTATATAAATTCGCTACAATTTGTGGGGTAATTTATACCTATCGTGTGTTACTATCAGTTCTACGCCCAGTAGGTAAACTACCCAAGTTCCGACCAAGCAATTTGTACTATTAGGACCTCTCTATACAAAGACTGGATCTGAAGACGCTGGTATAGCACTTGCGTGCTTCTCAGATTCCAATCTTAACTGAAGTACTTACATCATCATTCATCATAATTACGTACCTGGTGGTATATAATTTCTTCATGTATGTAATAATATACACGGTCTCGAATCCAAAAACCACAAAAATTGATTGAAGGGCATGCTATCGCTTTTCAGACAAGTAAGGTGAGTGGAATCAAATCAGATGAGGTGCATGGATTATTATGGACACCACAGGACTAGTAAATAGTTGATAGACATTGAAGAAAGCATAACAGTGATCAATGGCTCTTGCAATACGCCAATAATATGAAAGGCACGGAGCACATCGACCGATGTATGCATGCATGTATACTTGTGACGTGTAGATAGATATATGAACACATGAAAAAAAGTACATAGGTTTTCTTCAAAATACTGAAAAACCTAAAACGTATATCTCCTATGAAAATTCAATGACTTGGATTCAAAAGCCATGCCATATGCATCGCTCTATTTAACTTTGGACACTTAATTTATGCGACACACGCCATTCATAACCAAATTCATTTCAGTTTAGATACGTTTATGTTTAAATTATTTGTTGTCTTAACCAATGGCCAGATTAGTAGTTCCTACTTACTTACATGCAGTCAAGTTGATTCAGGTGAGGCGAAACTCTCCTATATGATTCTTTTTCTTTCTTTGTCAAGAATATTATTTACTCAAAATTTTAAGACGAAGATGGTATCGTATCTTGTGCGAAGCGTAAAACTGTAACTGTCTATGGCATTTAAGCTTGTTGACAGATTGACAGCAGTAATTAAATTAGCATTCAAAGTCAAACAAAACAGACATTTCTGAACTCACTTGATGTGAAACTCGAACTGCCTTCATATCATAAGCTAAACCATTAACTTAACATCTCAGACCTGCCTACTCCCCTCCCATAATATATTGTTTACATCTTGCATGGCTGCATGTGCAATTTTCATGCAAAGTTCAAAGACGTTGACTTGACTGTCTATAATAATTATCATTCTTTTACAACTCGATTTCATTAGAGTTTGTTAATACAGATTTTTGTTAAAATGTTTCGCATTGCCCTGGCCCTCAATATGATGCATAAAAAACATTTTTACTTTTCAATACATCGATACATTAAATGTATTCAGCAGAGCCGAATTCCAATTTAACTAGCCATTCAATAAACAGTCACTTTTCCCCACAAAAACATGAAACAATCAAAAATCCTATTTCATTACGATTACATTGTAATTGGTTCGAATGATATATATGTTAACACGCTTACTTTGCCTATATATACTGTTTAAAATTTTGTTTATCTACAAAATTGATATTCATACACCCCTGCGGTTCTTATTCAAATGTTACTTGATGGTTCAAATAAAATAATTTTTTTACATTACGCATCCAAACATTTTTATCTAAACTTACTGAAAAGCCAACAGGCACATATTTAGCATTCTGCCTGAATCTATTGCATACTTTCATAGTAGTCAAGTTTTCGTGAACAGCCATGTTCCATGTCCGGAAGTCAAAGTCCGATAAAGTAAACTCGAGGTTTTTTGATAATGTTTTCAACTCTATATTACAGCCTGATTTCCAAAGCAGCCGAGCTGCATATAAACAACATACACATATATATAAACGAGGAGGAAAACCGACGTACCGCCAGTCAACCCAAAATGCCGAACAAACAGGAAAAATGATACAGATATCCTGCCTAACCAATACTGTTTCAATTCCATGCATATGTATCACTTCTCGAAAGACTAATACTGAGGAAGCCCGAAGTTTTCCAAGGAAAATGTTTGCATAAAATGTACAGAAAATTCCATGCAGTGACTGCTTCATAAGTTATTTCCGCCTTGGTTCATAAAATTTCTGCTACATAACAACGTACAAACTTCAACTTCATTCATTTCTCAAGGCAGTATATTATGATGTGCTGATGCTCATTTACATGATACAACACCATGTAAAATTAGATAAAAAGTTTACATTATCATCTCTAGCATGTTTTGCTTTGCCTTTTGTGCGTGTTCTGTGGTTATGGTTTGTATCATAAATATGACAATAATGAGATTAATACAACCCAACAACCAAACCAAAACCTTAAAACCTAGCATGATACTAACCAAACCATTCTCCATTATTTTCCTTTCAAAGAATGTCAACCTCTATTAGCCATTCATAACTACAGAAAAAAATTCTTATCCTTCGACA
Organism: Orchesella flavescens; assembly: GCA_964034955.1. Classification (NCBI taxonomy): domain Eukaryota; kingdom Metazoa; phylum Arthropoda; class Collembola; order Entomobryomorpha; family Orchesellidae; genus Orchesella; species Orchesella flavescens. The sequence continues at coordinate 35,797,038 of OZ035955.1, forward strand.
TAATTAAAATGATGAAAAGTCTACTAATTTATCAAGCAAACTAAAAATTAATTTGAACTCTAGGCGGATATTGGTTTCACACTTCAAGTAAAAAAAAAATGACGAATTACCACGAAAATATGAAGCTGAAAATAAACTCAACTAAGTAAGTAGGACAGGCAATTATTGGTAAAAGCGAGCTTGGATTTTTTCACGATTCAAGGAAAGCCGTCCTTCTCTGAAACGAATAGCCATAGCCTATAAATTTATTATGTCTCTGGATTTCCAGTACGAAACTGTTTTACTCATGAAGCCAGCCACAAAGCTTTTCAGTGAATTAGGTACTTCAAAATAGAACAAAACGAAGAAAATATGGCACGACTACGCTACGGTACACATGTGATACTACAACGTAAAATCAGATGCAGGATTTTCATTCATTGGTTACCTTCTGTAACTTCCAAAAAAACTGAAATTGTATTAAAGTTAAATCTGACAGACATAATGGGAAAGGAGAGATTAAGAGTATAAAATGGGTATAATACTAACAACTAATATAATGAGGATAATGAAAATGACTTTAGAAAATTTATTAATGCACTAGAGGAACTCCTAAATTAGGAATCCAAATGACTGGAGTATTTATATATATTCATTATTAAGTGTATCACTTCCGTAGTCCACAAATAAAATTAGTAAATTTAAATCTGCATAATGTCTAAGCGATAACATTGAATTGAGTAGATTAACGGAAATGCACACAAATCCAGATTATGGACTATTATAGTCGCATTAGCATCACTTTCCGACCAAAATGAGTCAGACAAGATAACGAAGGTTAATATTTTTTTCTTTTGAAATTAGAGGAATAAGGAAAACAAAACAATGTGTCATGTGTCCATTGCTGCTTTCATATTTTATTCGTTCATTCTGAACTCTTCCCATTAAGAATGGAAATGCTATTCAAAACGCAGATATAACTAAGCGATAACGATACAAGAGTTGAAAACCCATTATCTTTCCAAACCAAAGTTGTCAATACTTTGTCTTGTTCTTGTAGTATATGACAATATGACCCTAAGTATGTGAACGCATGATACCATACGTATTTAAGAAGTCATAAAGGAAATCAGCATAAAACGCAATGAAAAGACGATGCTTCTTCTTCTTCTTCACTCTCTACTTCCACCACAATCGTTCATTTTATGCTAGAAAAGAGAAGTTTTCAAGCAGTTAAACGCTCAAGGTTCAACGTCAACCAGACCAGATGCCTTTTCAGCCTAATAAAGTCAAAGAAAATCTAAATGGCCGAATAATGACTAAAGTCTTCTTTTGACTGAGCATCTGAAAATGACTTTTTGTAACCAAGAACAAACCGTACGTATGATATACAAGTAACATGTGTCTCACGAAGCAAGCAAAAGGAAACTTGAAGAAGCAAAGAGCCACAAAAAGGGACGACAACAACTGCAATTTGTGACCTAACTTCAATGTTCAACTTGAAGCCATGTGAAACAAACATGTCCATCCGCATCCCCTTTTTGCTCACAAATGTGATATAACGTCTTTACCTAAAAAGAATCGTATTCAGCTCACCATCATCACCAGAAACTCCATATAAGGGAGAGTCAAGTTAGTACTTTCATATTTTATGCTTAGCTACGGATTTTCTCATTGCGAGTAGTACCATTACTACAGATACAGAACCTGATGACTGAAAATGCTATGCAATACTACGCCATTTCTCAAATCTCATACGCCACAAATAAACCAACTAGTAGACGAGACCTACTAGAGAGTTCTGACGTTAAATAACAAGGTTCCTTATAAAGCATTTCACTTTAGTAACATCTTTCAGATCAAAAACTTTGCCACACACTGCCATCTAATCCATCAAGGTATTCCAAGCTACTCACCACCACATATGCTACATGTACTTTATGTGTATGTTTAGAAAAGCTGGCACAAGAAAACATTTGAATCATCATTTCTAGAAGGCAACCATCATCACATTAGGAGCTCCGAAAAAGTTCACACCGTCTAAAGTCATTTGTTCCTTAACACGTCATATCATCATAATGCATTGCAATTTACAATCTCTACTTTTTGTTATGTTTTGTGGAATTCATTTGGCATTTTGGCAGGTCGCCACAGATGTAAAGTATACATACTTCTTACAATTGCATTAAAACAAACCAAACTTGATAAGCCATAAGCCAACAAACTTTTAAGATGATCAACAAGATTTTCCATTCTCAAAAAAAGAAGTATTAATGAAGATTCAAAATCAGCCAACATCTTTTGAAAACAGCAAATGAGTCGTGAAAGGCCGAAAATTTTATTTGCACTTTCATGTCCCATTAAAAATTGCATTGTGCACATGCACAAGTTGCACATTTTTTCAACAATCATCGCGCATCGTGTCCCTGTGTGAACATTAGCGCATGTTTGATCTGCAAAAATGATACACGACTCAAGCACACAGATAATACTTGCAGAACGATGAGGCAACGCAATGCAATGTGGGCATAACAGTATTGAGGTATGTACATGCAATGCAAAGTTGCTATTCATCAAGAAAGCGAAAAATGTTGCATTTAGGCACTGACATCACGAAATTCGAGAACAAACTACTATGCCTCATAACAACAAACCTTAAAAAGCGTACACACTAAAAGATGAAGTACTATGCTGCTATTCCTATCCTTATAAAAGCCCACCCATTCACCATTATTTTCAAGCTTTGGTTTCTTTCTTCTTGAAATTATTTTACAAAAATATCTTCAAACAACTCTATAAAGAGTAGAAATTTATGAATTTGATGTAGCCATCATGCACTCTTGCTGCATCTCCAATTAAACCAATTAATTAGTTTAATCAATTTATTGAAGAAACAGAAAATGAAAGTACCTACTTAACTGATGAATTTATTAATGGCATGACTAAAGCTAAGTTATAACTATTCATTGCCAAAAAGACGGTCGAAGTTGAAATGGCAGTAGCAGCGTTTTCTAACAAGTTTAATATCGTTGTATACAAAATACAGACGTGGAGAATGAAATACAAAGCAAACCACCATCATCAACTCCTACACATATCATTAATATTTTTACGTTTTGGTAATACAATGCCAAACTTGAGTGTGAAGGTCGTACACAAAGTAACCTGAAGAACGAATTATATAGGCCACCAAAAAATCTAGCTCCTCGTGGACAGCCATTTTCATTTTAGAACATATATCTACTTCCACCACGTAAACGCTGGCAAAAGCTACATAGTAATATATCATGGCAAAATGTTGAATGTACGAATAAGAATGTCATCGCATCAAAATCTAAACGATACACCCATGCACCTGAATTTAATTTTGGGTGCACACACAGCGCATTACACAAGGCACATTGGCTCCTTTCATTACTTTCATTGCACTACTCACTATTTTGTAGACTTCCTACCCTACAAAAAAATTAATAATGGACCTTATCCCATCCAGCTCATATTGGGAAAATATCAAAATCATGTAAAGTATTACAGAGCAGAACTTTTTGGAACAACGAGAAAAGCGCTTACATTAAACCCTGCTGCTGTTCTACAAACACCTGCCTTCTTTTCTTCTAATGCCGCAATTTCATTTTACATTCGTAATGTTCAGCAAATAATCACTCCCAAAACACGATGTGTTTTATGTATGAATAAAGCTTCACTTATTCAAACTTAGCCATACACCACCACCTCAATGCCATACATTCGAACTTTCTCCTATAGACGACCATTAGCCCAGATTCAACATTTCAACCGAAATACAGCAATTTGCATTTCTATATATTATCATCATGCGATATGCTTAACGAATTTAGATTAGGTGAGCCTCTGTGTCTCCGTTAAAGAAGAGATATTACCAAGCTATTTAATGCTCTGCTCAGCACCATATCACAAAAACAGCATAGCCTTAACATTATCTTCATCCTCTTTCTTTCAAGGAGTAAGGAGTGACATGTAACTGAACTCCACTACAGCGTTTAAAGTCATATAACTTATATAGTGCTGTCATACATGCCTGGTTATGACGACACGCTCATTAAGACTTCCCTGGTCTCATTCCATGGCTAATGACTTTTGATTAAATTTACATACCTAATATGAAAACATCATGTAACGCTTTCAAAACTTTGAACAATAATGTGATGCCTTGATTAGATTCTCTGTTTCACAGAGAAAATGGAAAGTAAGTGATCAATCAAGCTACTAGGCAGCAGTAATGGTGTTACGATTACATGCCAAACTCAGCCTTACTTTTATCACCTCTTGCGCAATAATGTATTTACTTACTACTGGAAAAACTGGAAACAAACTGTAGCTAAAAGTCTAAGCTAATTTGGAATATTCTACCTTCAGTATCACAAAAAAAGCTTTCTACAAGTGTACAAGAAAGTCTAACAAGCTAGATACTAGATCGATATGAATCAAAATGCTTAAAAGATCGTCGTCTGTCAACAGATAATTGAAGAAAGGAGAAAGTTACTTATGTAAAGTAAAGTCAAGAGAAGCTGACAAATTCAATAGTATTTCATGGCTCCCTTCCCTGTTAGTAAATTATCAAGAATCATAGTCACAGTACAAGAGTTTTCTTCGGTTCGGTAGGGCCCAACAATAATATGCATTAAATTTCAGTTGTGCTGATCGTGAGTTCAAACAAATATTCTTGAATATGCCATATGCACATATATATTGATTGCATGTAGAGTAGAACGAGGAGCGAGATAGATACACATATACGTACATGCACAACACAATTACATATTAAGCATTTTCTGTATCTCCGTCTTTATACTTTTCGCTTTTTGGTCTTGTGCTTGTGCTTCCCTGCGGACAAAATAAAGAGCAGTTTCCCAGCTTCCATGAAAAAGGAAAAAGCTCGCGTACATGTGATGTAAGTGAAATACTATCACTTACCATCACCCTTCCCCCTTTTTTTGCTGAATCTAGCCTAGCCTAGAAGAGAGCAACGTCTACTTTCTGCTCACTCACTGGAAGAAACAAAGGAATCGGAACTCAACGAAGTGCCAACATATACCTATACTTCTCACATGCTCATTTTGAGTCCGTAGATCGTGTAACACAAACATTCAGCAGAGAGAATGAAGGGGTAGCAAACTTATGTATGTGTCGGACATTAGCAATGCGGAAACATAGCAAGCGTTCATAAACTCGGAGAGCAAAATATATCGAGTCGAAGAGAGCCCTCGCAAAAATGTAATGAAATGAAGAAATAGACAAAGTTAAGCAGTTCCAGACAACGAACAAAAGCAGATGCAACTTTTATGTTTAAAAACCCATTACAGAGATATTTTGGATTGGCTGAAACAGTCTTACTTTCAGCGAGAAAAAAGGGGAATTGAAACCATAGGCCAGGTATTGCAAAAGAAATGCCGTAACGGCAAAACTCACATCTTAAAAAGATAATCCTACACTACTACTACATACCGCTGTAAACTAAAGTAAACGTAAAAGGCATTTTTACTACTTTCAAGTTGCAAGGACAATATGATATTTATATGTTTCAGACTTTGCCATATAAAATTTCGTACTACACTGTACCTGCTCTGTCTACATTACATAAACATGAACCGTCAAGTCAAACACCAACTCCAAACTCCAGTAGTGAGTAGTCAGTAGTAGCGGTGAAAAACTCCAAACTAGATTTATGTATAGTACAGTATACTCCACTGCTTGGAAAGGAAGAGCTTTGAGCAGTTTGGAAAATGTAAAAGTACTTGTATAAACTATACAAACATAAACAAGCAGTAGACAGCGAAAAAATTACTGGCTTGCTTGAATGAACCCAAAAGTGGAAGCAAAAGGAAATACCGGGAGAGGTGAGGTGACTTAGGGAAGAGCCCGATGAATCATTCTCTTTAAACCAGTAGTATAGCTAGTAGGGCTAGTAGATAAATACAGAAAGAATTTCATTTCGTGTGTTTCCTTCAAAAGTATAGCCTTTTAGAATCTAATATATTGAATAAACTGGGCCAGGCATACTTTCAGAAGTAGAAATACAATGCTGATGCTTGAATTGCTTTACGAACGGCAGGTAAAGGAGAAAGTTTTTGGATAGTGGATTGGGATAGGAAAAGAAAAGAAAAGAAAAGGAAAAGCAAGATGAACTTAGATTTGTCCTCCCATCCAATCCATATTAGTACGCACCGGTGTAAACCGGAATTAGCAATAGTGATGGAATGGAATTTTCTTAGCCAAATGGCAAATAACTCTGATTTCATTCATCGTCATAACCATTAGATTAGATACAATGTCAACTGACGACGTTTGTGGATTGTGGACTACTTTTGATTCCAAATGGTAAAGCTCAAATTCAAATGGTGCAAGTACAATGTATGATACCATGATACGATACACATGATAAAAACAAATGAGTCATATTCTACATTACATTCATTTGTGCTCTCAACTTCTTTTTCATGTATGTCACTTCACGAGCAACTAAAGTATGCAGTAGTAAAGTAAGTACTATGATGCAATGGCATGGTCAATATAAAATGATCAAATGAATTACATTTTTGCACTATAAATAAATGTCATACACATGTAAGTTTATATGAAAGTATGCGGATTAATAAAAAATCAATGCCCAGTTCTAAAAGCTGACACTTGACACAGTTAAGATATTTGATTTGATTGGTGTAATAGTAATAGCAATAGCGTAAGCATTCAGTATGCCAAGTTGCCAAGCTTTGAGGAACACAAAATGAACTTTTAATCAAGTGTCAAATTTGGTTCTTCATCCTGCAAACTCCCATCCCATTCAATCCTAGCTCCTTTCAATTGCAATGCAGTAAATAAAATAACAGATAGTAACAACCAAGTCGAAATGACAAATCTTGGATGGAATGACCATTGTAATGGAACGAATGCCGGCCGATCAATTATGGATTATGTGCAAATCCCCAATGGCCACACACTATGAAATGAGAGTATATGGTGTAAAATGTACGAATGAATGAGGCACGATAAGATCCCCACAAAATGTTATATACTTTAACTGAGAAAGCAGAAGAATACTTAAAATCTAGTATTATCTGGTAAACTCTGAGACTTACAATCTTACAAATTAAGACATTTTTGCATTAAAGCAAAATGTGCTTATATAAATATTTGGCTTTTTTGACAACACAAAACTCCTACGTTATTTTGCAATAATTGCAATTTACTTACTAATTTAATTTTCAATAGCCAATTGTAAAAGCAGCATTGCATAAAAAGTCTTATCAGCTGTGTCATATGCATCCGTTTTATCTATTTGTAAGCACTTTTTATAAAACAAATCATGATATCCTTATAATTCTAACTAACTATATTCTTACTCACTTATTTTCATGGGGAATGGGGAAAGCACGTAAAACTGCATGAGATTGAAGCTTCAATATTTCTATTCATTTCAGCAATATCATAATAATAATTTATAACATCACAGAACCAATTGATTTGTCTTTGGAAACCGAAGAACAAAAGAAGCCTTTATATAAAATGCAGATTCTATTCGTGATTCAGCATTAATTAATATCGCTACGTCTGGGTGGACATTAATTACCTACCTAGGTCATACGTTTCACGTCATATTTCATGCGCCATTAGCTGAACTGAACGTGGTAGATTCACAAAAGAAAATGAAGCAATCGCTGGAGTAAACTTTGAAACCCTCCAGCTCCCCCCAAACCAATTGCAACCCCTTGTTCTTGCTTAAAATCAATGAACCGGTACTATCAGCCGTGATTCCCTTCAGTTTAACCCACACAAAAGCAATAACATGGAAATATGTAGGAAATGATTTAAAATGACCAGCATTTTTCTTCTCACACGCCCAAGAAGTTATCATCATCAGATGGCTTATTTTTCGAGCACACTCATCAACACCCTCCCAAAATGATGTGATAAACGCTGTTGATGATGTTAATATCTCACATTCCATACCTACCTACTCCTCAACTCCTCTCATTACATCCTCCCACTTTCAGAAAGATTCTCTACATTTTTGAAATGCCAAAATAATATCTTTATTTTTAACTGACCTCAAATCCATCCGACTTGGCCCACACTGCTCCATCGAGACCGGCGATACACGCCTTGGTGACACACTTGGTGCCCAACAACTGCTTGTCAACGTAATCTTGCCAACTCATGATGTCTGTCTTTCTCTGGATATTTTTATCACTTTTGCCGTGAGCTTCTAAATATTAATTTAATAACAAAAGTACTTTCTCTAAACTTCTGGAAGCCAATCGTTCCCCCAAACTATTAGTTAGCTTCTAACCCTATTAGTTTATCCTCCTTTTCTCTGAGATGATGATGATTGGATTTTTCTAAAAAATTAAAAACAGAAAATATAGAAACTGGTTTGGTTTAAGAGATGAGATGAGAGTGTGTGTAAAAGTAACAAACTTTGTAGAATGAGAGACAGACAGAAGAATAAAGAACTAGTACGTACACTGCTTGACTCAGAGACTCTCGTTTGACTGTGCTATTCTATATTCACTCTAGCCTTGTGTGTACGTGGAGATGGATGAGTAAACGGCACCACCTTCTCTTCTGTTGCTTGATGCTCGGCTTATGCCTTATTTTTATGCAGTAGTATATAAAGTATAAGTACTATACACATAATATTGTTGTTTGGCATAATGCAAAAACTTAGAGTTCTAAGGTCGGCTCTAACTCTCTAACAATATATATCCATACGAAAATGGTTCGTAGTCCGTATATAACGAGACTGCTGCACCATACCATCGTCATCATCATCATCATCATCAACTTAACTCTAAAGTACACTATGTCGGCAAAATATATGCAGGATCAGGATCAGAAGAATGCATGGTATAAAAAGTTGCTATTTGACAGGACACATAAGAAACAAGTACAGAGAGCAGCGTTATGTACAGAAGAGAGGAGTAGTTATATGTCCGTTCCATTCCATCCCGCTGCCCTCCATATATAGTGGAGATCCAGAAAAGGAATCGCTGTTTGAAAAGTACATCAAGGTCCGTCCTGTGTGCTTCTTATGGAGAGTTAGTGCAATGTTGAATTTGTAGTGCATACATATTATGCATTTTTTGGGAATGTACAAATTTACATGAGGTGGCATAAGAAGAAGCCGGCTCTCCTCTCCATAGTGTATTTTGAGAATGTATGATAGTGATACATAATATCAAATTAATATATATGAAGGGATATTTTATAAGTACGAAATCTATTTGTTGGACCACAAACCATTTCCATTCACTTCTCCGAGTAGCATAAACCACATCTGTATAACATCATGTCTAGTTTTCATACATATTTTTCCTTGTTGGTTTTTGTGTGTGCACATAGTATGAGTATGAGTAAGAGTAGTGGTATGACTAGACTATGACTTTGCTTTTCTCTGAGGAGGGTATGGGTATCGTATAAAGTTAAAGTCGGGGTTCCTCTCCAAAAGTGCAGATATTGAATAAGGAAAATGCTAATGGCGGCGGACCGCAGGAGAGAACTTTTTTTAAGCATATGTACATAATATATTCCTTCTTCACCCCATCCTATACATCCGGCTACATCCACATCCACCCTCTCACTAAAAAATCCATGTACAACAGCGGACCATGTATCAAATGCACAGTCTTACCACTTCTTTCCATTCCACATTCAACATAACCAACTTTTTTTAAAAGCATACACAATATCACTTTGTACCAGACCAGTAGTATACATAGTAGTACCACTAGGAATGTCTTTATATACATACTTTTATTCATACACCATGCCATCCATATATAGCTAACCACAATTCATTCCTTAAGAATAAACTGGATTTGTTAATGAATCATTTCAGTTAATTTTAAATTCTATTTAAAAATGATGTTCATATTTCATCTTTTTTGGTGGGTATAAGTAGACCCACACCGGCTTGCTTACTTTTCTCAGGGAAATCCTTACAACGAAGGATTATATATCATGGAGATGTGAAGTAGTAAGTATGGATGGAGGGCAGCGAGTAGTGGCGCAGAATTCTCATATACCGGCGAAGTACAGTCGTATCGTATCATGTGCCTTTGTATTTTCCAGGGAATGACTGTGACACACTCCTTGTCGTATTCGTCCTATGCATGGATACATTGTATAAATGTACATAGTGTGGTGTGTAATAGTCCGAATCAGACAGATCGGCAAATACTTGAACGTCATCCACTGACCGGCAATTGGGTACCCACTACTCGTTGGTTGTTAGGTACCTTGTATAAAACTCACTAGAAAAATTATCCACATCTGCTCTTTCGTTTCAATTCTTTATGCTTTTTTTTAAACTAGTACATACATTGTAACATAGTAGTATTCCCCTTATGGCAAGGCAAATATCAAGAAGAATGAAGTGGATAAACTTAAAATGCTTGATCTTAATATTATGAGTGATGTATTGCTGTAAAATGATCTGATCTCATCTACTCTATGCAGACCTAACTCCGAGAGGCGATCCCCTCTTTCGATCACTTGTGTTCAGTTCATTTCATGCATGCGTATTACCAACCACCGCTACATAATCTGACCAGCCTGCCAGGCCCAAAGCTACCAAAAGAAGTTTATTCTCTGATATCATCATCACCGAGATGGTTTTAGGCATATTGGCCATGCCATGAAGTTGATGCATGATCTTACAAAGAGCAGTTGATGTGATATAACCTTCCGTAAGAAAAAAGTGTCTGACACATGCATTCTCTCTAGTAAAAAGATATAATTCAGATTCAGAATTTGAGACTTTCTTTTCTATACCCCAGCATGACTTGCTACTTGCTTGTTCATCGTTCTCCATAAAATGTTTCCTAACCTAGCACACACACGTTTTGTACAGCGATGGATGAATGAATATGAATATCCATGGCTCATAGGTTGTAGTAGGCAGGTACAAACGTTTTTGTGCATAGGCAGATGGATACATTACAATATTGTTCTTTTTCATACCTAACTTTTAGACCTATTAGCAGGGATGAACACAATTACATGTATTTCAATTACATGTAATTCAATTACGTAATTAATTACATTTTTTGTAATTTGTAATTGATAATTGAGCAAAAAAACCCAAAAGTAATTAAATACAGTATTTATTTGAAGGAAATTCTTGGAAATGTATTTAAATACATTAAAGTAATTCAATTACATTTTTGACATTTCTGGGCAACATTATACTCACAATAGGACTAAAAATGAAAAATCTACATTGAGCACTGGACATAGGAATTGAAAATTTTAAAATTGTTACGGTGGTTGTAGTGAGCGACCTATACCCTCTTTTAAAAGCATCTTTTTCACTGTTATAACAATCGATTTTCAATTTTTGGTTATGCGGTACCTGGGATTTTAATAAGCAACTGTATTTTGTATTTACAAATGTAATTAAATACTGTATTTTGTAATTGGTAATTGTAGCATTACCCAGAAACATGTAATTGAATTTAAATGTAATTGCAGCATTTGAAGTATTTGGATAATTGTAATTTGTAATTGAAAGTCAAGTAATTGTTCATCCCTGCCTATTAGTACACTAATACTACTACTACTATACTGGGCTCAGAAGGAAGGGATGCGGATGGATCCTATCCTTCATTTGTTCGAGAAAGGCAGCTGACTTACGCTTAGCGCCATGTTTTCAATTACAGTCCTCATGCCCTTTCCGGTTCAGGTAGACAAGAAATTCCGCTTTGTCTTTACTCATGGGAAGCTAAGGCCCCAACACAAAGATGACTTACTACATGATTGCATCTTTGCCTGAATCCATTTTTTTGCTTATATGGGAAGACGCAGTAGTACGTATTTACTTCTTGCGTAGATCATGTAATTCCTTCCTTTTTCATGAGAAAGAAGTTTGCCAATTTGCCACCACAGCATGAGATCAAAACCCAAGTTTTAACCGGTGAAGGTGCTGCTAAAAATATGTCCTTGAACTATATAGATATTCGCAGTCATGCACGATATATATGCTATTATTAAGAATGAAAACCTCCTCTGAACCATTCAAGTGCATATCCTAATCTACTGATCATACAATACATTCAACAGAGAAAAAATTGGGTTATTAAGAAAAGCAAGTATTTCAAACTTCTTTAATTCAGTATATTCAATAGACGGCAAATCACGTACCCTCTTTATACAAATCATTTTTTCTCATAGACTCACTCACACACAAGTCTACATTAAAATAAAAAAATTGTGAAGGATCAACTGGTATAAACTTTAAATATGTATTTAAACCAAAAATCAGCAATACCTCAAACGGGCTTCTTGGATATATATATATGATTCCTCAGTAGTACGCGCAGATAGATAAAAGTGTACTTAATAGAAATCATTGAAGGTGCACAAATAAATTATCAATTACTGGCTGCTTAATCTCAGCCTATAATATTGATCTTAAAAGTAGTATGTCTTAGCAAATCAGGATCTGCTACCGGTAGCTCTAGCTCAGCTCTGAGATAAAAACTAAAAATTTGGACTTTTCAGCCCACTCAAAAAGTGTCCACCGAAGTATTAATAATATTTATATAAACAACTTTTTATTCGTATCTCCAGAGCTTACTATGTATCTTCTATATTATATATCGCGTAAACATATTATTGAGAGTTTCTCATTCAGTAACTGTAATACAACAAATTTTTTTCAAGTTTTTTTCATATCTCAAGTTATATTATTCAAAAAACCTTCCGTTTCCAGTAACATGATTTTTTACAAGTTTTGCAATTTTTTTCATATTTTCTGTAACTGTCATCAAAACTTATACACCTAATAATCTTACTAGCCTAGAGGTATGCTTAGAGAAAAAGTCGATCCTAACAATACAGTTCATCAAATTAGACAATAACCATGAACCACAAAAAAGACCCATCAAATTAGACAATAACCATGAACCACAAAAAAGACCCATCAAATTAGCTACAAATGAACAAGTACAGTACATTTCACACAGATATATAGAGGTACTGAGAAAAAGGGTACGCTTGTATTTTTTTATCTAAAACTTTTGCTTCAAGAAAACACAATTTTGACAGCCCAGAAAAAATTTTCCACTTAAGCCCTTGATGCTTAAAACATATTAGCTACATCTGAGGGCATTTCTACAATTTGGGTATTGTAAAATTCCTCAATATCCTTGAGGGTACGCTTATCTTCATCGGTTACGAAGTTTATCGCCACACCTTTACGTCCGAAACGACCACCGCGACCGATTCTAAAAAAAAACATAACACAAGAATTTACAGCTTACAGCTTATGAGTAGAGTTGAATTGAGTGGTGCACAATTTTCAAACCACAAGTCATCTTACCTGTGAATGTAATTTTCCCTGTTAGTTGGCAAGTCATAATTGATGACCAACGATACTTGCTGTACATCAATTCCACGAGCCAACAAGTCGGTAGTAATGAGAACACGACTGGAGCCAGAACGGAACTCCTTCATGATGATCTCACGATCCTTTTGATCCATGTCTCCGTGCTAAAAAAAAAACAATGACAACGATTGGGTCAGAGCACTAGTCTCAATTTGATAATTCAATAATGTTATTTCAAAATCTGTTGAATTCTTCTTACCATAGCAGACACAGTGTGCTCCTTTTCACGCATACGTTGGGTGAGCCAATCCACCTTCCTACGGGTGTTACAGAAAATAACCGCCTGAGTAATTGACAAGGTGTCATAAAGATCCGAGAGCGTGTCCAGCTTCCATTCTTCTTTTTCCACGTTAACGTAGAACTGCTTGATACCCTCAAGGGTGAGCTCTTCCTTCTTAACAAGAATGGTCACCGGATCTCGCATGAATTTCGTTGTCACCTCAAGCACATCTGGGGGCATTGTTGCAGACAACAAAATAACTTGAGTGTCCGTATTCAAACACTTGAACACCTAATAATCAAATATAATAACAACCGAATTAATTAATTTTTCAGTTTGGCATGGCATAATCGATTCATATTTAGTTGTTGGAATTTATTTTACCTTGTAAATCTGATCCTTGAATCCACGAGACAACATCTCATCGGCTTCATCAAGAACAAAGATCTTGATGTGATCAGTACGGAAAGATCTTCGTGTAATCATGTCGTAGACTCGTCCAGGAGTACCAACGACAATTTGCACACCGTTTTCCAATTTCCTTTGATCATCTTTGACATTGGTACCACCAATGCAAGCATGGCATGTCACGTTCAAGTAGTCACCCAATGCAACAACGACCTTTTGGATCTGTAAATTAAACAAGAAAGATTAGTAACTGTATAGGTAATATGTAAAAGGTACGAAGTTGTACCCCTGTGTAGATGGTGACGTTTATCCCAAACAAAGGAAAAAGTCTATGGTCTATGCCAAGGGCATTAAAATTTAATATTGCATCAATTGCTACCAGAAATCCCATCAATAGAAAGAATTCCGGCTATTAGTAGATGCATAGACTCACATATTATAGTGGGGACATAATGTTTTTACAAAAAAATGTCAGCCGTGACATCAACAGTCATCAGCTGGTTACGTCACTCTTGTTTTAACAGTATAACACACACTGTCAAAATAAAAAATTTACCTGTTGGGCCAATTCACGGGTGGGAGCCAAAATCAAAGCCTGACAGAAACGATTTTCAGGGTTAATCTGTTGCAAGATAGCAATAGAAAACGTGGCTGTCTTTCCAGTTCCAGACTGAGCCTGGGCAATTACATCCCGTCCACTAATGCAGGGAATGATCGCGCGTTGCTGGATAGCGGAAGGCTTCTCAAAACCATAGGCGTAGATTCCGCGAAGCAACTTTTGGTTCAACTCCATCTCGTCGAAGCTGGTACATACCTAATCAAGAAAATCATTACTTTAGTTTTTAGAAGTTAGATTAAAAACTTATTCGACCTAACTGCACTAATTCAGGTGAATGAGAGTGGACACGTCTATATGCCGCTTATGTGACTCATCAATATCAATTCTTTGTTCATAGGGTTCAATCTCACGGTGAAGGTCATATAGGTACTATATTTCATTCAACTCAATAAGAAACAATGACTTAAATTAGCCTTTTCTTATTTTCTTCTCATCCACTTTTTATAAATTTATAGTAGTCTTTTTACAACTGAAAAATTTTTGATGTATTTTCCTCAATTTCCAGACGAAATTTACCTAACCTTTATAAAGTTGAAGTTAATTAAACTAAATTGAACACTACCTAACTAAACTTTGAGTATTTTATATCTTTAATTATTAATTAAGCTTACTTGGTCCCAGCTGGACTCGATGAGCCCTTCAGGGTCCATCCCTGCAGGGCCATCATACTTGGGTGGTGCGTCTTTTACACTGGGCCCATTGCGACTGTCAGACCAGTCCTGTTCTCCTCTGCTGCAATTAATTAAATAAAAAAATCCATTGCTTATAATAACTCATCAATTAACCATTCATATTTTTCATTTAAAAATCATTCATTTTCCACCCCTATCAACCCCGATTTTTCCCATTTTCAAAAACCCCGTTATACATCTGAAGCTATTAATAATGTATTAAAGGTGAGTGGTAAGTGTTGCGCCATATTGAAGTAGTACGGCATGCACGGAGATCCATCCACCGTGCTACACCATTATCATCACTACTACTATCATCCACTACACACACCAACTTCTCTTACACAATCTCTTCTCACATAAAAAGGAAGCATTTTGGTCGGGGATTTTTCCCTAAAAATATCCGACGACCACTGAAAATCCCGTTCCAAACTTCCACTTCCCCCAATAAAATCCCCTTTCACTACATTAAAAGTATTTCGATGAACACTTTCAAAACACTTTGAAATCACTGAAAGGTCAAACCCCTAATTTAAAACAGCTATATATAATTTTTTTAAATACAAATAATTTTTATTCTTACCTTCGGTCAGATGTATGGGACATGTTAAGTTACAGTTCACTTTGCAAAGAGTAAAATGAGAGTGTGGAAGATTCCGCTTTGAGCTGTCTCTACTGCTACCTTTTCTTGGTTGGATCACTCAATCAGGAAAGAAGCTTGAGTTGAGTTGAGCTGGCTTGCTTCGCTTTTTAGGCTATTTGCGTATCCTGTCTATGCTTTCAAGGGTAAAGTATGTATATATCTTAAACATACTATGTCTGGCATCATGGCATGGCATGCTCTTTGTACATTTGTACCCATAATCCATTCACCGCCTATGCCTCTATCCCTAAAATCCATGTATATTTTATACCTACCTTTTTATCAGCAGCCTCTTCACTCCTTCTGTTCTCCTCCGCCACCGCCGATCCCTTGGCAAAGCCAGTTCGTTTTTTTCTCGTTGCGTGCCTTTTTGCCTTTCAGATTTTTCAGTGAGGAGCGGATGCTACTTTTCTTTTAAATTTATCAAAGAACTTTGGTGGCCGTTGTGAGTCAGACGTGGCCCAGAAGCATCCACCATGTATTTTAGATTGAATCCATGCATTCATTTGCCTGGGATGGTTGGATGATGATGATGATGCTGCGTCTTTACGAGCTTGCTTGCTTCTTTTTCGTTCGTTCTTCCCTTTGTACCGCTGACGAGCTGGTTGTTCACCCCCAAAAAATGCTGCCTTGCCGTGCCGTGCCGTGTCCCATGCGTCCTAGTAGTAGTAGTAGTCATTCTGTTTTGTGAGTAATATCCTTATCCTTATGCATAAAATATATATATTTATGTATACGTAGTCTACGAACAAATGACGCTATAGGCGCTGTTCATGATGAACTTTGGAATTTTATCAATTACGTAGTTTATTACATGTATGAGTAATTTTTGATGGATTATCTTTGACCAGGTTTTGATCCAGAAGAATTTGACAAAGTGGATGAAAAGCGTTATTTTGAGCTTCCGGGTTTCAAGATTTTTGCTGGTGAACGGTCTCCCCCGAAATTCTGGTGAAGTATCGATGACGTAAAGGCAGAGATTGGTAACTGGAAGGTTCTAGTTACAAGTTAAGTT
This sequence comes from Orchesella flavescens, assembly GCA_964034955.1. Classification (NCBI taxonomy): domain Eukaryota; kingdom Metazoa; phylum Arthropoda; class Collembola; order Entomobryomorpha; family Orchesellidae; genus Orchesella; species Orchesella flavescens. Next base: position 35,814,016 of record OZ035955.1, read on the forward strand.
ACAGTTACATTTTGTTTCAAGCTCAGTTACAAGTTACAGTTACAGTTACATTTAGTTACAAGTTACAGTTACAAGTTACAGTTACAGTTACATTTAGTTACAAGCTCAGTTACAAGTTACAGTTACAGTTACATTCAGTTACAAGCTCAGTTACAAGTTACAGTTACAAGTTATGTAACTTAACTGTAACTTAACTTGTAACTGTAATTTTTCAATAAAGTTACCCATCTCTGACTGCCAGATACGCTCTGAAATAGTATGGATACATGCTACTGGACCCAGCTACAATTGCAGCCTTCCACATTGGCCAATTTAAAATTGAAATTATAAAGAATTCTGTCACATTTCTGTCTGTCATACATTTTGTAATAGGCTCAGTTACAAGTTACAGTTACAGTTACATTCAGTTACATGCTCAGTTACAAGTTACAGTTACAGTTACATTCAGTTACAAGCTCAGTTACAAGTTACAGTTACAAGTTACATTTGGATACTCGATCAGTTACAAGTTACAGTTACAGTTATGTAACTTAACTGTAACTTAACTTGTAACTGTAACTTTTCAAAAAAGTTACCAATCTCTGCGTAAAGGTATAAAAAGTAACATTATTTTTTTCGCTCCTATTTCTGCATCACCATTGTATACGCCTGTGTAAAGCAAGGCAAGGCATGCAAGAGCCGTGCATCCGTCCCTGGCTCTTTTTCTTTGTATGGATGGTGTGGTCGTGGTTTGGGCTCACCATTATATTAAGCATGTACTTTGATAAGTATATTTTTTAACCTTCCTTATGTCTAATTTCCTACATGCACTGGCAGACAGTACATAGAATTTAGAGTTTATGCATATTACTGAAGCTGAAGCCGCTATAATACATGTACTGTACTGCTATGAAATGTTAATGTTGGGAATCATGATGATGACGTTTCTGACGTTGAACTTGCATTTGCGCGTGTATACTTGAAGTTACAAAAAAGCCGTAGTATTCTTGGTATCCCTTCTCTGTTGTAGTCATCCCACACATCTTTAATTCAAAGAACGACTGAGTTGGACAGATTCCTAAGAATTTTTTGTTGTTCGAAGTTGTAAGTAACGTGAGCATGGTATAAATGATGATGCGAATGAAATTACGAAATGGCATGCCGAAAACTTACCTTTTCAGCTTTCTTCGTATATAGGTTGTCCGACTTACTACTTCATAATATTCTGCGAGCGATGCTTTCTGAACCTATGCTACAAGTATTAAGATCTGGGCAGTACGTACGCATATATAAAATTTTATATCTGATACTTCTAGCTTTATAACACAATCTGAGAACTGAATATTAAATATTTGAATTTGTGTTCGAATCGCACAGGTTAGATTTTAGCATGTATAATGTTTTTTTCATGATTGGCAAATCGTGATTCATTCATGGCCATCCAGTAATGTTAAAAGCATTCAATAGAATGATAGGAAAGTCGGATTGATGACTTTATATTACATGATCTGGCCGAATTCTTACATATTTCATCTGTTAATACTTTGCTTTCCTATCTGTCTTTTGATAATATTGAATGCGAATGAGATGCGTTTATTGCGTAGCTTACAAATATTACCGTACTATAAAACTTCAAGAAAAGTGCATCCCAAGACGCGCATGCCGTATATGTTATGTACAGATTTGCAGATTTGCAAACTTGATAATAATTTTGTCGTTCTACTGCAGAGAATGCCTTGCGGTTCTAAATTTGCATTTCTTTCAGGTAGGTTAGTTAAATACATAGGCTTGCACTACTCTAGTTCTTTCATTCATCATCACAAGTAAAGTTAGTAAAGTATAAGAAACGGTTTGGTATGCAGTGATTGACATCCACATTCTCCAACTTCATATGTTGGCCTGTCCTTATATATACGAGACTAAATATTAAAGTACATCATGGGAGCTTGGATGCGTATAAAAAGGTTATATATGATGATACACTAGTGTGACGTGTTCTTCATGAAATCTTCATAGTTTATGAGTATGACAAGAAAAATAATCCAATCCAAGTAAAAGTATATATGCATTCCTGATACAGGCAATGATAATGCAATGACAAAGCTAAGAATAAGAACAAGGCATTGCAAAAGGTATACTACATCCCCTCAACTCATCGTCAGTAGTACCAGTACATGCATAATAGAAAATGGGAAGCATGTTAAGTATATATCCATGCATTGATGACATCATTCGTCTTTTTATCACATTGTTGGTTTGGTAAGGGGAAGAGATTTATTAGTCATCATCATCAAGTAAAGAACGTTGAGTTGTTTGTGAAGAAAACTTGAAAATGATTTAAGGATTATGTTGAAAAAGGTAAAGTAAAGTAAGTAACTTACTGTAAATATTTTACAGATATGGTTTAGTTTATTTTCTCTCTAGCGTTCGTAAACACACGCATTAGTCAACGATATTCGGATGATAGGGATGTAAATGTTTTCCCTTACTTTTCCATTTCCTGAGCAGATCAACAAAATATTCATATTCCAGGAAATGTGATGTTATGATGGATGACGCATACGGTATAGATGGAATAGAAAGATTGAGTAAAAACACAGTTTGACGATTCAATCCACATATTTTATTATTTCATATTATGGAATCGAATATCGTAGGAGGGACATGCTGACGCTGAATGACGTGTCACGCTGACGCACATAAACAACCTTTGAAACGTTTGAAGCATGCACTGATTCATTCATAGTTTACATATTTTGTTCTTTCTGGATCTAATGCGCATGCAAGAACGTTTAAAGGATACAAAACCAACTGTTTTGTACCTCGTTATGTGATGTCCACGTGTTTTAAATGTCACGTGGAAATTTTGAAGGATGGAATAAAGACATATGAAGCCGTTTAAGGGATAAAATCATCCTCGTGCATCAAAATACATAAAAAGTGCTTAGATTTAACTGATTTCAGGTTGGTACGTTTTGGGTTAACTTGAGATTATATGTTTCACAGACTATTCCAGTTTTCTGCAACTGTTACGCTTTGAAAAAGTAGGGATACCTTATGCTCAAATAGTATACAATTCAACAGTTTGATAAAATTTTACACAGACAGTGTTATTTAATATTTACTGAGTTTCAAGTTGACTAGATTTCGGAATCAAGGATTAAGGATTTTGCCAAGTGCCAATTATCATAACATTCATAACTAATACTTTTTCATTCAGCCATATTTTACAAGTATTTCATTTTTTTACGGTCGATGCACATTGCTGTCGACATTCCTTTATTATATGATGAATTGTCAAAATGTAGTGATGTGGATTGGTAGTTTCCAACCACACGCAGGCAAAAAAAATTATGGATAGGGATGAGTGAAGCAGGATAAGAATTCGACTGTTCTAATGGAATGTCATATCCATATCTCTTACACTCGTTTGGTTACAGACTCCGCACACAATACTGTCAGATTTGACTTTCTATTCGCATAATCGCACATGAACGATGGAACGGATGTTCGGATGCGCATAATAGTACATGTATACGTCAGCTCTCGTTGCTTTATTGAATTAGTACATTCTAGCCCATGCTACCACAATGCTTTTGATTCATATATGAACTTGACTTGACGCTATAGTATATGAGTTTGAAGGCCGACAGCGGTGTCTGTTTCATTGAACTACGTGTTTTATATAAAACACCGTTTTCTGTCACCCACACCTACGCACTCGCTTCCGCAAATTGAAGTTGCCATTCGTTTTTACGTGACACTTTTTCATATGGGCATTTATATTCTGTTACAGTACTGTTAAGCTTGTAAAAAATCACGATAGCTTCAGTATTTTTCGCTTAAGGCAGGTTAGGTATGCATACTGCATATAATGTAAAATGGAACAACCAAGGAGAAAGTGCCAGCAAGTGATGAATTAAAGTTGCCTAAAATCCTTGTAAAACTTAAAGAATCCATTTTTAATTTTAAGAGAATGTGTAAGAATGAGCAGTGTTTTAGAAATTTCACATAGTCGCAAATTATCCTATTCACGCTTTCTTTAAAGATTTACCAAAATATTGGAATGTCTGTAGCTTTATACTACTGTCTTATTGCACGCCTTCGAAAGTTAGATTTGGTTTCTTTGTGAATAAAAAATTCGTAGCTACTTGCAATTTGAGCTAAGGATAATGCCGCCGTGTTGGAGGTTGGTTAACAGCAAGTTTCAAGTTATTACAAACGGTCAGTACGACTTACGATAGGAATTTACACTATGAATGAAATGAATAATTTATGTCTGCCTTGCTTGCATTGCATCAAATCTAGTGGTAGCTCTTGATAAAAGCCAATGTCCGAAGTGGGATTCACATTCTCCTACAACTGCCATTTTATGTGTTTCTGCGTTATAAAGCAAGCAAGTTAAGTTTTTTTTATACAAAAGTTGAAGACTGAAGAATACAACTACTATATACTTGCATGTAATATCAGTAGAGGAAAATCATTTTTGGTACAGTAGTTGTAAAATTGTATTTGGACAGCAAACTGATAGGAGAATATTATAGATAAACCTTTCTTTGCGTTGATGCTTATGCTTAGCGATGAATGAATCAGAAAAATGTAGCTTTCTGTAGTCAGTGTGAGTATATAGCATTTACCAATGTTGCAGCAGTATAGAACGACGATACTAAGCATAAATAGGGTGATATGAAATGTTTATCATCCTTCTGCATTGCAACTTGATTTGGAATCAGTAGTCAGCAGCAGCGGACTTGAAGAATGAAAAATAGGGAACGTGAGAGTGAGAGAGTGATAAAGAAATATGAGGACGAGCAGATGTTATGCATTGATGAAAGAAAGTGGTTGGTCGTGTGGATTGTAGTTGTTGAAGGAAAAAAGTACAAAAAGTTGACTTGCAGACAGATAGTAAACAAGTAACAACAAATGGAGTTGGTATTGGTATATTCTGTAGACACGTACAAAGCTAAATCTCAGACTTGGGTTAGGTTGTAATATCTCCATATCCGTAGGTCATTAACATCTTTATTCTCATGGTTTTTCCTCGTCCTTGAGTTTTGTCATTATGGAGTGGAATAACCTCTCTACTAGATACCTGTTGTTGGAAACTTGGAAAGAAACTACTACGTAGTTTGATCCAACATCCAATGCGATACTTTTAAGAATGTAGAATTCAGCAATATTTTGGCTTTCGTTTTAAGTACGCGAAGAACTCTTTGTTTTCAATTACATTACATGTACAGCGAATTTCTTATCCTTACTCCCTACGTCCCTACTGGACTTTTGCTTGGCTTCGAAAAAGCATCTACTCATCATCATCATCATCATATCTACATATATATATATTCTTGAATTCAACAGAACAAGTCCAAGAATTAACGATCGGTTCGCATGCAAGACTTGTTTAAAAATAAGGTACAACAAAGTAAATCGCTGCCCTATATGTATGAAAACAGAAAAAAATGCAAGTATGATTATAAAAATTAAAATCTGTATAAAATTGAATGCGAAATACAGTCAAATCAGATGTCAGGATAGTACAAAAGTACAATTTATTAATGTTAGATTTTTTGCAATAACTGCGCTTATCCATATACATAGTATATAGCATAAAAAAGACTAGCCTTTGTGGGTTTTTATCTTGTTAGTTGCAATATTGACTATATTATTTTATATGAAAGTACGATGACAGTAACAATGAATTTTGTCAGTTCTTAACATGACGTATGAATACATAAAACACGAATGCATATAGAGATACATACTTGTTATTATTGTATGCATGTTGTGCAAATGCAATATTTATGGGGTCATTTGTGTTACGTGTATGTGTTAACGTCGTGCTTTTCTCATGTGTCAAAGAATCTTATTTTACTCCGTATGTAAAAGATTTTAACAAACAATGAGTCTGTAGAATGCATTTCCAATTGGTGGTTGGGAAATTAAATCAAGTGTCTCTTGCATGCATGTTGAAGTTTAGTTTAACATTTTTACTAAATAATCTCCGTTGTTGAATGAATATTGATATTGAACTAGTAAAACAAAATCTTGAATCAAGTTTTCTCCATAAACAAAGTGCTGGATACAATGATACAAACAACATAGTTGTTTCCCAATATTCCGTTTTAATCATATTGTTTGAATTTTGTCTTGTAACAAGGCTGAAGAAAATGGATAGCACTTGAACATTTATACGTGTCTTTATATAGTGCGTTGTGTTCCTGAAAGCCACGAATCAATGAAAACAATAACTTCTGGTTGGTCTATTTAGCCTTTAGGTATTATGTGATAAGATGTGGTCATGCAAGTGGTACATTTTTCATGTTGCGATGGTCTAGGTGTTCTCATTCACATACCTTCTTTTTTAGTGAAAGGGAAATGACAATTTATATACAGCCATTGTTAGTAAAGCAGTGCATGGTACCCTTCGGTGGTTCGTGTAGTCTAACAAAACTGCAAGTGCAGATTGCACAAACTTATGCATCTCATTCATTTATTACGAAACGAATTCTCAACATGAGACGGAATCGTTATGTGTATGCTCTGTTGTAGTATAGTAGATCAGAATACTGTTACTGTGGTCTAGAATGTAAATGAAATGAATGATCAAGACCTAATATTCAATTCAAGGCTAATTAGACTACTAGTTCAGGTTCACGTAGGTAAATATATCTGTTACATATATGTAAAAAAAAACTTTAACTTCCTTTGTGTTATGCATGTTGAATGTTGTATACTACATGTAAATACTAAATAGGCAAAATGGTCGACGGAATATACAAGCAATAAGGAGTTTTAAATCCCAACCTTAAAATTGTTTAACGTGCAACAATTTGATTATTTTATATGCTGTTCGTTTCTCTCATAAAGTCGTGTGATACGTTTTTCGTACGGCTACATTATTGGTTATCATCAGCTAATTTTTATGTCGTTTGAAGGATGAAGGGCAATCATATTGTTAGTCGTGAATGACGTTTTTATAACAAATATGCAATGACCTTGGCGCATTCAATAAAAATTAACCACAAAGCGATTTGCATTCTACTGCAATTGCAGGGAATATCAACTGATAGGGAGGAATTTAGAGTAATATACCTACTAATGGTAATAATGTGGCTCCAAAACATTATATTTAGTTTAATATGAAACATTTTTGATGAGTGGGTCCGTTCTAATCCACTTTTTAACTATGGGAAAGATTGAACATTTCTTTTAACTGAAGGTAGTTGAAGTTTCGATTTTCATAAATGTGGTGGTGGTGGTGCCATTCCTTTAGAAACAGAAACCCCATTTTCTGTAGGTTTGTTCATCTTTTCTTCGCCGTTTGTCAGTATTCACTTATGATTTAACATTGGTTTAATTTCTCTTTCAATAATTTAGTAGTTCCAAGGAAATATATATAAGTTTTTTAACGATGCTCTCCTGGAAAAAGTAGTATTCTTTCATTCGGTTGTCAGTACTTGATCGTCAGTACCAAGGATTACATTTTTTAAATTAAATCACAGATTGACCTTTCGGAATATTTCAAAAACAAAATCGTACTATTATCAAAACTTTGTTGAAACTTATAAAATTAAATAAAACTAACATTCAGTAGATTTCAAAACATCTCTTACTTTGCTATAATGTCAATAATAGATGGGCAAGGTTGAAGGTAATTTCACACTCTTTGCCTTTGATGCTGATGAATAATTTTACATACTACCACCAATCAAAACGGTAGCTTTGCTTTTGTAAATCGTAACCCATCCATTTAATGAATATACCAGTTGTTGCAATGTGACTTTACAAGTTTGAGTACGTTGAGTTTTTAATCATTCGTAGTATGACTATCTTTTTTTATCGAGGTAAAGTGAATGCAATTTGTACTGTCAGTGTTGCTGATTATAAATAGAAATTATATTTGGCCGTTTGCCGTTTACTTTGATTGAAGGACAACAAGGGCCAAGGCTTGAGTATACTTTGTTGTCATTGTCAGTTTAACTAGATGGTAAAAAAATTGAATGTATCTCAATCTCATAGTAAAGGATAAAATAAACTAAGAAACAAAACTGTTGCACGAGACGTGTATAAAAATATGCATAGATATAGTTACTAAATGGCTTCATATAATATACAGCGTATGAAACTCTAAAGTAAAAAATAATAACCAAATCTTATCTTTATTGGTTATAAAGTTATTGCGCCTTACGTCCTATTTGAAATTGAATGTTCTTTAATTTAATAGTAATAATTCATACTTTCTTTGGTTTGTGAGAGGTGCTTTGTCTGGCTAATTATGACTTAATGCTTTTCCAATTTCCTGCCTTTTACGTAAGTTGTATTTTGTTGGTACTGGCTTGTACTTTCACGACCCATTAAGACTATCTGAAGTTCATAGCTGTGAAAGAAAACATATGTATGGGGAACAAAAACAGGCACAAATATGAACCTATTTTTCAAATTACGCTAAAAGTAATAGTATGAATTCTTCCAAAATAAACCGACATCGTATTGTGACATTATTACTATTATATAGGTTTAGCTGCACGAAGTGTGGATGAAATCAACTTCTTTCATGTAAAAGTTTACGCTAAAATAAATGCGCTAGGTTAGGTATCTATGTTAATATTTCTATTTAGTATGTGATGAATGTAGAATAATATGTATGTATTGGTACAAAAGTTTGTACCAAAATTGAAGCTTATATTAATGAATACGCATAGTTTGCAAAAGCAACAGTCAGTCTCCTTTTAAAGGATCATTTGTCCTTAGCATATTTATTTGCCACCTAAACTAACGTAAATTCAATAAGACGGCAGAGCAGACAGCAAAAAAAATGTATTTTTTATGCGTTGCATACCTGTTACCTTACAAACATTATTCGTAATATCAAGCTGACGACGAGTGAGTAGACGTCAGACAAAATTATCAACAGTGCGGTAGATTCATGATCAGTCAGTTAGTAGGTTAGGTTCAATGTTTTTATATCGACAAGTTGACGATGACATTGAATTGAAGGAACAATGATCACGGTGTACGGCAACTATAAACTCTAAGCAAGTATAGTGCTTTTGTATCTTGTGTAAGCGATTCATGCGAAGTCCTGCTTTTTTTTGTTTCCTTGTCCCTTCCACCATGTTCATTATTAATACATTCCACATTGCTGAGTACTGAATTTGGTCACTAATAAGTTTCATACCACTGATATACACAGATAAAGTAAAGTATTCATATTAAGTATAACGTATACTACAACTACACTTTTTATTCTTTGGAATTTACTATCATGAGTGTATTAGATTTTGCTTCGTAAATATGAAACTGTGGAACATGCATAAAATATTTCGTACAGAACCGTAGTCGCTTTTGAAGAGATTAATTAACAATGTTTTTTATATTTTGCATGTAAAGACATTTCTGTTAGGTGATCAGTCCACGTGTCCAAATCCAAGGGTAGTCGTAACTCGTATACATTGTTAAGTTGGTTACAATGGGCGTGTCCGAAAACTTACTTTCTGGCCACTATCATATAGTAAAGATATCAACAGCAATATGCCTGTAATGGCTTGGAATTTCTATTAACAATTGCTGTTACTGAACTTCCTGATGATGAAACCTTGAAAAAATGTCTTGATACTAGCTACAAGAATTAATAGTTTCACGCAGAACTAAAAATAGAATATTATTGAAGTTAGCCGCCAGTTTGCTTTGCAGTATAAAAAATTTTATTTACATTTTCGACATAGGTCAAAAGCTCGAAGTTTTAATCTTGCGATTCGATTTTGCCGACACACGATATTGCCTACAAATTGCAAATTTTGACTACCAACATGCCAGCTTCCGGAAATGAATCCGATTCGGCTCGCCCCGGTGACGTGATGATAATGGAAAAAGAATGCTTTACAGATCCGTTAGCGAAAGTGGAAGAAGTTTCGGTAATTAATATATATTGATGAAGTGACTAAGCCACTAAATGCTAACATTATTTTAGGACGTACGAGTAATTTTACATACGATGATTGATTTATTTTTAGGAAAGCTATCTTGCTGAACTAACTGCAAAGTTATCGGATCTTCGTCAGAAGATGCATGACGAAAAGACGGTGAACGGACAACTGCACGAACTATTAGCTGGATTACAAGGTACGTATGCCATTATGCTGACTTTTTATCACCAAGCTCTGTCTCTCACCCTAACAAAATAATGCGTTTAGTATTAGTTATGAAATTCCCTAAAAATAATTATTCCTTTAGGTAAGATTGCAATTCATCACGAAAGATGCGAAAAACTATGCATTGAAAATTTTAAGGAGATGATGGTTGATGGAAAAGAAGAACTTGAGAATGCTAAGCTCGAATGTGACCAATGTTCTTGCGATCTATTTGTTAAATGGTAAATTGGGAATAAGATTTTACATAAGATAATTTGCTTTTATGCTTGGATAAAGTAATGCTTCTTTGGAAAATTATTTAATGTTCAGCAAAATGGTGCTTGAGGACATTGAGATAAACACCTCAAGCTTTGAAGGAATCAGGACCCATTTTGAGGTAATTTCGATATTCAAATGAAACTCCTGGTTAAATCATGTTAATTTATTTTTTAATAAGCTTTCAATTCATCAACTTTCAGAACGAGCAAGCTGCTGGTGTTGACCACAGCAATTCGGAGGCTGACTACGCTACGAGGTGCGAAGAACTAAGCAACGATGTTCAAGACATTGACAGCACGATAAATCGACTGCAGCAGGCCAAAGAACACGTGCTTAATACATTGCAAGGTCTAGATGGCTCGGAAAGTTTAATGTTAGTAAAACCAATTTTTAAAACAACCCTTATCGTCACATCTTGACTGACCCTTTATAGCTGACTAAACATATATACAACCTCAAATTTATTTTGCAGGGAATACTTTCAAGAGGAACTGCAGACTTCGGATTTGGAAATCGATTTTCTAACTTCAAAACTTCAGACTATGCAGCCTAACGTTAGTGGATGATTTTTACAGCCAGTTTATTGCCAATAGAGGAAGTATCAAATTGTTGTTTAAATTTTATGATTGAAAGGTTTTTTATTTGTCACAATTCTAATCGCTATTTTTACGTTCATCCTCCGGTATTTACTTTTCTTTTTTTAAATTGCAGTACACGAAATGTTTACTTTATACATGTTTCTTATATCTTACATAACATAGCGTACTGCTGGTTACCTTATTGTAAATTACACAAATACAAAGACTTCTACTGAGCATTAACATAAAAATAAAGACATTTTTCGTTTATAACTAATGACTAATATTTACCTAACAGCAACAATTTTCCTTAACCTATAATTTCACAGCATAAATCAAGCCCATCAACGATTTTTTGTGATGATTTTTATGTGATTGGTAATTCTTTAGATTTAGATTATGGTTGGATTGTCAAAGTTTTCCTTTGCACCTATAGTCTTAAACAACAATATTTGAAGCGTATGCCCACTCATTGTCAGTTACATCATATACAAATGCGTTTATATTATGCATGATTTTTAATTTTTGACAGCTATACCCTTTCGTATCCAAATTAAGCTCTTTCGGTTTTCATGTACCCGGAAAAACATAATATCATCATCATACTCTCTTGAAGGAATCACGGACTGATTAGCGACATTTTTGGTACGGTCAACAACAGAGTACTTTTCATACCTTTGAAGGCTTACGAGTACATACACAAACCTTACTGACATTTAACATATATATATATATCTTTCTTCTGTAGCTTTATTAAGTCAGACGAATGATTGAAGTATTAATAATACCAGTATTATAAGACTTAAACCCCATTGGTTAGAAAGTTTTTGGCCACAGGATCAGTTTCGGTTAAATACAACATTTATGCTCGTCACAATTTTTTGTTCCAACAAACTTAGTCATTAAACTAAATTCTTCACTATAAAATTTATAAATTCGAATTGAATCTAAAAGTAGTCTAATAAAATCTATTACATTTAGTCCTACGATTATGCACAGCAAGATTATCAAATGTTAGCAGCTTGCATTGTGTCAATCTCTCCAAGTAATTTTTGTAATTTTCATCCGACTTACTCCAATTTCAATATAGCGCATTAAATTCAAGTAACAAAACTACGAAGCATACATTCTGTTGATATCTCCTTGATATCTATCTTGAATATTCTTCCTCTTTAGTTTAAATGCAGCTGTGACTAGTCCCATATCTGGTGACCAGACTTCCTCGCACAACTTAACTGCTCCAGGAATTTCAAACTTCTGAAGCTTACACTTGGCACCATGAGCTTGAATCTCTTTAAGAACGGCCTGCTCAATTTCCGGATCATTGCATAGCATTTCAAATGATAGGCCGCTTCTTCCTAGTTTATCCGCTACGGTTTGTATCTAAAAGGTAGTAAAGAGGTATTAAAGTAACAAATAGAATTTTTGATTGTTTTTATTGTTTTGTCTCCCCTCACATAGTGGTAATCTTTAATTTGTTGGTTTCTTACGTATTTAGGATTAGGAACTAAAAGTGCCACACAAAAGGTTTTTGAAGGGTCGCCATAAATGCATATATTTTCTACTACCGGACATGTCTTAAGTTCAGCTTCAACTTTCCCTAAGCTGACATATTCTCCAAACTGGAGCTTCACCAAATCTTTCTTTCGATCTAACAAACAAATACAAAACAGTTAAAGGCAAGTTGAAAAACTAGGTCATGGTATTTTAAAAAAAAAACATTTCAAAACTAACCAATGATTTTCAAAACGCCGTCCTTTTGCATTTCTCCTATATCACCACTTCGGAACCAACGACGCCCATCCTCCTCGAAGAAATCTTGGTTTGAAGCTTCATTCATCTTGTAATATCCCTACAATTACAAGCAATAGAAATGAAAATTTATTACAAGGAAAGATGGTGGTTGTCTGGCGGGGCATTGTGAGAAATATAACTTTTCTTTACATACCAACGCAACATTATCTCCTCCAATTAATATTTCACCTCGTGGGTATGGCTTATCCTTAACCGTATAATTTCCTTCTTCCCAATTCACCAATCTAATATCACAACAACCCAACGGTGCGCCAACACGACCAGTTGACATATCACTAGCTGAAATAATAAATCAAGCTAGTTATTGTATCGATTATCTAACAGAATTGAAAATCAAATGTTTTAAACAATTTCTGCACTTACAGAGTGAGATCGTTGCACATGCCGCAGTTTCAGTTAATCCATACCCTTGCAACAATGGAAGACATAGGGAAGTACGGACAAATTCATGCACATCTGGTGATAAAGGTGCACCTCCAGATGCCAACAATCGGACTTTCCCTCCAACCACTCTTCGTACCGGCTTGAAGATAAGTCTGTTCGTGAGTGGGGTTTGGTATCCTCGGTAGTACCATTTCATTTTGTATTGGTAAAAGAATTGGAAAACAGCTTTTGCGACACCACCACCTGCATTCATCTTTTCTTGAATACCCTTGTAAATCCTGTCTAAGACCAGTGGCACGGAAGCCATAATGGTTGGCCTTAACACTGATGCGTCACCTTTGCATCCTCGCTTAATCTTGCTAGACGAATCGATCATAGTTAGTGCAGAACTGTACCCGATTGGAATGCCACTTAAAAAGCAGATAGCTTCACACATCAGTTCCAAAACGTGAGCTAATGGAAGGTATCCGAGGTATATATCTGGAAATAATATCAACAATTTTTTTTTAAATTAGAACCTCTGCTATTAAAAAAAGAAACTATGAATTTCCCTCTGTATAATCTTTTGATTATCTACTTACCATCCGGATAAACAGGACCTAATGCATCTGAAAAAGCCATCATGGCAATTGAAATGTTACGGTGAGACAACAATACTCCTTTAGGGGCTCCTGTTGAGCCAGATGTGTACATGATGATTGCAATGTCATCAGCAGTTGGTTCATGTGTTCCTAAAAGGTAAAAAATCTACTTGTGAACAAAGATCAGGAGTGCAGTCTTTATGACTCATGAATGAATATTTCAAAACTGAAAAGTACCTTTCCCAGAGCGGCTTCCACGAGCAATTACATCACAAAATGCCAAAATCTCAACATCTTCACAATAACCAGATGTGTCGGTCTTGTTCAAAGGATCCTCCATGTAAATGATTGTCTTAACTTTCGGCGTATGCTTCAAAACATGTTTGAACTTTGGAAGTTGGTCATGTGATGTAAGGACGTACTCGACTTCTGTCTCATTCAATCCATGGATAATCGCATCTTCACCCAAAGTAGCATACAAAGTTACGACTGAAAGGATTGAAAATTCGAAAGTTAGTTAATTCATGCAAATATACCTAAACAATATTGTTTGCATGCAATAAAAATTGGAAATGAAACTATGAAACTTACTGGTAATGCACTGACGAAAAGCGGCCATCGCAGAAATCAACCATTCTGCACGAGTTTCTGCCAAAACAGCAATCTTTTCTTTTGGCTCTAATCCTAGTTCACGGAGCCCCTTGCTAAAGCAGACAGATAAGCGATCGACTTCGTTATAGGTCTTCCAAAGGTAATCTCCTAGAACGTATTTCTTAAAAACTTTGCCGTTGGGCTGCATTTCATCTTCCTCATCAATGACTTCTCGAGATCCTAAGAATGATTATTATTATATTATATTATATTATATTATACATAGACGCAGCTTGATATTATATTATTATTATTATACCTAAGCATCGTTTAGAGCCATTTCGTTTTATTGCATATTGAAAAACTTTGTCCATTGTATCAATTTTCTTTTGTTCCAACTCAATATGCATAGCAGAAATTGGAGTGATGCTTCTGTACGTGATTCCGCCTTCATGACTAACAGCTTGTGCCTATAATTCAAAAGGAAAGCATTAAGTAAGAAGTTTAAGTTTCTTTTAAATTTAAGAAAGCACATCATATGCATCATCATAAGTAAATTATGCCAAAATTCATTGATTCTGTCGATATCTGTATGTTAATATCAATTTACGGAAAACCCGGAAAATCTCATGAAAACAAGAGATATAAGATTAGGTTACGCATGTATGAATTTGCACATGACCATGAAAATGTGTCCTTTGAACGTATTACACAATTGGTAAATAAATTGCATGTACATTGTCTGTTTGAAGGATCTGCAACTTTCTGGATAAGTATCAATAATAAAATTCCTTTCCCATGTGGCATTACTATAGACAATGTCTTTAGATAGAAGGACTTGATAAATTCGGCAGCATAAAATACATGCATGCACATACCGGAATAATTATAGTAACAAATCATATATGCATGCATGTATAATGTCAAAAGAAGATAATGATAATATCCTATCTCATATGAATTCATTCGATGAACAACTGGAGATAAATCAATGAATGTCAATTCCAGTCTTATTTGCCCTGTCAATTAAAACTTTACTGTTCCTACAGATTCAAGGCCAGAAAACTGTGAACTCAATCAGTAAACTTCATGAATGTACCATGTATATAACGCAGTTACACAGCATCTAAATTCTTTGATTTTTAAGAAAACGTAATATTCAATATTGAACTACTTAATTTCAAGTTGAATGAAATCTACCACTTTATCTACCTATAGTAAAACTAATGCATCTAATAATTATTGATTATTACAACAATGCATAACAAACAAATATTTACCTTTGGTTCTTTGTAATCTCGAGTCTTCTTCCACGGTTGTTGATAAATATAAAAGAATGGAAGTGTCAGAAAGTCCCAAAGAAAGGTGACCACCCATAGTATTCCTTTTATTAAAGCTTCTGCAAACGCCATGTTTGGAGCTTGGCTAGACGAATTGTTCCAGGAAAAATGTTCTCAGATCTGAAAAGATTGAATGAAAAGCATGAAGTCTTGAATTAAACCCCTCAAATCCAGCGTTATCAGGAATTATCACTACATTGTTTTTGTAATCCAATACAATGCAAAAAAATTTATCAGATTAGCAGTACTGAATACGGAAAAACTAAAACACTGTAAATTCAGTTGCACTTTAAATGTACTCGAATTAAAAGAAAACTGCTTTCAAGCTTCTGTCCTTTCAGTCGTCTGTCTATATCTGTATAGAATTGGGATAAAACATAATTCCTGCCGGTCCGTGATAAAGCATGTACTTAAAAACGGCCGAAGTTCATCCAGGAATAGAAAGCTTACATCAATTTCAAATAAAGTTGCACACGTAACGAGATTCAAGAAAATAAAATACATACATGAGTGGGTTGATAAGCAATAATAACAGTATCAACGTGAAATTGTGTTGTATTGCATCAAAATTTTTACCTTACATTTACATTAAGCCCTATCACCACAAACACCTACATCAGACTCAAATCTCCAGCTATTAATCATTACAGGGAGCGATAAAATTCTTGTACACACATCCCATTTTGTCATTCCAATTGAAATACAAAGGCTGCAAAATGTATGATAACGCATAACACAATGTAAAGCGTATACTCATTATAATGCCAAACACAATAAAGAATTTATGACCAACGGTAGAAAAGATAAGAGAAGATAAAGAACGATCGGTTTTTATAAAGTAGGGCTTTAAAATTTCCATGATTTTGAAAAGACTCGCAAACCAAGTATAACAGTGAACTAAAAACTTTTCTCATAGCAAAAATAACTTGGCTGAACTAATAATTAATATGTAAGATAAAACCCCACCTCTTCCAAGAAGGTAAACCAAACCTACCCTGCTCCTAATGTATGTGACGTGTATTGCTTAACGACCTAAAAGCTAAAACTATATCTTAACTCTGAGCCACTTTTGAAAGATTAATTTTGAATGAACCTGTACTTCACAGTGACACACTCACTATGTAATATCCAGGATAAATAGTTAATCACTAAAAAAAGCAGTTCCTCAGAAAGGAAACGCATGCATTTTTTAAATGTTTGTGTGTACCTATTGATAATAATATTCGATGCACACTACGATAAGTTTGTTAGGTTCATGTGAGCCCAACAAGGTCTGTCAGAAGATCCAGTTGCAGTGACAGCAAAGCAAGTAGCAGCTCTTTACTTTACTCCTCACCAGTTGAATGGTGAATGTTCATTGCTCCACTTGCATTTCAGATGAATGAAATCATGAAACATTCCGACAAGCAATAACCTTCCATAATGAGATCGCTTAAGCTAATGATGATGATGGGAATGTCATCTGTGATGCCAGAGAGCGTACGAACCAACCAAGTTTTACTGGTGGTCTGATGCCGGATTAAAGTTCACATTTGCTTCACTGCATGAATTCCAATAATATATAATGGTTGTTGTTTGTATGACGTTATCTACACTGCTACAGGAACAGTACATAATGATGATATGTGACAACGACGACAACAGACAGACATGATCCTAGATTGCAACGTAGAATATGAAATGAAATCATTCATGGACAGAGTGACACATATATTTTAGAGGAGCAAGTTTCATAAAAAAATTATATGTGTATGTACTTTCCAGTATTTTTTAAGTATAAAATATGAATCATCACATATATAATATAGATATATCTCCCAAAATGGTCAGTGAAGACGAGTAAAGTGCTTGCTTCACACACGTATAACTTAAATTCTTTTTTGTATGTCCACACGAATTTAGATGCATAAAACATACAATGTAGTAGTACATTTGTGCATGAATGCTACAATGGACCAGAACCAGAGTCAATTTACTGTAATACTTATCAGCTCTTTTTTTTAACCTACTAGCAAGTAATAACGTAAGTATGTATGTATGTATGGTGTGGCAATGTCAGTTATCAACGTACAACATGATAATAACAAATATTCCTTCCTTTCCAGATTTATTTGGTTTTCGTTATGTATTCTGGCCGTGGAAAGTTACTTTAATGTACGCAACGACCATCATTTTTCAATATTTAAAGCAATGAGATGAGGTTTAAGCTTATGGGGTGCGTGCGTGTATTGTACGTATACTAACAACAACTCAAACGTGACACGATGGTTAGGTTAAAGGTTACCAAAATGCTACACGCATACGTTTACTAAATTAAGAATCTGTTTATACCGGCACATTCATTACTTGACGAAGCATTAAATTTAAATTCATGAATAGTCCACCTGTGTTTTCAGCAATTTATGTGCAATGTGCATAGAGTTATGAAGGTATACCTAATCTGAGGCATTCTAATTTATACCCCTACTGCCTATGAAACTGCTTATACATAATATGCAAACAGCAATGCCAAGATAATACTGATTTGATAAAATTGAAAACAAATTGGTTAGATAGTAATGTTCCAAAATTTTAATCAAACACTGATTTTTTCCCCCGACAGCTAGACAACTCATCCATCACAAAAAGATTTCATTATTACAGTTTGAGATAGCTGGATTGGCTGAGATTGCATCAGTCTGTCAATATCTTTTCCTCAACTCGTCAGTTTCAGCCCAAGATTTATATATGCCAGGCTTTTCATGATTTCCAATATGAAGAAAATATAATTGAGGAATGTTCTCAAAGAAAACAAAAGAAAACCAATTTGGGAATACGAAACGAAAGAACAAAACCTATTACTCAACATCGCTCCACTGAATTACATAAAAGAGCAGCACCAAAAAAAGCATCATGACACAGTATGACAATGCAAGAAGCATGTCTTTTCTAACAAAAATTGGGATGTTGGCGATGTTGCAACCGCAAACCGATAGAATTATGTATGCAACACTGTTCAACTGAGGGAAATTCCAAGTTAAGAAAATGTGTGCCTACAACTATAAGTATTATCTATTCCAACTAGTATTTATCTCTGGAATCATTGATATCGGTTGGCCTTGGTTTGGTTTGTGACGTGACGTCTGCTTTTCATCATGTCATGTCTCTACTGCATGCATGCTTGTCAATAATCCAACCAGTTACTAGAAAAGTTACTTAACACGTTATGTGCTTTAAAAATCAATACTTTTCATTGTTCCAATGGGAAATCTTATGATATGAGATAATGATAGAGCCACCTTTACCAATCATCTGCATTCTGTTGATGTAAGAGATTACTCTTTTTAACCACAACTTATCGTATCAGATAAAATGGATCAAAGTACGGATATTATCTAAGTCACTTGCAAATGTCAAAAAAATTATTTCACGAGGATATATAGTACAAGAATTATCATCAAACCTTAGGAATTAATCAAGTCTTGACCTATTCACTCCTCAAATTCACCAATGAACTTGAGAGGGTCAAGAAACTTAAGTTGCAAAACTAAACTATATTAAAAAACCGCACTATTAAATAAATGTCCTCCTGGAATGGTTGATGATTAGGGTATGATCAAAGTAAAAATCCAACATGCGATATAAACTAATTGCTTCACGCTGTTATTGAATATCAAAGGTCTATTTTTTCCTCACAGATAGTTTAGAAAAATTACAGCATCTTTCTTAACCACCGTTTCACTTCTCAAAATGTATCCTAATTAAAAATGCATTATGCACTCATTCTACTTTGATTACTTTTGTAGCTCTGTGAATTTTATGTGAATTTTTGTTCCTGAATTGACCAACCTCCCACAACGTACTACGTGTGGTTTGGTTACAGCAGATGAAAAATATAGCCATAAATTCTAACACTAACATGATGATTGACAAGAGTAGACCATAATATCCTATCTCTTATCCTCTACATCTACATCTATTTATATATATGTTATTGTCTGTATGTTGCTTCTATCTAATTCTCAGGCTGTCTCAAACTCAGCCTTTAAATCACACGCATGAATATATATTTTAAATAAGAAGGCTAAGAGGATGCCAAAACCGTTATTTTTGCAACGTACCCATTCACCATTGCGGTATAATAATGAACATTGTGCTTTGTGCTATACCTGGATGAAAATGCAGTAAAAGGAAGTTCAAGGAACTTTTAAGTTCAATACTTAAAATAGGCGTCTCGCATCGTACACGACACACGACATGGGAAATTTACTTTTTTTACAGCATATGCCTTACGAACACGCGCACACTTTTTCTTATATTTAAGTCATAAGTACATGTTATGTTTGAAGCACGTTAGAAGTTATGACTATGCTGCGATACGACATCACATAGCATTGGCAGTCTAAAGAACGCTAATATTTTATGGCCTGCCAAACCTTCTGAAAATTGCATTTTGTTCATGTCGTGATAATTGCATTTGGAAACTAGAATACATATTAACACTCATATTTATTGGTGCTTAACGGAATGCATAAAAGACAGTTGAAAATTATGATTGAAATTTCACCTTAAGTAACTGTATTACTTCGTTTTTGGTCTTGTTATGTAAAAAGTTAGTAGCTCAGAAAAAAATAATTAATAAAAACCTACAAGTCTCATAATTAACAACTCTACTAATAAATTATTGATTTTGCTTTAAACATTTTTTTTCAAGACCAAAAATGGTATATTTGAGAAACAAAATCTCTTTCAATATAGAATGAGAAGTGAATTCAAGCGGACTCGTAATTAAAACTTGACATTATGACATTATTACAGAACTTATTAAGTAGTAAATTAAGTTAAGGCACATCATTTTGCCTGTTAATTACTTTTCTGCATATCGAAGTAGCACAAGCGTAGGTTGTAAATCAAACCCTGTCCTCTAATACCGACGTTTCTACATATATAAGCGTAGGTACATTTGTTTTGTGTTACCTGTGCCCTAAAATGAATATGAATACTATATCAGGCTCTCACCTATATTTTTAAATTGCAACATTCAAACATCCCAAGTGAATAGAACATCCTGCAAAAAGGAAATGAACAGATGCCTGCAACAACTATACGAACCAGCAACACATGTAAGTTTAGCAGAAACAAGTGGAAGGAAGCCTACATTATTATATTCAACATTTATGAACTATTTTGCTCGGCTTGCCTCTTGTTCTGCCTGGTTGCCGAAGGAAATGGTAAAATAAATGATGCACACCACATGCCACTACTATTAAATCGTCAACAAAACAAAAGAACATGCAGTAAGCATGCTTTCTCCAACACTATATATTGACTATAAACTTAAACCCTACTAGGGGTACTGGGTACACATTTGCAATTCGATACTTACCTCATTTACGGTTTCCACAAGCAAAAACAGGGCTACAAAAGGGTATCGCCCGAGTGGAAAACTTTGCTGTTATATGTCAGTAAATACAGGGTTTCAAACGAGGAACTAATTAAATTAAAGTCTAAATATTTTACAGCTCAATAGTAGCTAAAAATCTTGTCCAACTATTGTACTAGTCGGACACACGAGAAGCACAACACTGAGAATAAAAAGGATTAACTTCAATTTTTCATACAATACAACTTATTCGATGAATGTCAACTTCTTTCTAAATTGGACACTATCATTGTTTCCCAACTCAAATTATTTTGAAGGAAGTAACCAAACCTACAATTATTACATCTCAAGAGAAAATGTTTATTAACATCCAGCTCGATTCAAGTCCAAGGCTCAACTAAATCATAATATGCCACATGCACATGTATACATGCATGGATGGATGGATGGATGGCCTATAGACGATAAGTTGATGGTCAATCATAATAATACACATCCTGTAGTATAGAGTCATCACGTACATATGTACATATCTATAGAGAATGTACCAAACATAATAATTGCATAACACGTTAGAAAGAGGATGTCAATCATTTTTGCAACTCTACCGATACATTTTTTCTCTAACGTGCACTTTGTAAAAGCGTAAATAAATACACGTAGATATTATTGCGTTGGGTAGTATACTGCAAAAACTTAAGACGACATAACGTACTACTATGTACGTACGTGGACAAAAACACAAAGACGATATTAGAAGCGGTATGCATGTAAACTAAAGATAAGTTACAACGTACGTGCTACAAGCAGCCTATCATAAGCTGAGTTCATGAAATTCATCAACTTCGCCTATAACGCCATTGCTTCCACAAAGGGAAAAATGGTGATAAAATCCTTGACAATACCTCAGCTAACTTTTTTTGGGCTAGGAGTTTTGGATTGAGATCACGATGTTGGATTGTTCGCAGTTATTATATGGACATGGGCTGTTTTGGGTATAGGGACTCTCTTTATTAAGCTGACTCTGCCCTTGCCCAATGACGCTACGATATGATGATGATGATGTTTTGAGGATGAACGCTGACGCTGACTGTTAATACTGACGCTATATGTTTGTTGCATGCAAATGGGTCCACGTTTAGCATCTGTTATCCTGTTGATGGTGTGCATGCGTATCCTAATATTTTATATTCGTTTTAAACACTTATTTTTATGTGAGAGCAATTATTGTTTCTGTGCTTCATACCTGCATTTCATCCATTATCTAACGAAATATACATCACCAAAAATATACACAGACAGTCTCCAGCTTTGCACTATGTATTTCAACCAAATTCTTTGTGTTTACAAGTGGCAGTGCCATAACATAACACGTTTTCATGATCATATTATATATCATGTTGTAAACAGTCAGGTAGATGGATTTTGTGGAGCACAAAAAAGTCTCGACTTTGGATAGATCTTCCCATTTAGAAACATGACGTGATCATGAAATGCAAGAATCGCTAATTACATATACTGACACCTAAAAATGGAATACATTGAGCTAATGAATATCTCTCTACCAAAAGTTGCGTAACTCCTATTATCCGAAAGAACAGGCTACAATTGTACACTTTGAAATTCGTAATAAGTTATGCAACAATTTTACTCATCTCTCCATATTATATACTTCATATAGATGAAGACACCACGACAGATACGTGAATGTGGTGCTAAGAAAAAACACAATGACAACTAATTTCACAATGAGATTAAGAAAATTAATGAATAACAAACCTTTAAACACTCGGATTTCCCAGTATTATGCCGATGGGATGTTTTGTAGAAGAACAGTGAAAATTTCGCATCTAAAAATAATCTGCCTACAAAAACTTAACACGATACTACTATATAAAGTAACTTGCTGCACATTGGAACTCCAACACTCCTGTATAACTCCACACGATCAACTACCATATATAACCACAAAAAATCTACGCATCTGAGACTGAGAGGTTTCCGTTCCTGCTTAAGCCCCACTCGTGAAACTACTGAATGAGATGGAAATTTAGTGTGCTACGGACAAATTCTAAAACTTTAGTTTCACATATCAAGTATAAGTCGAATGTGATTCTGAAAATGAATGGGATTGCCAGAAAGCAATACAATATTATTAATGCGTCAAGACTGCATCTACTATGCGTTTTTTAACAAGCACTAGTGAAACACCACAAATTCCTGCACGCACGGGTTTATGGAGAACGAAATAGAGATTACGAAGGAACAGAACACGCGTGATGTGGTGTGGTTACTGCTTCAGCAATCCTTTCCATTTAATACAAGCAAGTTACTTTATGCCTGGCTCAATGTTTACAAGACCTTTGTCTCGTCATATAGACATGGTTTGAGACAGTTATGGAATAATATCACAGTATAAGATGCAAATAAGAATGTTATATACAATATAAAGATGACGAATGCTTAGCCTCTGTATCCACACATCATCATTGTATTAAGAGCAGATCATCATCAATATTTACATATAACAGGACTAAAGACTATGTATGACACATTGAAGAAGAAGAGTCAAATTAGTCAAATAGTTTTAGATTGAATTTGAAACGAATACGTACTAATACATACATATACGTACAAGTACATACACTGTCAACTGTACTTCCTTACGTCAAATGAAACTAGAAATAACCAAATGAACATTGTCCAAAATCTGGATTTATAAGTGGAATGTGGATGGAAATGGAAAAGATTCGAAGAAGATGATAGGAAATTAAAAAATTCCAGCAAAATTAAGATTAAGCACGAGGTGAAAGGTCGGTAAATTACCTGAGTATCAACTACATACAACATATAGAAATAAAATGTTGCTATTTGTAGATATGGGTAGTTGATAGTTTTTTGCCTCTTCTACTTTCTGTATGCGCGATATAAATTATCAAATTAAAGTGCACACACAAGAGTGTATGATACAATTGTTACATGGTCATCTCAAATGTAATACTAACACTAACTAGTAGCCAAACAAACATAAGATAAGAATTAATATCAGAGGAAAGAAGCGGCATGTAAGTCCGCTTGTACTTTTGGACTCTCAACTTCAATCATCATGTACTCTGAACCCTAACCCAACCCTGTAGCAGGAAATGAAAAGGAATTTCAAGCGAGCTCAATTAAAGTAGTTGAATTATAGCCTATTCAATGAAATGATTCTACTCGTTTACATGCTTAGAACAAGTCACTACCCCCTGGAAGTCAAAAGTTTATATGTATATCAGTTCACGTTCAAACCAGAAAATGCAAACAAGGCAAGGGTACGATGATGATGTAAGAAAGATTTCTGTGCAATGATTTATAGCAGTCCAACAGTCAACCAAACTCAACTTAAGCTAGATGCATAGGAACATGCTTTTTTTGTAATTTGAAGTGCATTTTTTTTCTATAAATGCTCTGAGCAGTTACCCATTGTGTGACGTCTTGAGATTGTTAAATTGCAGCTATCTAAATTGTATATTTCCAGATGAAATTATGATTTGGTGACAAAAGTTAAATGAATGCTATTGTGAATAGGGTGCATTGGACAATACAAAGAATTATCCGATTCACAATTCACTGGGACAATATGAGAATGAATAGCTCTAAATATAGATAGATACAAACATACATAATATGTATATGAATATACACACAGTCTACTGGAGGAGTTCATGGTGTATGGTGATTGTGGCAGACTTCATTCAATCAATATTTTTTAGCTCATTCTTTCTACTGAGATACAAGTTGTCAACTGTAGTATTAAACCCGACAAAACCAACAAGTAAGCCAAACACTACTGAACATGAAAAGTCAAAGCTCAAAACTAAAAAGATGCACTTTGTCTTTTCTCGATAAGGCAAAAGTGAAAGTCAACAAGTCAAGGTACAAACTTACATGATTTCTGGCGCATCAATCTGATAACAAGCAGAGGCAGTGCGTCAACTTCTTTATTAACTGGAAGTGGGTGCAATCACAGCTTGCTAGACGTAACTCAAGATTATTACACAGCAACAGTTCTAATGTACGTATATTATTTTACTCGTACTGATGCTAATAATTTCAGAAGTTTTACACTTTATTTAGGTACACGATGAAACGTAAAATCCTTGAATTGAAATCTCTGAATACTCCTAGATTGTGTTTAAAGTCTGGGTTTATTTACAAATTTTACCACACGAGTTTCTAAACTGCACGTAACTAATTTCAGTTGTTTATGCCTGGTTTTAGAAAATTGTTATATTTTAAACTAATAGGTATAAAAATGTCTGTAGACATATAATGTGAAATCGATCAGATGATAATACCTATTGTAATAATAGCTATCTTCCATTATAGCTTTCTTTCCTTTTCCATATTGCATTCATATTCATGCTATAAATATAAATATTGTACACAAAGAAAATAAAAGTAGATCTAGAGATTATTTATCTTACATGTCAAGAAAGGCTAACTTTATACCCAGTCAACGTAAATAGAAAGAAATGAAGAACATACAGATGAAAATGTCTATAGAACCATAACTATGTAAGTACCAAGCTCCCGCATTGCATTTTATGAACATGCGATCTTACATTGGACTTGGAATATATCCTGTTCCTGTTTAGACACCAACAATATCTTCCCTCATGTATCTACACGTGTATTTACTTACTAGAAATATGTGTGCTTCACACACACATTGCTAACTTTATAAAATGTATGACACACTTTTAGAATATGGAAAGGAGAACGCCTATAACCCTAAACAAGCAACAGTAACAGGTGGAGGTGGAGTTCGCATAAGAGAGTATAGGTAAATAGCGTTTTAATTGGATGACTACATAGTATAGTAAAAATCTAATTGCAAAAACAATTGAGTTTGGGTGCTTATGTAACTTCCGTTTCGAGCATTATCTTCGTTCTTAAAGATTTCTAATTTATTAGGACTAATTTAATGCATTTGTTGAGCACGCATGTATTAAATAAAAACATTCAGTAAAAAATACAATGATTCCATTATTACCTTTTTGAAGAAAATTTTTGAAACAGCTTCTTTACTTCTTTTGTACAAGAAAACCAAGTTACTGCTGTTTTGTCCAATGGCTCGAATCCAGTAATCGCCATCACATCAATACGAAGAAACGCCAAAAACTTTGTCAAATGGAAAATGAGATTGAAGAGAGTAAAAACACGGTGCATTTTATCAAAATCCCATTTCTCTCCCCCTCCATAAGATCGGATGCGCACAGAAGAGTTCTGTCAAACCAACCACAACGACATCAACCAACCAATTAGCCATGAGCCCTTATCAAAATGTCTCTCATTAGGGCGCATCGTCATTGACTACATGCATAGTGCTTTCACCTTCAGTGTCAAATGCTAAATGAAGACCCACCACCTACCATTTCCCCAAAAAATTATTGCTAAATCGACATTATGCCCTTCATCTGATTAGGATTCGGTCTTGTCTTAAAGCCCCCTTTGCTGCCCTTTCCAGTTAGGTTCTCATTTTTCACAACACAGTAGCTTCGAAGCATGTGGGTTTAGGTTTAGTGATTAGACTAGAGCGTGGAATCGCATTTAAACTACCTAACCTTGTACATCATTTTCGACTGTATAAGAACATGCAAATGCTAAATCATTCATAACACGCGTCATGTAACACGCCAAAAGTCTACCACAAGTTATTCATACATTTTATTTGAACAATAATTAACTAACTCCTAAATTCTCTAATGAATATAAATCAACTAAATACTTGATACATGTCAAAAACAAAACTACAAGGCAGTGACGGATAAAAAATCAAGGATCAGTAAATCTTATACCAAACACGAAGTCAATTAGTTTCTGGAAAATTAATGCCTGACGATCGTTTTTGTATAGTATCCAAGTGGTGCTGGCTAAAAACTGATCGAAGAGGCGCAGTGTGTATATCTGGGGCGTGATGGTCCTGATGATGGGGATGGACTTCAGATTCAGTCACTTCAACATCATCCTCATGCTCAAGAAAGTACTTCATGGAGTAAAACGTTATACTTCGGAACTCTATCTGGAATAGTTTTAAAAATCCTTTCAGTTTAAATTAAACTTTCTGAAATGCAATGTCTAAAAATATGATGAATATTTACATGTCGAAGACCACGGGCAGCAGGTTCCACTATATGAAATCCCTTTGGATGATACACCTCATGATTTTGATGTAATACAAAGTTTCGGACCCGGATAACTGCCTGGAACATAAGAAAACGTCATATGACATAAAATATACTATTATCAACATTATATTTTATTCGTGATATGACATTGATTCCAAAAATCTAACCCGTTCCATTTTCGTTCGTTGACAAGCCTGAATAGTGAAGCATGTCATATATTTGCAAATTGAATTCCAAATGTGTCTGCAATCCGTTTTTTCTGCTCGAGCAAAATGACTATTAATTTGACTTATTGTGTACTCGAAATCAGCTTCCTCCACCTTTTATTAATACAAACACATAATAATGATAACCCAACACAATGCGAGAGATAACATTTAATGAAGCTTAGACAGTAATACAATTAAGGTTTTTTTACCCATCTTCCAAGCCCGTCTGGCATGGTCGTAGAAAACTGTGTGATATTCGGATTTCCTAACCCTTCAAAATCCCGAGCTATAACGTACAGTTCATCAGGGGCAGGTACGCGCATTTCCTTGCACAACGCTGCAATCTTCTCCTCCATAACACCGTCATTTTTGCTGGTAGCATCATCACTGTCGTCTATTGCAAGACCTGACTTTTTAGAAGTTCCTTTCAAAAGGGGAGGTGGGAGCCCTTTTTTAGAAGTTTTCGGATTATTACGAGGACTTTTTCGTTTCGAATCATTCGTCATTTTACGACTTCTTCTCTAGACTAACCCTGCCACTTTCTTCTACTGCTCGATTGCGGTTTAATCAGTCAAAATGGTGACAAGGACGCTTTATGACAACATTCCAGAGGCTCCAGTTTGATTGATGGCGTATTTTCGCAGTGATTCCTGATCTCAGGGATTCAAATAAAATAACTTTTCAAGGCTGTTATATCACCTTGGTAAGACATAACGACGTAAGAAGCATGCAATTTCTATCTTCAAGTCTGAAGTCGGAGCCAAGCGTGGAACGTAATGAATGCATTTTGCCTTACCCCCTTGAAAGTTAAATATGCAGCTGGGGTTGTGCAATTATGAAGCATTTCTGATTAAAAGTATGAAACAACTTTCTATCATCACATTTTAAATGGATGTAATATACAATTTATTCAAATCATTAGTATAATACATAAACCAAAATCAACAATCAAACAATTAGCCACAATCAATTGTGGGATCGACTAAATCACATCATGCAGCATTCTGCGTAAAAGTCAAAAGCGTAAATAACACAAACAAGTCCTCCATACTTTAAGAAGTTATTACACATTGTAAAACAAAATTCAGAAAAACATTTTTCTCAATTCACAACAATAATCGGTGGTCAGAAAATAGTGATTAATAATACATGATTAATTCACGCGGTATTTGGCAACGTTCGTTTACACATATTCATATTATAAATTAAAACAAAAAAGTATGTAGTACGTTATGTCATGTAAGTTCAAATACTTTATCATTCATATCATACTGTTTTAGTTTTATCAGGGGATAATAGCTTGATATAATTTTTGTACTGTTGACCCATCATTTTACGAAGTCAAACGTACAGTAAAATTGTAGCAGTAATGAGTGCTGCAAACACGGAAACTTGAACAGATTTTGATGAACCATTTTCATCTCCACCACCTCCACGGGGCTCTGAAGAAAGAGCAAAATAAAGCTGTTTCAAATGGTTCACTTCACGGCTTTCATTTAGTATTTTCAAATCAACATGCTCGAAATAATGTGTATTGTACAAACAAATGTCTTACTTTCAGCATAGCATTTTCCTTCATTCTGGAGACAAAATTCGGGTTGCAATCTATCTGCATTTATTCCACGAGCTACTAAGCGGTTCCGATTGGTTATCATTCTTACCTCGGCCTCTGAATGATTACCTGGAGGGTGGCTCCAGAGTCGTTCAGCATGGGCAGCAGCTCTAGGCCAAATTCTGCTTTCTAAGGCGTTGTCATCAGCCTATCAATTACGATACGATAATTTTTACAATGTACGTACATAAAATATAATCAAGCGAACAGACAGAATTATTAACTCGACAAGGCAATACAATCATTCTGAGGTTTAACCTGTTCAGCCCACAATGGTGTAGTAGAGCCAACAATTTGACCTGAGCGAACGGCTTCTGCAGCGATTTCCTCTCCAACCCATTTAGCGTATATTGATTCTGGATTGTTATCATAGACCGTCTGTTGTTTAACAAAGTGAAACATTCTGTTAGTTTTGATGATAGCAATAAAAATGTTAAATTGAAAGCACTTGAGCAGCTATTGATATTCACACCTGCCAGCCTTTAATTGGGGAACACCAGTTGTGTCCGTTACCGAGCCATGCTTGGAAGCCACAGTCAAGATAAAGAGCATTGACGTTTGCAAATATTACTCTATAGCCCTTCTCCAGCAATCCCTTGATGACTTCGTTATCCGCTGAAGAAGAAATCAATATTTTGATGACACATGTTAATTCAAGTTGCTAATGAGATTTTGTGTCATGTTTTAGCTATGCTTCTACCTTCCGTCCATATATAAATGATATATTTGGATTTATCAAGATGAGTTTCAATGCGTTCAGGGTCAGTAAGTCCGGATGTCCAGAGAATGACCTGAGTATCTTCATTTCCAGTGGCTTCCGTTAACTTATTGAAAGCTGTAAGTGTTAGTAGAGGCAATAGTAAAGGCAACTTTTCAAATTATATATATGGCTATTTTCGGGCAATTTTATTAAGATGTTACGTGAACAAAGCCTGTGGCCTGTGCTTACCTCGCTGTTGAAACTGTCCCCATACATTGAAGTAATCTTCAGTGTCTTGAGTAAAATTATTTGCTGTCATCCATTGAACAAATTCTGGTATACTTTTGTAGCATCTAAAGTCAACTTCGTCACCGCCCATATGGAACAAATCCTTGACATCAAACATCTCAACCATATCTTTGAAAATGTCCCCTACACACAAAAAATAAATTACACATTAGCTGTCAGTACTTTTGTCATGATTCATACTTTCATCATTTCTTTGCGAAGAGACTATTAGACATACCGATGACATTCTCCACTTCAGGATTCACGATATTCAATTGCCCACATGGGGGCTCAACACAATAATCATACCATGGTTCACTATCCAAGCACACAACAAGGTCTCCCTTTCCTGCATCAGGGCCCCATTGATAACCAAACCCTATTTCGATAAGGCAAATTAAATGTTAGTTAACGAATAACACCAAAAATGCCACCATAATAAAAGGCTTTATGATCATTATTTGCGAATATTAGGGGTGATAAAATATCTCGTGTGAATTATTACCAGAATGTGCAGGTTGATCCAACTCGGGTACTATCTTTACACCCCGTTGTTTAGCGTATTCAACCAAGTATGTGATATTTTCCTTTGTGTACACCTTTTCTGGTGAATACGCACCGAACTTCATCATCTAACATTGAAAATATACATAATTCAGAGGTTAATTATTTATGCAAACTTTATCTGTACAAGAAATAATTTTAAATTGCTTTAAATTCTCAGAAGAGTAAACCCAAAGGTTTGCAATTTATGATGTTATTAAAGGCTAAAAGATATCATATTTCGGCAAGCTCCAATTCAATTCATGCAATAGTTAGGATATCAAAGCAATTGAAATTTAGTACTTACATTTGGTTGACGCGGAACTTCCATTGGGAAGGAATGGGTGTCGGTGATATGCCAATGGAATACATTGAGCTTATTGTAGCTCAGCCCATCTATAAGTCTCCTAATCTTTTCAATGGAAAAGTAATTCCTTGAAGTATCCAACATCACACCACGATATTTGAATACTGGCTTATCTTGGACGGAAGCAGCGTTGACGATCTACATGACGAATACATTTATTTACATAGTTAATTTAGAATAAGTTTCGTTTAGAGTTCAGACTATAAGAACATGTTAGAGGAGCAAGTACCTGAAGTGAGCCAATGTCTTCATTGTAAGCAATAAGTTGGTTCAACGTTTCAAGACCGTGTCTTGCTCCAAAAAATGTAGCTGCCTGAATAGTTACTGTGACCTCAGTCTATGTTGTAGCCAGACATAAAAAACATCGCATGCTCAAACCATATGCCAAGAATCAAAACTAATCTTATCTTTAGTTAAATAAACAGTTATAATGATTATTACGGCTGTGGATGCCACGGTTAGGTTATATGACTCGTCAGTTGACAAACCAATGTCTGTTGTATTATCTCTAACATTAATTGAAACGGATGTACTGACTCCAGCACCTCCTACTTCATTGCTCATCTAGAAAATATACTCGCAGTGAGTTTCCAATTGTTTGAGACGTTTCTTCTCGTAATGTTTGAGTCAGCATTTTATATAGTTAAAGATTATAAAAAAATTATTAATGAATACCTCCAATAAGTAAGTTTTGAAAATGTCAACTGCCCCATTCAACAAATCTCTTACAGCAGCAGGATTGTCATTTTCATTCACGAATGTAACTTTCGTGGGGTCAATTGAGACTAGCTGTTTTCCAATACTAACCTGTGAAACCCAAGTTTTTGCAATTATTAATTAGTAACATGTATTGCTGATCTATATATGCATTAACGAAGCAATTATTTAAAAAAGTTCTAATGTACTGACTGCACCGGTTGGCTTCGGCCATAAGCTGCCTAAATCATCACAATTCAGTTTACAAATATCGATTGGGGATCCAACAACTGTGCTGTTTAGCTTGCTTTGGATTTTCTTCAGACATCTATTTTGCTCACACACGTATGTGTACGGTGAAGTGCTAAATTACAAGGATTTAAAAAATAAGAACTTGAATACACAAAAATTCCAACAAAACCGTTACTTTTATAAATTTTTGAATTAATTACTAACTTTTGACATTGTGCAATGGCTATAGCTCCAAAGAGCAATAGGAACGAATATTTTAGTGTCATTGTCTCAAATTAAAAGAATTAAAGTGGTCAGTCAAATGTCATTCCCCTTAAATTAAACGTATTTAAAAGGTATAGTTTATCAAACGATTGTCAAGCAGAGGAAACAATATTGGTCACCGTTCACTTGAAAAGACTTCAACGGACTGTTGAAACACGACAAAACAAGTAAGAGCGTCCCTATGAGATATCTGTGTACATGATCTGGTAAGATAAAGGTATTTTTTTCGGTACTCAAGTATCGTTCACTTCGGTGTAAGTTAGTCAGTCTGTCATACCGTATTGTGATAATCCACTTTCGTTATCTATTATTGTCAGTATATATGATATTGTTTCATGTACACAAATGTCCTTACTTCGTTTCTCGCAGCCATAAAATCCCTACCATTTGTATTTTGACTAAAGACTCAAAGACCGCTTGGGTTGGTTCAGCGGATTAAATGACAAAACAAAATGTTTATGGTTTGGTTTATTTTTATTTCGCAAAAAATACATATCACTTGAACATGAGTACATTGCAACAACATTATGTGCTCTAACGACTTGTGAGGCTAAGGCTAACCTTTTAATATACATAATTTCTGAGTCATGAATTTTAAAAACATTTTAATATTTTTATGCATCAAAGTTTGTTTAGTAGAGTCTATCTAAAAAGTATATATGGATGAGATGATGGCTGTATACATTACACTACATAAAATCCAAATTAGGACTGGTTTTGCTTCTTCTAAATATATAATAATAATATGCTCCTGCTGATGACTAATTGAGTTATGCCTCCGGAATGTTGTGTGTTGTGTTGTGTATGTAGTATACCTATTTAGAGAAAACTTTACATGGGAAAGGATCATCACTCTATTTTGTATTTACCAAAAGTTGGCTGAATGAGAGAAAAATATGATTAATATGAAAATGTATTCAATACGTGACATTTGTGATCATCTCGAGGACACATACTTTCAACTTTACGTACAATTTGACAGCGACAGTGTTTTACATAGTTTTACATATCAATCAATATGTCATATCCAAAACATATATCAAGATTGAGTTCAGCATTTTTCAGATGCTGAACAGATAATATATTTATTTATGCATTCCATACCAATATTTGATAATATTGTCTAAGTATTCAAAGAAAGTCATGTACGCATAACGCATTGGTTTTGATATCACTGAAAAATACTGCTTTGTTATGATTCATCTCAGTTTTAGGATTAATAGCTCCAAAATAACTCATGCATCACGCATCATACTTATCATATACATACATTCAGTCATCCTTTTACGTTTTAGCATTTTTGGGCGTATTTATGCTGATAATAATTTGTGTCTCATTCGGGATCGATAAAATGATTCTATTCGTTTGTATTTTGAAATTGAGTTTGATGAAGTTATGCGGGATGGTTGCATAATATAGAGAGCAAAGCAGCTTCATTTTTCTTTCTGCTTCATACTCCATTGCGTAAACTGTAGCCACACGTGAGGTCGAGACATTTATGCCATGCGATAAACGACAAGCTTAACAATTCATCAAAACTTTAGACATTCTAAACTTCCAATTATTCAAAACAAAGTTTTAGAATATCGATCGTCAGGCACACTTTAAACAAGTTACGAAGGTACTCACACACAGGGATTGTCTCATTATTTTTCACCTTAATGAGGTCTGGTTCGTTTCGACTTTTTGCATATTTCAACCTCGTGAAGTGGCGTTGTATCGTTGTATGTGTGTTTTGTGATGTGTGTGTGTGGCAATAAAACATTTCATCTCGACACTTGAATGTCAATTTATCCCAAAATAAGCACATCGAATGATTGAATTTAATATCAAGTGTTTTCTACAAACTTTAGCGCATCATTTATAGAAACAATATGTAATGCATAATTTATGTAATGAAAAAATGAAATGCGACCTTAACCCATCGTACGAAATTGCACTAGTAAAATTCTTGCATTGGTTCTGTTGTTGGTTCGATTTAAGGTCCAACCGTTGAAACTGTTACATCTGAACCGGCTGTTGGTGACACAATTGGGTTAGCTGTCGTTGGGTTTGGTCCCTCTGTAATAACTGATGACATGGATGGAGGCCTTGTTGGAACCTCGGTTGGGGCTGCCGTTGTTTGTCTTGGTCCCTCTGTAATAACTGAAGTCATTGGTGGAGGTCTTGTTGGAACATCGGTTTGGGCTGCCGTTGTTTGTCTTGGTTCCTCTGTAATAACTGATGACATGGATGGAGGTCTTGTTGGAACATCGGTTGGGGCAACCGTCGTCGTAGTTGTTGTAGTTGTTGTCGTCGTGGTACGTCTTGTAGTGGTTGGGACGGTTGTCGTCGTGGTACGTTTTGTAGTGGTTGGGACAGTACGTTTTGTAGTAGAGGTAGTTGTAGTAGTTGTTGCATTGCCTTCATGTAAAAATATGTGAATACTATGTTATAATATCATGTTACCCCTTAAGGTGTACCACTGGGTCATTCCCTTAAATAACTGTTTAAATAGCTTAAATTAATGAATGGAAACATACCGTATGTACATCTAATACACTCCTTTATACCAAGTCCCAAACAACGGCACTTGACTTGCTCCTTGTTATCATCTTTGATGATTTTAAAAGGTCCAGGGATAATACATCTCGGCTCGAGTAATTCTAGATCAATAAGACATTAATACTGAGGTAGGACATTAATTCAAAACATTATGATTATGCCTTTACATTAGGAAATACTGGGTATCTTACGAAATGCTGCTCCACTGACCCTGCATGGTCTACTAGATTGCGAATCAACGTAACAAACGGAAACGGTAAGAATTCCGAGAAAAGCGAGAATGTAAAAATGTTCCATGATGAGTTTTTGATAATTTTATGGCTGGATGCTTGGGTTGCTTAATTAATCGAATGACTAACTACACAACTCAATAACTTCATCTCTATTTATATATAACAGGGTTTCTGAAAACTAATTATTTCAATTACACCCGGATGTAGGTTTTTTTTATAAATGTGGCCTTATACACTTGTCTTGATGAAATTTTAACCACATACAGGAATAATGTGTTTACTCGAGAAACATTCGACAAGTAACCACGATGTAATTGCAATTTTGATGATTTATGAGTTAATGGGGGTGCTAATTCATGGTCACAGCAGCAGTCATTCCACGTCCACGTGCAGCTTCCCAGGTAAAATTTCCATTTTAGTAAAAAAAAAAGGTTTTTATTTTTTCAATGTCTAAAGTAAAATGATATTATTATATGTGTTCAAAAAGGAGCTGTTACTTGTTTTGAAGAATTTTATTCGTTTCCACTTTTCACGAAGAGTTCTACAGTCATTTTTAAATTAATTTTTAGTCAACCCTATGAATTACATAACGTAACATGTTCACACGAGTTAGTTTAACATACTTTTTAAATACGATTTTACCTATATACATTCAACTATAGTTTATTACGATTTGTAGTACATTAACTATCACCAATTTCCATCATGCATATGTTTCATGTTGGGACTTTCGTTTTAAAACCGGTATTCACATCAAACCTGGAGTCACTTCACATGAATATATTTTTTACATTTAGTGTTTGGTGAAGATACATTTTTTCTCTTGCATAAATTGCAAACAGGGAATGGCATATCACGCATACGATTTCCCACGGCATTAAAATCTAAGGCTTTCTAACACCGTTACGTATTACATATTCTTCGGTACATATTATTCGCCCACTTTTGCCATTTCACCACAGTCGCAATAACTCTTTTGCGATCTATATCAGTGCTTTCACTCTGATTTTACTCAGAACAATACATTGCATTTCCTGTTGACATTTACACAAAGCCAACTGAACTAACACTAGTACATTATTTCTTTCGGAATTTATCCACACCCCGTCAGTCATTTGCCCAATTTCTAAAGAATTCATTAAATCAAATACATATATTACATGGGTTCTCTTCTCATTTTCGATCACATCTTCTATTTTTCAGTAGGTACGTGCAGGTCCTAAAAAGATTAATAATCAACAAGACTACCGGCAACGACTTTCAATATACTAAAGCGATTATATGTATACGTACGTATGTAAGAGTGCGTGCATTATTTTACTACATATTTTATGTTTTAATCTAACAATAAGTATAAAAGGCAATTGGAAGATTTTCAAGATTGAAATGAGACGTCGGTTTTTCAATGCCATACATTTTATACGGAACGTTTACATCTTCTATATAGAAGACGTCCGAAATCAAGATGTTCTTGTAGTGAATGTGTGAATGATAGGCAGATTCTAGCAATATCATTTCATTACGTGTGTTAGGCAGCTAGGATAGAAAATACTAAGGTTAAATATGGCTCTTAACTTTTTCAAAGATATATATTTTATGTCTTTAGCTTAAAAATATCAGATATTATTTGGAGAGACCAAAAATAGATCAATACATATTATTAATATATAACTTAACAATTGTCAATCCGCATTAACAGCCCATATTTTTTGAAAAAATTGCGTTAATCTGGTGTTACAAGATGGACTTTTAAGCATATCAATAAACTATTATGATATAACTTCAATTTACCTCACTAGAAACTGTAAGTCACCCTCAACGGTATATAGTTTACTAATAATAATATGTCTTGACTTAAGTTAAGTAGATGCAAATTGACGGGTACATAGACGGGGACAGAGTTTTGTTAGGTATTACATAGGATCAACGTTACAAACGGTCATGCAAAATTTTCAGACGCCTTCTTCTTCTTCTCCTTATCAAGATTTCTTGTGTAAATATGATTTACGTTGGGACACTTTTATACTTTAAAAAAATTGGGGGATGTGATCATTGAGTAACATGGAAAGCTAAAGATATTTGCAATAAACTAGTTTTTGCTTTTACCTTTCTGATTGGAACAATTCAAATCCCTTCAAAATAAGGTATACAATTTTCAGTTTTCATCAGTCTTGTTGCACAGATATCATCACGCTTCTCGTTGTAATGATAAAATTATTAATTAACTAAAGCTTACAAAAAGAGGTAAACGGATCTCCCTTCTTACTGTGATTACGTTTAATGAGTTAAAACATACAGCACGATAGAATGGTGCAGCTATCATTATTTAAAGCTTCGAATTTCGTCACAAAATTAAGTTGGCTACTGGTTGACAATAAAAAAAATTACACCTGACGTGCAATAAATGTTAGTGAAAACTGCAAAGGTACATAATAATGATGATGCAGAGATTTTATGCATTCACATTAAAATGCATACTATCAACTATAGTGACTATAGTCAAATCTAGAGTTTTGAACATTTCGATTCATGTGAAGTAAATAAAGTTTCAACGCGGAGTAGTAGAACACTGAATAAAGAAAGAGTGAACTACGCAAAGTTTTAGTCATCTTACTAGATCCCAACTTCCATTTCAAAGATACAACAGCTAATAGTGAACTCGATAATAATTCTTAGTAAAATGTTTATGAGATGATCTTATTCATGACGTGAAGTAATGAGAGCGCTATTACTGTAGTAAGAGTATGTATATGTATAATATTATACATATTATACAATTCGAATTTGTAGTATACCATGAGTTTGATAAATTTGGCAACTAAATTAGTAAATTACGACAGAAAATAAACTTTTTTTGAAATTCAATCAATAGGAAGTATTAGTTATCTAATCATACAACTATAATCAGATCCGGAAGCTACTCTAATTTGGAGAATTGGCGGTAACTATCCAAGATAGTTCTACAGTTGGCTGGGTCTCATAAAAACGGATTGTTTGGATTGACAGGAGTTGTGGCCATCGTTGTGAAAAAAGGGTTGGCAACTTGTTTGTTAAATGATGATACTGGTTGCATTTGGTTGGAAAATACACCATTGTTACCACCAAATAGTCCATTTGCAGTTCCATTGACGACTCCTGAAGGGTTTGTAAAACCGTTTGGTGCTGTCCCTGCAGTCTGGAAACAACCTGTGCCTGGACTAGTTGAAAATAACGAATTTGATGCAGCTGTAGCCGACGACTGCCATGATGAGGCTATAAAAACATAAGAATACAATATGTACAGTTGATAACACGAAATATATAACACCAGTAACAAGTAAAACATTATTTAAATTTAACATACCATTGCTGAAAAATGGGTTATGTGGATTGGGCCCACTTGCACCATTCACGCTCCAGGTTCCGTTTGTAGAGGATGATGAGTTTACACCTGAAAAAAGACATTAAAAACCCATTTTGTACTTTTATTTCTTGCTACAGACTATATAATAAAACAAGACACAAAGTAAAAGTAAAAGATATGTAAATTTAAACATGAGATGGACGGATGGACATAAATAGTAAGCTATGGGACTACATGTGTGTTACAACAACATGATTTTAACATATAGCTGGTAATGATACTCTAAGGAAATGGAAATGGAAATGCTACTTCAAAAGCATGTATATGAGGCAAGGGATTTCACCTAAGATGTATGTAAGGATTTTCTTTCTTGAAAGGAACAACGAACAACCATTATTCTGAAATCAATGTTTTTTACCTGTGTTTGGAGACGTTGAAAACCATCCTCCTGACAATCCCGAGTTTGCAGTGGATGATGAAAGATTAGCTGGAAACGACGCTGAACTTGATAGTCCATGACTTGCTCCTACACCATTTCCTGTCGAATCTCCATCTGCACAGTGAAATAAATTATAAAATTATGCATGAGAATAGCAATAAAAAATACAACAATAAACGTGATATATGAATAAAATAAATAACACTTACTTATTCCTCCTTGTTTGAAAATGTTGTCAAGATCTTTCAACGCAGCATATCTATCCTCTGACATTCCATTTGTAGACGGAGGTGGTATATTTTTCGTGGAATGTGTATCCCCTCCTCCTCCTCCATTATGGGCAGGTACCAACGGTTGTTGGAACGCGTCAAAGTTCGCAAAATTACTCAGGTCATTAACACCATTTCCTCCACTTTTGCCATTCGAATTGAA
Source organism: Orchesella flavescens (assembly GCA_964034955.1). Lineage (NCBI taxonomy): Eukaryota > Metazoa > Arthropoda > Collembola > Entomobryomorpha > Orchesellidae > Orchesella > Orchesella flavescens. Next base: position 35,853,147 of record OZ035955.1, read on the forward strand.
TGCGTCAAAGTCTGCAAAGTTCGCATTAAAATTATTGTTATCACCCTCCCATGGGTCTTTATACGCTGATGTTCCATTCACCGCAGCCGCTGATTTCCCTTGATTTTGTTGAGAGGAGGAAGAGAGGTTATTAATAAAAATTGGAACCGGCGTGCTCTTCGTTTTTCCATTAGGCATAGCTAGAGATCCTCCGACTAAATTATTAGATTTGCTCCCATTTGTTTGGTTAGTGTTGGATGAAATGTTCACAGGTCCTATTAAGGAGCTTAATGGCTTGATGTCAGGCAAGGTGATTGAGTTAACGAGACGATTATGCGGATTCATTTGTTGGCTATTCCTAGAATTATTAAGGACCGGACTCGGATTGTTTTGATTGTGTAGCGATAAGGACGATGCTGACGAAGCTGATGAGAGAGACGGAGACTTCTGCATTGCACTACCACTGCTGTTGTTACTTATCGACGAGGGGGAATCAGACACTGTCTTTCCTATCATACCTCGCGTCTGGCTCATTTCTGAATTGATGATATCCGACAATTTGGACGGGTCAACATAATAACGCTTCTGTTCATACTTTGCTGACATAAAACTTTTTAGTGCGTTTAAGCGGTCTGGATCCTTTTCATTACCTACGTAAGAATCTCTGGACGAGCAAGTGGCCAGCCACACTTTGCGACAGTACTGAAAGCAAAAATAAATAATAAAAAAACACAGGTCATCGTCATTTCCTCCAACAACGTAAAAAGTTGATAATAATAATGCAGTCTTTTACTTTTTCTAATGTTTAAAGACAAGGCGGATTTGATGGAAAGAAAATCAAACAGTAATGAGACATGATCGTAATACAACACAGTTGAGTCGTGGAGTATGCTGTTTGAGTGTAAACATACTTAGATAGATATGCATGTATGTATGTGAACGCACGTGTACATGATATGGTATGGCAATATTCATTTCATGCTCCAAGAGATCCCATTTACAAATCATAAACTTCAATGCTTTTCGTTATTGGCTACAACGGTTTCTTAGAATAAAGTATCTGGACAGGACAGATAGTGCAAGATGCCACTGACCTTTAACCACGCAAATCTTTCGCATTCATTTGTTAAAGAACACGGTGAGTACGGTGACTCTCTCTCAAACAGAAAATTATGCATGAGCCCCAACTCTTGTATCACAGTATCTCAATCTATAGGTAACCACAAGTTTAGGTAAAACGTACTAAAGAACGAGATATCAAACCAATGGGTTTACTTATATTAACTTATCTTTTCATGCCTCCGACATCTTGGCGTCTATATAACTTTACCTCCCAACAAACAAAACTTCCATTTCCATATAAGATATAAACAATCTTGTTTAAGCAATACTGACACTGTGACAATTCCAAGTGGACAGACATCAAATTTAACAGAATGACTAGCATGTGTAAAAATAGATAATAAAATTAAATAAGGAGCTTCGTTTAAGGCATACTTATAGTTAATTGATTATTGTTTGGAGCCATTTAGTTCCAAGTTAAAATTAAATGTACTTTGTACTTTCTCAAGTGAGGTGTTGTTGCAACATAATCTTTTGAAATTCATAATGATGGTAATAAAAATCTTAACACTTGTGTTTTTGGGGGACATATGAATCATGGATGAATATGAAACATACTAAAAATTAGGACACAAACACAATTTTAGAGATTTATGACCTTCTAAACTTTTTCTGTTTTACTACAGTGTTACTTTTCCTTACCAAAGAGTGTTGATGTTGTAATTTAGTGCTTCCAGAATTTACAATTAACTACTTATCCTTCGTATTAAAAAACAGCAAAAGCAATGTGAAAACGTACTTTAAGTTGTGCATGCAATTTTCTGAAACATTTTGCTCATAAGAAAGCTGTTAAAAGTTATGCAGTGACTCATTTCAGAATACGAGTCAGTTTGTTTATTCAAAAAATAACATTTCATGCGTCTATATTTTTATGCAAACATAAAAGGAGTATATACAAGCAAACAAGATGTTGTTGCCCTTTAAGTTTTAATATGCTACATCAGCAAAAAGTTAAGTTTAATGTCTCTGTCGTTTCTTGCTTACAAAACTGATCTGGGGGCAGACGGTCAACTGTTTTGAATATTCGTGTAGTAAAGATATTAAGATATATGACGTAACGTCACCACAATCTTAATTATGCATGACACACTAAACTCAAACTACGTTTCGTCGAATAAAATTGTTTCATCTTTGTAGTAAGAAAACAACTACTACAGCTACTGGAACCAATCCTGTAGTTGGAAATAATTCTATAGCCTTACATGCTGTACCGTGATCAATTCTTCTGACGTCAAGTAGACTGTTTAAATAACACGCATTCCGCAATATTAACAGAAACATCAGACAGATTCAGATAACAAATATGTTTTGCAAATCTTCCTTTAAAAGTTTAGAACAGTCTCCCCAATTATGTTCATTATTTCAAGCATTTTATATCATATGGATTTTATTTGGGTTGAAAAAAGGCACAGGAAAATGGAAGTTCATCTAGATAATGCATTCAGGATTTTATAAAAAAAAATATATAAAATTATATCGATACCTAGTTTTGTTACTACATTAAAATATTCGTTATCTACTAAAGAGAAAAATCATTGGAAGCCACAATAACATTTTTTGTAGTATAGCAGACTCCATAATACTACAACACAACCAAAACACCTATCTAAACGGTATAACGAATACGTACAGACAAATTGTCTTTATTGCAAAAGATATTTTATACTTCATTGTCGCATTTGGCAAGTCTTTTTTTGTTATTCTATTTCTTTCAACGAAGGTGAAGGTGAAAACAACAGACCGTGCAAGCACGCATATATGCTTACCTACCTATCAAAGTTAAAGAGGATGTGCTACAAACATATCTGTGATTTTTTACTTAAAGATATCCCAACTGCCAATGCCAATATACCGCCGGTTGATAGTTGATAATATGCCAATAGTATGAAGTGGAAACGACAGCACAACCGAGAGCATAATGGCTTACAAGTTCCATAAAGAGCACAATGAACACAAGCAAGATGTAGACAAGGCAAGGATAATGGAGAAAGCAACTTACATCATTTCCCCGTGATTTAAACAATTCGATTTCCTCAGGAGAGAAGCTCGCCATCGATATCGATTTAACTCTATGTGGCGGCGTCAGTCCGCGTCTGCAAAGTACAGAAAAAAATGTAGATATTATTACATCATGTTCAAAATCAACCCTCAATAACAGCCTACAGTCTAATGTGATTTGCATTTTATCCTACTACTAAACGCATTGGCATATGAAATGTGTTTTTTATATTCATTATGTTCGTTACATAACATACATAGTACTACGTGTCTTTTTTCACCTTTATTTTCGCAATTTTCAAGATGGAAATGGAAAATGAAAGTTTCACATTAATCACTTGAACTTAAAAGCCTCCAAATTCTTCCAAGCTTTTAGTCTTTAACTTGTAGCTTTTTCTTGCAATTGTAACTCAAAACCTAATGTAATGTCATACGTGTTTCTTTGTTGAATGCCTTGTTTTACAAACAACCAAAAAACCAAATACGATGCGTGTTGTTCAATGTCAAAAACAAAAATTAAACCGAGGTACATATATCTTTTCAAAAATTGTCTGTCAAACGTATTAAAATGTTCAGTCAGGTACGATATGTAATGTATTAGTCATGTAGCCAATGTATAAAAACGATTTGATTATATAAACATGCTCTGCAATTTATATTTATATATATGAAGGTGGAAATTAGTGCAGTCATAAAATATGAGTAATTCACTATTATGTAATTATGTTGTGGATTTGATGAATTCCCTAATTTGGTTAGGCTACCTAACCATGCACGCACCTTTACATCAGGTCGTGGCACTCGGCGTCTCGGCATCAGTCACTGTTTTGGTGATTAACGCGGTTAATGTGATGACTAATAATTTCATTACGGTGTTTTTTAAATGAGCAATGCGTGTACTGTTCTGTACATTGTAAAAATAAAAGTATGCTAGCTGACACCTGCTCTGCTACATTTTGTTATTATGAATTATTATATACGCCTCAAAATCAATTAAAAGTTAAATTAAAACTTCAACTCTGCTTCTTTCTCCTACTTACAACAATTAACAAAACTCTTCGCAAGCATTCGTATATACTTACCAAAAATATGATTAGTTTGAATTAGGACAATTCCTAATTCAAGAGAAGCAGACTAAACTAATCATCAACCTTACAAACCAAGTTATTCTGATAATGGGCGAATTACATACATAGTAATTCCGGATGTAGCTTAAACATAATCAGCAAATCTAATTTCATAAACTCTTCTCACGCAAATTTGTGCCAAGTTGTAAGTCGTCTTTTACCCAAATTGAACATAAAATGTTTAGGAATTATGTTCTAAATAAGATGGTGACGTAATTTGTCAAAAATGTTTTAACTAGATTAGGTAAATGAGAGTGAGGTTAACTTACAGCAATCCTGAACAAGCCATACAGACGAAGGAACCAATTGTTACGTTGACATAGGTAGGTCCCCTCTGACCGCAGTCAAAGCAATGTCGATTTCCAGTAAGGTGACTCAGCTCCCTTAAAAGCCGTAGGTTAGACTCCTCCAGGCCTTTTGCAGCCTTTCCATTAACTGCTGCCCTACTCATATTTAACTCTTTTACTAAACTTCACTTCACACTTTACAAAAAACCAACTTGACTAAGAAGCTGCCAATCGTCAAACTAAGAATAATCAACAATCACAAACCACGAGTTTATATTATATATTGTGTCTTCAATCAATCTTATTTGTTTGTATATTCCAATCTCAATTAGAAGGATATTAAATACAACCCTTTATAATTTTGGATGTTAGATTACGCTTATGTATATCAATATCAAGGCCACCTGGGTTGTCTAATGAATTACAAAGTGTGGAGGAGGAGGATCAGCTGATTGATTATGAGGATAACTTTCTTTAAACAATGCACTTCTTTAATCATAAAAAATGTTGCATCAATCAAACAAAACAAAAGTTTTGCAAATTATCCCAATCTTCATTCAACACTATTCGATTGACTATGGATTTTTTCCTGTCAAAGTAACTTTTGCAATCTTACTATTTTGTTTGTTTCTTTGCTTCAAATCACAACGAATTGAACGTGTGAATCACGACTTCATCATTGGACTTCCAATCACCAAAAGAAATTATTACTCTCACGCACACCTCCAGCTTCAGCAGCACCAAAAAGCTTATTTCATTAGCTTCCAAAAAAAGTATTACATTAATCGCCAAAGCTCCGTTTTATTCCATCATCATTATCAGCATCGCACCGTTTGTTTTACGAGTAGTAGCATTAGCTTTAGCTGTTAGCACACAAATTCCTCATTTCTCCAAGGCTTACTTATAGTCTTGAATAATTAATTTTTGTCACAATGTCCACATCCCCCAAAACAGACAGAAATGACATCACCTAAAAGTATGAAGTAAGTAAGTAAACCCAAAGTTTTTATCCACTTTATTTTAGTGATCACTCCGTCACAAAATGTTTGTTGAGGATGATGAGAGCACTAATATCCAATCCACCACGATTGACGATAGGATCACTCATTCACTCTAAACAAAACATTTTCATTTCTCATCAGATATTTTTTGAGGACACAAAGAAGAGTGCACTTAGGTTTGTTTAGCACTACTGAGCTCTGTGTACAAAACTGTTTGATGGTTTTGGTTTGCTGGTGGTTGGGTTGCACTGTGCTAGCTATATTATCGAAATGAAGAGAAAAAGGAATTACTTGTTTCTTGTTATTTTACTGCAGTAAATGTTGAATGTAAATATGTATAGATATATTGTGGAAGTGGACGTAAGTTGGTTTGGTGGTGGTTGCTGGTAAAGTAAAGTGGTATTGGTGTGTGTATTTGTGTAGTGGCCCATAAAATGCCTAGCACACATTCCACAAAATCCTTCTATTTTCCATTTTCCCCACACTTCACGTTTCACATCACATAATATGCTTGGTTCGTACTGCTATATAGCTCTCGTTCTCCAACTCTTGCTTTTATGTTCGTTCTTGTTATGTACTTCTTCTTTTTTGAGTCACCTCAACAGGAGCACCACCAAAATCCTTATGTCCTGCTGGAGAGATATTCTTATCCGTTATATATTATGGAGTTTAGTCAGCAGCAGTGCTGATGTGATGCCGATGCCAATGCCAGAGTCCTACTCTATCATAGGATAGCCCTTCTTTGACAACACAGAAAAACAGACGTTGCACTTGTATTCATTCCTTCTTTCTTACTCTCAAGTTTTTCTGTCTGTTGGATGGAAGTTGGTATTGGGTTGTGTAGTCTTTTGTAGCTTTAGCTGTGTTGATTGCTGATGGAGAACCCAGAAGAACCACACGAATATGAAGGAAAATGTTTTTATCTTATGTGATGTGTGATGTCCTTGCTTTATTTGCAGTGGTTGGTGTTATGTTGGTAGCCTCGCATGGAGTCATGGAGAGAGTAGGCACAGCTTTCTTTTAGTTCACATCCAACTTAGATCCAGCAACATCAGTTTTTTCTCTGTCTTTTCCTACTCATTCACGCATGATTTTGTCCAAAAACATATACGTAAAAAAGAAGTGATATCCTTAAAACAGCTAGAAGTTTTATGTAATCCACGGAGAATGGGATGGGGGAATATAATAGTCGCTTTATTTGCAAGCTGTTCCGGTTCCTCCGCCTTAAAAGAAGGTTATATATGAAATGAGATGATGTTACTACCACTCTCCTTTCCTTCCTGTCGCATTTGTTCCAGGGACAATAAGGGATGTCCTTTGAGAGTATTTTTGCTAGTGTTTGCTATACTATTTTGATGGTAGAGTCCCAACGGTTCTGAAACCCATATTTAGAGAAAAGACAAATTAAATCCAGCTGGTATTTTGCTAAGCAAAAGTTTCACTTTGCCTTTTGGGCACAGGATGACTTTGTGTGTGTGGACTACATTCTATTGTGTTTGTTTTCTTGGGGGATTTGAGAATAACTTTTGAAAGCCCCATATTCCATTCTATGTCATATTCCGAGTCATAATCCGAAGGAAGGGAATAAGCAAAAGAAAGGGCATTATTACATAATGCTAGAAAGATATAGCCATAAAACTATACTCTATATTATTTTCATGCGTTTGAGACTGCGAGCTAAGTAGTTTTGAGCCAAACTTTTTTATTACTTTCACGAGGCACTTAAACGGAACTCGAGGTAAAATTCCTGATGAAGTGTGTAAAGCTTGACGGCCTATAAAATTGCTAATTTATACCGTTAGACTTTGCAAATGATAATTTGTAATCTTTACAACCTTGTGATTTTCTTGGAAATTCGTATGTTTCAAGAGCAAATATATCACTCAAGTTGTCAGTCTTCGTCATAAAAAGTCTGCTTAACTTTTATTTTGAGAAAAAAACATTTTAAACAATTACTCCGTAAGTAATCAAATGTGACAAATAAAATGTAGCGCATGAAAATAAATGACGAATGTAGTTAACGTACAGGATCATGTTCCTGGAACTAAAATGTCGGCTCAGCACAACACTTTGCATAACTCAGTCAATAACACTGACGAATAGATAACAGCTATACATTTATCATTCAATTTAAATTACGTATGCAAGCTGAATTAACCAAAACAACAAGCCGAGTTCTGGATATCTGGATGATGCAATAAGAAATACTCATGGTTTTGGTGCTTTAAGACAAGTTGTTGTAACTTTGATAAATAGATATATATACAGCAGCATGAAGAAACTCGTTTCACAGCCATAGAACTACCCAAAGTATTTCTAAATCCCTATATATACCACACCATACATATGTATAGACTTTCGTTTACATTTGTATTGCAAAAGTAAAATTTTGTTTTCTTTGTTACTGATTTTTGCAAGCTAGTAGCTAGGATGTTGAGTTGAATACTCAACGTCATCAGAACTAATGATCGTGGTGCTGCATATTGATCTACTATGGAAAACACCAAAGCCATATAGGCACGATGCGATGCGATGTTCGCAGTACGAATTCTACTAAAAGTATGGCGTATTACTTGAAGTACATGTAGCTGGTCATTCATTCATAATAATTACGTGTTTGATGTGATGCAAATTCTCTGAAGGCAACCCATCTATGTATCGTAACTAAATCTTGTCCAGAGTGAAACTTGTCTCCTGCCAACTTCTTTAAGTGATTACAATTGACCTTTTATTATCAAAATACGTTGAATGTAGACGTCTTTTTCTAAGAGAAAACTCAATTTCCCAAGTTAATTTATCTTAACTCTACTCTGAACTGAGCACATAAATGTACGTATAGGTTATACTTATTCAAGAATACAGAGAAGTCATTAATCAGATCAGCAATATGTTTTCGGATTACAGTCTGCGCCTTCACTTGAGCCGAGCCGACTTTCTTTTCTGTTTTTCTTGGTACAAGTTCAAAAGATAATATGACATCTCATTAGTATTCGAAACTTTTTCCTCTCTCGATCCGCACTGCTGCCAGAAATCTTCTTTGGTAATGGAGGGTCAGCCTTGGGAAACAATGTGCGATAATGTAAACATGCTGTGCACTTTCTACAAATGAGTTTCATTTCTGTCGGTTACGTAGACATTGCATACCACCATTATCGTGCTAACACATTCAATCCTAAAAATAATGCAAAATACACACAAAACGAGAAACAGTACAAAACGTATCATTAAAAACGGTCAGCTGCGTTCGAGTTTTTGTGGCTGTGTTGTGTTGTTCGGAATGGTAAAATAGTATTTACCATACACACTATATATATATACTCCAACTTAACCAATTCCAATATTATCCCTACATACCCCAAATGCCTTGGTGTTCGACCTTTACTTTTGCAAAATATGTGGCAGCTCGCTCCTACTGATTCCGATTTATGGAAGGAAAACGGATCTGCATGTATATGCGCAGCGACAAATCTGCTAAAAATATATATGTACGTGCAGGCATGATGATATGAACAAAGATATCATGCATGCAAAATACTGTAAGATAAATTGCAAACTAGTAAAAACAAGTGCAGAAACAACGCACGGTACACTTTTTTTTACATGCCGTCTTGTCTCTCTAACCTAACTGCCTATGTAGATTTGTAAATTGATCTGTTTGCAACTGGCTCACTACATCTTAACTTTTTAACTTTAGCTGCGGGGGTAACTAGTAATTTCATTTGGAATTGACGTCATGTCAGCTATACACTATAACACTGGACGCAACATCACATCATAAAACTTTTTCTTTATACCTTTTGCTTCTATATTAGACTCACCGATATATATTCATATCCGGCTTGCCTCTAATTGAAAACTATTCGGTGTTAGTCACACAAGAAATTGTTATAATAAAAATAAAATATTATATGTTTAGACAAAGTTTGTTTTGTGCCTTTGAAAAGGCTTGGATGTTGGTCACCTCACTCACACCACTACTGCTGAGCAAACTAAACTTCTCGAACTATCCTACCCACAACATTTCCTCATCTACAAGCAAAATGACTTTTTAATCCTGTTTGCTCATTACTCACTACATATGCAAACTTTGTTTCTAGTAGATAGTGATTAAAACAAATACAGGACACATGTACAAAAGAGAGAAGCAAATGCATTACATCCGTCCGTTTTCTTAATAACAGCGGAACTCCCGTCGAGATAAGCTTATCCGCTAACAACTCTTTTTCCCATCAAGAGCTTTGCTATACTTAGTTAGCTTTGTAGTAATAAAGTAGAAATGTGATATGAAAATTTTGCAAATGGCACATATATTCATATCTCCTCATATTGCACAAAAGGACATGGACACATGCTTTGCTACATTCATCCTATATACTATTCAGCAAATACCAGAATGCAACAGAGCACATCACAAAGTCAACTCAATTAGTCACAACCATCATATACATTATGAAGGCAGGAATAATAATAATAATAGCAGAATGAAAATTGGCTTGAAAATGGAATACACATGTAAAGTCAAAGAGAGGGAAGAGTAAACAAAATAGTTTGTACAATTGAATTTTTGCAAACAAACAAAAATGTCTGTGAATATTATTTGTGTATTTACTTACTGGCTTGTTTGAATTGATGATAACTCAAAAAAAATGAAGTTTACCTCACTTTGTCACTTCTTCTTCACCTTACCTTCCGCTCTTTGTACTCAATATAACCATGTAACATTTTTTTTAGAATGTACTACTACTGAGCATTGAAATGAAGGTTTTAAGGACATTCGTCAAGATGGGTTGGCGAATAGCGAATACTTAATTTTTTTAAAGGCCGAAAATTTTGTAGTTATTTGCCTAGTTCACCACTTGAGTAAAGTGTTTAAAGTAATCTTCTACCGCGTTCTATATTACTCCTTTGCCTTCTTTGAGGGATAGAAAATACATAGTTCACTCACAGCACAGGAGCGACGATAAAAATATGCGTATGATGTTGGAAAAAAAAAAGGTTTTGTACCACCGAAGAAACTAGGACTAGGATTGTTTAATGACGACACATAACGACTTATGGCTGGTATTACTAATATTGTTTAGATGTGATGTATTACATGCATTTTGCTTTGGAGCTCAAAGGGTGGTGATCCTGTTCAACCCTCTTCATTTCAAGAGAATTTTTGTACTTTGTAGTGCATACGCGTAGGCCTTATTAAAGGTATTCATGTTTTCGTTGAGCAGCAGTAAGAAAAACACCTTGTGCATATCTTGCTTTTGATGCCGTTTTCATGCATGCAGTGAACATGTTTGCACCTACATACTGAAGAATGTAATACATACAAGAAGAAATGCGGATGACTCCCACAGAAGAAAACAAAATGACGATATTATAATTGTGAAGATGAGTTAGATTATGCTGGTGAAATGATGATGGTGGTGATCATCGTCGTCATCATCATCATATGCTTGTCTGAAAATGCAAATCCCGATGATCAAACAGTGCATATATATATACACTCACCAGGTCCGCAGTCCACAATCCATACCATCTTTCCTTAAAAGGTGTACATTGTACCACATTCAAGTGTTAGTGTTACTAGTTACGTTACATTACTGCATAAGACTGATATTATTAGCATGAGTTTGCAATACGTTGTATATGCATTTGTTGTTACAATGTACCTTGTAATACACTTAATACTACTACTACCAACTACTCGATTCTAACTTGTAACTTACAGTTTCCTTCAGATTGACTTTTGGAACGGAGCACTCACTCACGACTCTTGGTTTGGTTTTTAGTATGCATGCAATAACGTGTAGCTGGCAAGTGGAAAGTCGATCTGGTAGTTGGTAGTCTCTTCTTCAGCTTTGGCATAAAACAGTGCAACTTGTACTTCCTATACACTCACTTTATCCTTGTCCGTTAGCACAAGTTTGAGAAGAAGAAAAAAAGTACTTCTCTTTCTTGGCTGGCTGGTACTAACTCAATTCAGCGATGGTAACTTTGTATAACAGTAACACTTCTTTAATCCTCTGAACGCTGAAGCTGGGGAGCTCAAGTCGAAGCAGCAGCAGCGACGGAACAAGTTTAAGAATTTAATTCTCTCAGGCTTTCATGACTCAGGAATGTAGGATTAACTTACATACGACAAAGTGTATAATAATAATATGGAGCTATATAATACACAATATTGTATATATACGAACGATCGAGGATTTAGAATCAACTTTCATATTGTTGCAATATTGTTGTTGGTTGGTGGCCGCCATGCAATAGGACATTGCTATATAGTGTGATATGAAACGATATGGCATCATCCCATTATACAGGATTGTCATTGTGTTTTGTTCAGATGCATATAGTACTAGAATGCGATGCGATGCACGAACAGGAGAGTGGAGTAGATTGGAGATTCAAGTTGCATTTCATTTCATTATTGCCCCATGCAGTATTACCTACATTTTATTCACAGGATCATGTAGCCAAGGATCAAACAAAACTAGCCTTATTTTTTGAGCTAGGAGAGAAAAGTTATAGCTACAATTTTTGAAGCAAAAGCAACTCAACGCAACAGTCTCTTCCGATACGGTGTGCACTCTGAATCCGCACCGCATAGGTACACAAAAGAAGTAGAATATAAGTATTCGAGTATATAAGCTGAGCACTAAAAAACAAGTGCCGAAGTTGGTATTGATGTAATGAAAATGCCTGCATGCAAGAAAGGTTTTTTTTTTGTGATGTGATGTGCTTCCCATTGCACTGCATCAAAAAGTCAAGTCCATATAAAAAAAAAGTTGTACTCCACAAAAGCAATACATTATTGCATAAAAGCTGACTTGGGCCGATGCCGATACAGAGCTGAAACCTGAAACTAAAACGTACACACGTAACTTTGTACTATATACGGTACAGTAAAGTTTGCTACAGAATTTATTTTTCCACATATAATATTTTATATAGAAATAAGATTTCTAAGCAGGGCATGTAGGAGTCCTATTATGTATATGATGTTGATGCGCTGCTGCTGTTTGTTGGACTAGCTGGCTGGCTGCTTTAACTTTATATATTACCATAAGGTACGCACTTAATAAGCGGAATAGGTCGACACATCTCTATTTATTATGTAGCACATTACACTGTTGAGTGAAGTTATGTTATGTGAGCAGAAAAAAAATGATCACATAAAATAAGTATAAACACTTTTCAGTTCTTTCTTTATAGTTTGGCTTAAATGAAAGCCTTACAAAGCCCCCTTCAAAACATGATCCAGTCAAACATGTATAACATGCCAATGTGACAACTTATGTGTACCCGTGTACGTATATTTTTGTATATTTAAAAAAAATGCAGTTCCAAAGGAATCACTATATAATATTCTTTCGTTTAAGTACATAGCATGACTAGTTGATGGTTGTAAGACTCATGCACGATCTATTTTTTGTTGCATTTATTCGCAGAACAACATGTATCCTTTGACACCATGGCTCTAAATGCTAGAAACTTATTTTCCTCACGTTTCATTTTTTTTCTCTCTCTGGAGCTTCTGCATTTTTTCCATGAGCGTGCTGCGTGCTTATTCTCAAAAGAAATAGTTTTGCGGAGACGACAAAGAAAGCGATAAAATTGAAAATAGCTGAATTTTGCTGTTATTATTTTTACTGGGGAAGAGGAACGGATCAAATCTCACTCATCCGCGACAAACAGAAAACAGATTTCATTATGCACAGAGCACATACAGAAAATGTTCAGAGATGAAGTTAAAGGCTTATATATGTACACGAAAGAACATGAAGCATAATATATCGATCACGCTTTTCCGTTCCGTGATATAATGTGTGTGTGGAGATAACCATAAACGGTTTCAGTAGGGAACACGGAAGAAACCTATTAAAACAAGAAAAATGATTTAGGTTTTTGCTGCGTCGTTAGTTGCTATTTTCCTGAGGGATGTTCATGATGTGTGGATTAGGTGAGGAAGGAGTCCTATTTTGGCATCTTTATACAAAACACAGAAAGATCTCTCGCTTCCAGCGTTATGATGCTGTTAACTCCATTACTAGCTTGGTGAATTCTTTTTTAGCCTTAGCCCAAATATAATTTTCTATCTCTCTGGTTTTTACTACCTATTCCCATCAGTGTCATCCATCCAAGACATACGCAGATATATACTTAATGAAAGCTTTCAAACGCAACAGAATCAAGAGTATTAATGCGATCATCATAAGTTTCCACTACACAGCCATTACCCATAGCCATACGAAAGCTTTAGACTTATTTGCTACACCATACCAGAGAAAATAGGTTATGTTCAAGACACAACGTGTAACAAAAATTGTAGAAAAGCCTAAAGCTGCAAAGAGAAAAAGTAAGTCAGGCAAGTAAAAGAGAATGAAAAAGAAGACGAAGAAGTGGTGGTGGTGGTGGTGGTGTGTGACACTAGAGATAGTAGCATCAGCATCATTCTAATATAAAACATGACATTACAAGGAAAGAAAAAGTTGACGATGATGATTCAGACTGATCTAGTTTAGGAAAAAGCCCCTTGTCAGCTGTCACACTATCACACAAGGGAGCCTTATTTTATACATATTACTTTAGATAATAGTAATAATGCATTCTGTTCTAGTATAAAGTATATCACAGAGCTTTATAGCTCTGTAAGACTTTTGTCTACCCATATACGAGCTCCTACTTTATTTCATTTTAATGCTTTTCCATTGTTCGTCTTCCATTTCATTCCCTATTGCAGAAATAAAATAGGAAAGAAAAAAAGGGAGAACAGAAAAAAATGCTGGAAAAAAATCTACTGGAAGCATTCTTTTTCGTGTCTACAAGCATAAAAGAGGAGAAACTGTATGAAGTAAAAGTTTTTTGGGCATTGACATCGACATGCGGATGCGGCCATCCATTATAGCCCTTGAATTGTTGTTTTCTGTTGAGTATCATGTCAACGTATTTGGTCTAGAGTACTTTTCTGTTACAATGCATGGAATGCCGTGAGGTTGAATTGAAGAAGGTATTCGCAACGTGTCTATTTCACTTTTGTAACCGAACGTACAATTTATTGCATGTCTTTACAGCTTCGTGTCGCATTCAGGTGCAGTTTGCCCCAAGAAACTTTTGTGTATAGCACACTTCACCATAAAAAGTCTTTTCCGTTGTAAGATGACATTTTTACATTGTACATTGCCACTACTACTGCTCCACCCGATCCCTATAAGTTCCCATTTATATTCAACAAAGTAATTCGATTGTCAATGCCTTCAACCTATATTACAAGCGATGGCCTGCTGGTCACATGCGGTTCTGCTGTCAAACAAGACAGAGAAGCGATTGGGGTTAAGCATAATGTATTATTGGAAAGACCATGTAGTGTTGTCCATAAATTATGTATTTTTTTGTCATGCGGGAGAATATCAAGGATATGTGGACAAGGTGGCTAAATGTGAGACACGTTTTGAGGTTCGTCTAAAAACTGGAAGAAGGAGAGTGAGAGGAAGCTGAAATGTTATGTTATGTTATGAGCTGAGAAGAGGAAACCATGCAGAAGAAAGAGCTATATGGTGAGTAGTATAGTAGTGTGTGTTTCATCTCGGATTTAGTACTCGTCCATGTTTTTTATATTCAAAGCTTTTAGTTTATTGTTGTACCCTACGCTTGTCTTTGACAAAAAACAAGAAGGAAGGAGCGGAAGAAGTAGCGGAAATTCGAAAGTCATCTGTGCATAACGAATCAGCAGCAAAATGCAGTACAAAGTAATGTCACGTCACGGGAATGATGATGTAACGAAGGAACTCCACTTCCAACAAAATCCGGCTCTTTATTTTATGCATTAACTTTAGCCAGTTCTCATCTTCTTGATGGCTTTTCCATTAATATAAGTATTTGCTGGGTGTGCTGCTGAAGGCAAAGTTGAAGGTTATGTGAATGAAACGGAAGCAAGAGAGTATATAAAGTAGCATTATGTAATGTGTATAATGTGGCATTCATGCTTCTACTAGCATGTTCGTGAATTTTGAGCAAAACGCGTACAGCTGCACTTCACTGAACAACTGTGTGGCAGTAGAAGTGGTCTCTGACTACCCTTTTGTCTCTATTTGTATGATAACGTGTTCTTTAACTCACACAGAAATATGCATTAGATAGATATTACTATTACAGCTAGACTATGTATTATGCAAAAAACAAAGTTGACTACAAATTTTTGGCTCAGTATTTGGACCTCCAAACTTTTGTTTTCTCTTGTGTGTGCGATACTCTCTCAGCAAAGTTTCCAATATATGTACATATAATAATATAGAGCTTTGGCAGTATAATATGTTGCACAAGTGGAAGAGTCGAAAAATTAGTTCATGTTCATGTGTGTGTGTGTGAGTGTGTCTGTTATGAATACGGGAAGAAGAAAAACAACGTGATAATATCTTGTTGTCAAGCTGAGCTCTCATGATTTTATGGATGTTAGTAATATACTCCGTCAAAAAGGAAGGAAGGCCATACATTAATGTGAAAATTATCACAAGTCACGACCTGCATGATTTCTCTTAGCTTTTTCTTGGTTCACTTTATGGCAATGTTCCATCTTCATAAAAATACATCCTCCGTTTAGCCATTTTCTAGCACCATCCGAACGGACCTAATCGTGTTTTTTTTCACAGCAAGAAAGAAATGCATCCGTTTTAATAGTCCATTTACACATCAGTTTATATGTTCTTGATGTACTTAATAACATAAATTATCTGTTTTATTTATTTATGTACTCTATTTAATTCTGAGAATGCAAAATGAATTTAAGAAAAATATTATGTAGGTAAATATAACTTATAATTTGCATGTACGTACATCAGATCAGATACGAGTAACAGTCTGGATAAAAAACAACTTTCTCTCGTTTTATGAGTTGGTGGTGCTGACAGTAGATTATCTTTGAGACAGCAAGATGGCTGACTGTTAAAGTCGAATATGTGTATACATATATGCTCTTCTATACAAAATCTAAATATCTAAAAATACAAAGAACAAAAAAGAAAGTATGCTTTGGCTGATATGAGAGGGAATTTTACATGTGCTTATGATTACGGCATCCTGCTGTCTTTTTTAATTCTCATAAATCCAAATCTGTTTTGTTTTTCCTTCACAGCCTGACATTCTTTTTTTTGTCTTTACAAGGTAGATATGGATAAAACGCGTATTTTGTTTCGTCTTTTGTACTGTGAATTCTGCATGGTATACTTGTTTCATTAATTCAGGTACCAAAATACACCTGCAGCCCTCACCTCTTCACGTCTGTTTTCATTTTTGCACCGACTGTTTCTACAAAACAAGTGACGGAAGCAGACGCTGGGGTAATGGAGAAATGTAAAATAGTAATAACACAGATCCCAAATCTTCATCTCACCCTTTAGGGAATTTGTAACAATTTGCATAAGTAAAGTAAGATAATATTTCTTGTTACCTACTTAATCTAACAAAACATCATCATCATCAACAAAACTAGTACTGAACATAGGAGAATGAGTAGAAAGCATCCTCCCTCAAAACTGTTATGACAGTTAGCACAGATGCTACAACAAGAGTTTTGTAGGGAATATGGAAGGAAATAAAATGCTGCATGCATGCATAAATTTCTATTATACTAATATTGCATGCATATTATAACCGAGAAGAGAGGGAATTGACAGTGATGTGATGTGCGGTTGGTTAGCTTCTTCTGTAGGTTTTTTTTACAACATGACATCGACATATATATACCCCCTTTGTTTTCTTAGTCATCGTACCAGGCTCGGTATTGTACCGACCGGTGGATGTTACTTTGCAATCTGCAAGTCAAAGGGAGTAACTTTTTTTACTTGAGCAACGAGATAGGATAGGTTCATATTCTTATGACAATATTGACAACTTGGCATATCTTGCCTTGTAGGTTACCTGTGTTGGGCTTGGGTTACACTTTATTATTATTATTTCCCTTATCCCCATGTTTTCATTTGTGACTGATATTCTACAGTGTGAGGGTTTCCTCTTACCTTATGGCTACAACCTTACTCTCAAAGCATTCTCATTCCCCATTTAAATCTGTATCAACTGTGTTTTACCATGTTGAGACTCCCTCGAGTAATATTCTTGTTTGCTTCACCGGAATATTTTTTTATGTAGAATAGGAGTCAGGAGTCATGCCATATGAACCACTTTTTTTATGTATTCCCTTGTTAATAAAAGGGAATAGAAGCGGATGTGGATGTACACTTGAAATGCTGTCATATTATTCCCTGCCCGTTTGCGCATTTTGTCAGCCAACGAAACTCGATCAGCGTACAAAACGTTGATGATCATTATCTTGATGAGCAGCAACGGTTTTAGTTTTCAGGAATGAAGGTATGTCAGACAAGCAATCCCTACTCCCACCTGTCTGTATTAGATTACGACCTTTTTCGTTTTGTATTTTTTTTGCACAAATTGGTTGGGCTTGAGTCATGTTTTTGTGCTCAGAATTAGTTTTGTACAGAATGTGTGGGAAGTGAGGATAGATTTATGCCTTTATTTTACCCGATTATGTCCGATTTATGGAGCAGAAACGTCGTTTCTTTAATGAAAGAGGTATATACACTTTAAAGTACGCTTTCTAATAATATTGCTCATCATAATTATAAAACTGCGGATCATAAAGCCTCGCTAAACGAAAGCTTACTATATCATACCGTACCAAACTGTTGGCGCAGTTCACCTTTATTTTCGTAATGGGTGCTGTGCTAGCCAACCCTAATGTTTCTTATCTTCATGTTTGCTTCATTTCATATAGTTGCCCGATCTGTATAGAATTTCGGAATAGCCATATACTAAAATAATTTGATTACACAGAGCAAACGAATCGAATTGTGCACACATGAAGATATTAACTTGAATTCTAAAGCAAATCATTGCCAAACAAGACAATATATACCATCATGCTCCTCATGTTGTAGATGGATAGTTTAGTTGAAGTTGGAACACAGACAAAAAAGGAATATTAAGGTGTTTTTACCACTCGAATCCAATCTGCGTTGCAGAGAAACCGGTGCGGTAGGAGCTGAGCTGCGAATCAATCTTTTTTCTATGCACGATCAGATTGGCAATTGAATTGGTTATTACCATCTGCACCAATACTCAGTGCGAGGACTGGTACTTCAATGTAATAAAATGATGCAGAAAATTTTGTATCCAGAAAAGGACGAAGAGGAGGCTGATGCGGAAATAATAAAAAGGATACCAAGAATACAAGTAATATTCATTTGCATACCATTATTTATGAAAAGAGGAAAGGTACAACATAAACCCTCTCGATACTCGCTTATGGTCCCTTCCGCTCCAATATCAAATGAACTTTTTCTTGTATTCGGTCCCACACCAGTAGAAGGGGGTCTTTTAAACGAGTAACTATAAAAGCGTCAGTAGAATGGGGAATTTAATAATAATAGGTGCCTTTTGATAGAGTCATTTACGCTATTATTTTCATACCCAACCTCCTACAATCTACTAAGGCAAACTTAGGCAAAAAACCGCAAGCTGTACAGTAGGCAATTTTGTTTCATAACTACTAGCACTAATGCGACCGCATAACCATTTATATAATGGGAATAGTACTTTCACGTTCGAGAAATCTTTGGTATTCAACTCCAGCTTGAGATGCGATAACACATGTTCCACATCTTTGAACGCATTCAGTCATGATGAACCTAACTGGATCGTCGTGCACAACTTACCAACTCAGCACTTTCCAACCTGTGTCATTCATATCATCATCCTGCTGGCGTTTAATAGCGAATTTTATTTAGTGCCATTTACGTCCCAAAAAAAGTTTAGAATCCTTGCATTCCCTTCATTCGACTGGATTTTTTTGGTGTGATGATGTCCTCCACAGTTTCATTTTCTGACCAAAGGCTGTCAGTGTCCTTTTTTTCCTTTGTTCAATAACATCTAGTCTCTCGCTTCGTTGACTATGCAATAATGGCGGATGTTTGCAGAAAAGTATTGTGTGGGCAAAATGTATCCCATCCAGTTTATCGAGAGCTGCTACTACTAAATGGTATGAATGTGAAATTCACTTCTATTGTAGGCTTTTTTGTCATTATTACATATACCACACCAACAGTGTAACCCAATGACTTTTAGTGGATTTATGTTACGAACTGTTCCGTCCAGAAGCACAAACACACCACACTGCCACTATACCGCACGATATTTTATTGCGGTTATCAGTGCAGGTTTATATATCTTCTTTCTATATATTCCAAGAAAGGAACATTATAACAAATAGTATGGTGCCTATAGGGCCTAGACCATATCAACAAACTAATGCTACATGTATGCAATACCATTTAATATAACCTATGAATATTAGAATCAATATTAACGCTCAAATTGATGAAGTCAAGTCGATATAAAGAGTATCATAACAAACTCCATACGTCATGCTTATATGGGACTTTTGGTTTCCTTTCCTTACTGAAAATACGTAATTAGTGGAATTCTAGTGTTCATATCAGCATTTCAAAACAGGCGTAGTTCTTGAATCGCTGCTAATTATCACTTTATTCTATCTAAAACTGTCTCTAAAATAATATTTCTAGTATCCTTACCAGTACAGACAAGCAGGGACAGGAAATATAAAGGGTAAAGATAAGTAGAGAACTTCCCTATTTGTCTCTTGGTGCTGTGCCATAATAAATATAATTCGATTGAGTCTGATATAGCCTTGTCTTTATAAATACATAAAAGCTAAAGTGAGAGTTCTACCTTGGTCATTTCCACTCCTACGTGTTCTCACTGGTGTAACTAATTCCTATCCGTTTCCAGATATAGTACAAGTCAAAATGTGTACTTTTAGTTGGTTGGTTAGAGGCTTATTGGGGCCCCAAAGATTCACATACTTATGACAGGAATCATTAAGAGCAATAGCACTCTACAGAATGATAAATATTGATTACTAGTACGTGAGTTATATAGCTTGTTGAAGCATGCACTTAATAACTATATACACACGTACTTTGTAAACTTGGCGTTCCGTATTGATGACAAATCTTGTGTGGTCAACTACTGCAGTCAATCTCCCAATGTTCCCGTAGAGTATAAGGCAATATTATACTATGTAATTGGACTTGGACATACTAAACTAGTACTAAAGACTATTATATGCTCAATCAAGACTCAATTTGTTATATTGTCCAACTGACTTATCAGATTGGTACGATATAATATTATGTATGACTTGGTAAGAATCATTGCAGAAAATATACGTAATAATAACAAGTTGAAAAAACGTGCCATGTAATAAACAAATCATGACCTTATTAAGTATTGGTATTGCTGGCAAAGAGCATTATTCGAACTACAAGAGCCATGCCATGCCATTCCCAAAACTCCCAAAGGAACACAACACGCCAACGCCAAGTCTGAAGTCATACAGTTTTATTTAGCAGAGACACAAACGCTTTTCTTTTTCATAACTGTTTTATTATTCTACTTCTACTATACCATTAATATTGCTTAAATTTTTACTATGCATGGACACGAAATATTCATTCATGTCCATATTGAAAAAACACTTTCCATTGCCAGAATATTCATGTTTTCCCTTGTGGTAGCCACCACGAAAAATGTTAAAAATATTATGTCTATATTTCTACTACATGCTTCAGTGTTTTCAAACCAATTAGAATTAGACGAATGCTTACACGAGTAACAGACTTCACTTTTTACGACCACGTTGAAGGCATAAAACAATGAGCAAAAATAATTTTATTAGTGTTCGTAGCGGCTTACAGTACAGTGGAGAATAGTGGTGATCTCTGACTCAACGCTATATACACGTTATACGATTTACGAACACGGTATGCTATTATAAGGGTTGCATTATATGCAACTTGTCTGTCGATCACAATCTTTGGCTGCGATGCATTTTTTTTTGTTTGGATGCATTTGTGGCAGCAAATAACAATTATAATGGCTGGTACTGCAAATGGTGAACCGATTGCAGAAACCCATTCAATTCAAAGAGAGCAAAGTACTAAACATCAGAATTATTCAGAATATATATTCCTTTTAGTATAAAGCCATCGAACTGAACCTTCCTATAGTAGTATGTATAACCGCAGGCGCTTGCCAAAACTGGTAACAAGACAGGCAGATATTTTTTTCAAATTAAGTTTTAACAACCAAATTCGAGCCATGTTTACACTATGCATCTGTTTTGGACATACTCAAAACGAACTTCAGCCTAGAAAACCCTTTTCAAACTTCATTGAACTTTCAATAGTCATACATCTTTAATGGCACACATAACAAGAATACCAAGCGTTATTTACTGAATTTTATACTCTGAAATATTATACAAACAAAAAGTACATTGGAATAGAAAATGAGTACACACACAAAATGGTTTGTGTGCCAGGTTTATGACAAAAAAAAGAGTTCCCCTTCTTTAGTAACAGCTTTCTCTTTGAAACTGGAATAGAATGATGGACACGAAAGGAAATTGAGGACGATATGAGCCTTGGTATTTAAAAAAATGAGTTCCCAAAGCTTCAATATGTACATATGTGAGTAGTTTACAAATTATACTTGCATATACTTATAATATGTATGCAGGTCTATATAAAGAGCACATTTCCATTTTACGAGAAGAACAGGTGTGGTTAATTGAACTAATGTACCTATAATAGTTGAAGAGAAATGTACTTTGCCCATTTTTTCCCACATGCATATACTCATCGATTGTGTTAGTTCTTTTTCCCATCTTGTCTATTTCATCATCACATTGGAGTAGCAAACATGCACATCTTCCTGACCGATTTGCTCTCTCCTGTAGATTGTACTTTCCCTTACACCCGTTTCCTGCTAGCCACTTTTGTAACGACTTCGTTTCTATTATTTTTCACGAGAAAAAAGAGATTCAAGGATGATAGTCACTAGTTGAAACAGCATTGCATGTGTAGTTCTCCAAAAATGTAGTTTTTAACCAGCTACCCACAGTAAGTGAATGATCCATTTTTCATCTTTTTATGATAAACGTTATTCAAACAACATGCCCATTTATTGAAGTTTCAGGTACTGTACAAAAGATAATTTACAAGCCGGGAATTGTGCAGATAGTTTTGGTACACTGAGAATTCTTCTTTTGTGGAGAACAAAAAGCGAGAATTCATTTCCTTTTCTAGATAGAGTGGAGCTCGTTTTCATGATTTAAGGACCCGGATAGGAAAAATGAAGACCATCATTGATAGCGTGGGACTGGAATTTATGAGGTCGGGTTTATAAAACCTCCTCTTTTCGTGTTTCCTTTGTGAGCGCGTACCCAGGAATGAAACTTCAATGTGGAAAAAGAACAAAAGGAGAATGATGAGAATTGTGGTGGAGGTGAAAATTCACATTCATACACTCAAACAAAAAAAAAAGTACAAAGTCATGTGCTGGAGGATTCGTATTCATATTCATATCATAATTTTTGAGGCGTGCTTTTTTTCCAAAGTGAAAATTTATATTCAAAAGAAGGATTTGACAAGGTGTGCAATACTTTTTACATGTATTTCATAAAATCAGCACACATACCCAGTCACACTCCTTTCAAACCGTCTAAAGTACAATAGCAGCACATATCACCACGGCCCCAATAACGTATGCATGGGAGAAAGGAGTACAGGCAGTGCACATGTACTCATGCATCCTTTCTCCACTTTTTTCCCTTCAAATACTTTCACGCGTCTCCTGTTCTACTTTTTCGTTCTCTTTACTCTCTCTTTCAGACTATAGTATATACTATGAATAAGACGAATATTATTGTTTCTTCTTGTGTCTCGAGACCTACATTACTGATTTTCCTTCCAGCTTGCATTTCCAATTCCAGTCATTCTTCTAACTTGACTTTTTGAGTTTTCTTTTATATGTTTTACATAACACTTTCATTCCTCCCACTTACAATACTGATCACCATGAATTGAGCAAACGTACGAATACAATACTTGGAAAAAGACAAGGCAACTGCAATGCTCAAATAGACTGATCTGTGTCTGTGCATGGGGGATGGTGATCATCCATATTGAGCTAACATTGCAAACCCTTTTTTCAACAAAAGATAATTCTTGCCTAGTATAGATATTTATATGCAGAGACTGAAGTCTTGAAGAGCAATGTGTGTCTACTTTTGTGTTAGTTAATGCTTTCAACTAGAACTAATATGCATGCATGAGTGGAAAGCAAAAATGGGTCACTTGCGATTCTCTACGAGATTTTTTTTCTGTCCTTCCAGATTGTTATGAGCCACGTCTTACTTTGTTGAATAGCGTTTTGGGAAATGCACATTCTTTACTTTTCCTACTTTCCTTCTTTATTTCTACCCATACACTTTCTTTTTACGGCAGGAGCTACCCCGCCTTGTTACATATTCGAATATGCTTTAGCTGTTGTATCATGAAGTATACGAGAATGATCCCGAGAGAACACTACATAGCCGGTAGTCGACAGCCGACTTGTTATCAACTACAATCGCCACACCACCACAACATATATTAAGCATTCCTCGACGAACTTTATCTCTTACCCTGTCACGTAAGGTAATGTATAACCATTGCATCCTACAAACCGACATAATAATTTATTTTCAGACACAACGTTTTCCTCTAGCTGTCGAGTGTGGAAGTTCTGACAGAACGAGAGGCATGATAATCTTGGTGATAAAATAATAGTTCTCATTGTCAGTCAGTTAGTTGGAAGCTACGGTTGCGCTCTTTTTTTTTTACGTTTTCAGCTGGGTTCTTTAATTCTTGAAAAGTCAATTATTGTATTGATTTATAATTTATAAATTGTTACCAATGCATAAAATGATTGCTAGCGCACAAATGCAATGTATTGAATTCTGAAACTCTATTTTTTCACTTTGATTTTCACTTATTACGGAAAACTTCGCAGTAGCAAGTTTACGTGAAGATGGCAGATGAAATCCGTCTTTTCCTTTAAAATAAATGCCCTTTTCAACATATAAAATCTTTCGATTCTCAGATTCGCGTAGGACTGGAATCAATTGGTCGAGGTTTGCTCCGAATTTACTGGGAATAGTATAAAAAGCAGCCAACTGCTTTGTTGTAATTTGTATTGGTTTTTCAAATACAATTGAATGTTGTACTGGTCCACATTTTGGGATCGACCTGGACCCATTATATAAATAGTAACCTCCAGAAGAAGGAAATAGCCAGGAAATCTTTAATGAAACAGTGCAAATTCACACATATTATATTGCATGTAAATGATGTATTCAAACAAACTGAACATAACGTGGTTAACCTGAAAAGGAGCTGGAATAGGGACATAATTGTAAGGTGTTTGCCGAGTTTCCATAAGTAAGTCACATTCTTCCAAATACTTTACCTAATTCCACAAAAATCCATTTGATTTGAATAATTTGCGATTCACTATGTTGCATGTTGTATGTAGGCATTTACTTTGAACTACAAAGTTTATAGTCTAGAGTCTAGGTTTTACCGTGGTATTTCCCAAACTTTCCAGGTTTTTAGAATAGGACTTTATCTCTTCCACCAATTGCTCAGGGTTTTCAAAATCTAACTCTGCTTTACCTATAGCATCCAATGGATCGCTGCGTGGAAGTCCAACCTTATGCTCCAGAAACAAATCACTTAATTCTTCAGCTTTCAGTTCTGCTGCTTTTGAATTTTCTACGCTCGTCTTTAGCTTTTGTACATTTTCATTTAACTTTGTTTCAGCTTCCATCGCTTCCTTGCTAGTTTTAAATGGTTCTTCAATCAAGTCATCCTTTTCAGGCATTGTTTTAAGTTTTTCTACACCTGTGTGGACAGCTCTTAAAGTTTGAACATAATTGGAAGGCTCAGCTTGATTTCTCATAACTGCTTCATTTGATTTCATCTGTTCTTCAAGTTCTTTAAAGGTTTCCCCTGGAACTTCGACAATGTCGCTGTATATTTCATTCAGTTTGTCTAGCTGCTCAGAGAACGTGGAATGGTTCATTTCTTTATCCTCTTTAGACAATATTTCAAAATATTCAGTTTCTGCCCGAAGACAATCATCTTCCAATCTCTTCATAAGGGCTACCCTGGTCTCGTTGGTGGCCTTTGGATTCTCTATTTCGTCCTGAAGATCTGTAATGGCAAACTCCAGTGATTTGAACACTAAATTAGAGCTTACTTCTTCTTTTGGCAGGGCCTACACCCGAAATATTATATTTATGGATAACTATGAATGATAATAATAATTACAACTACGGAAGTAAAATTGTGTAAATACACTTATTTCCAAACCTCCACCATCACATGAATCAAAGTAGAGTTTTCTCCCATCAAATCCGTAAATTCCATTTCAATTTCCATATCAAAGTGTTTTCCATCAATTTGATGGAAAGACCGCTCCGGTTCTACTGGATTTTTTGTAAAGTAGATTATGGCCCTTTTAAAATATTGATAGTCTTTATATCCTTCCCCTTCCCTATATATGTACGTTTCGTATTGTCGACAAGTGGGCGATATCTGTATGTTTACTATTCAAATTTAATCAATAGTTGAGTTTCATAATAAGAATAAATTTAATATAAAATATAATATGGATTACACTTGAGTTACTTCATATTAATTGCCAATTACCCGTCTCAAAATCCAAATCAGTTTCCAGTAAGCTTGATGATAAAAATAGACAATCATCAGGAGCTAATCCGTTCGAAGAAACTATAATCGCTTGCCCTTCCTTCCAGTGCGTAGCATCCTTCGAGTTAATTTTAATTGGGGACAGATTTGGATTTTTATGAGAGCTGCAATTATGATATTTTGTTTCCCATTTTCGCCATCCTGAAAACAAGGGAGTTGGTGTCATTTAACCCCATTCCTAAAATCAATTCGTAACATTCCGTAAATACCTTTGAAACTTTCTTCCGGAATGGCTGCTTTCGCACGAGACTTTATTTCACTTGGACTCTTCAGGAATGGCTCAGCGTAGGAGCCATGAAAGTGTTTGATGATAAAAAGCCATTTTAAAAGAACTGCAATCGCCCATTCATACCTTTGAACCCTCATCTCATCCTTCTTGTTCCCTAATATTGTACCGACCTACATGTCGCTAAATGGTCAGCTATCCAGTTCCATTTCATATATTCCGATCGAATTTACAGAAATTC
The DNA here is from genome assembly GCA_964034955.1 of Orchesella flavescens. NCBI lineage: Eukaryota > Metazoa > Arthropoda > Collembola > Entomobryomorpha > Orchesellidae > Orchesella > Orchesella flavescens. Next base: position 35,879,806 of record OZ035955.1, read on the forward strand.
ATCAAGGTTCATGTTAAATCAGAAAGATTCTCAACCATTTGCTTCTTATAATAAAATTTATTTAGCACGTTGCTAATAACTTTGATACAAAGAATGAAGTATATGGAACTGGAACAACCAAGTGAACAAAGTGGATCGGGTTCAGTTTATGCCATCTCTTCGGCTTCCTTCTAACCATACATTACTCTTGGGCTCTACTTAAAAAGATGTACCCAAATCAATACACAACATCCATGAGCATATTCTTAGGTACATTTTAGGTGCATGAACGAAAGAGGTGAAGATTTGTACAGAAAAATATATCATGTTGATAAGTAGCAAAATGTATGTATCTATCTGCCTGGTCAGGTGTTGGATGTATGTACTATACACAAAACTAAGTTTTTGTGAACTTTTACATTTGCATGTGTTTCGAACTCCGCATTGTTTAGTTAGTAAAATTATTGTGGAGTAAATTTCGCCATTTCCACATTGATTACATTACATTAGTTGTATTTTGAGTGAAGCTAACAATGGCTTCAGTTTTGGGGATAAATCTTTGTCGCAAGTCATCTGCTTTGGCCGGTAGTGTTAGGAAATCAACTGCAGTTTTAAGCAGTACTCCTACATTGTTATCCAAGTAAGTTAAACAATGCAGAATAAAACATCGTTGTTTTAAGTGATTAATTTGGGTGTAATCAATCAGATTGATTAAATGTGTATTTTTCATAATTAATTTCTTAAAGTCAAAAGAGAGGTGCAGCAAGATGGGTTCCCGACGCCGAATGGTTGAAGTCATACGAAGGTCCCGTAATGTGGTCACCACATCACGAAAGGTGGAAGGATGCCATAATGGCGGCTGAGAAGGGGCCAACAATTGAGAAGCAAGTTAAAAATTTAATCCTCAACTTTGGTCCACAACATCCAGCTGCTCACGGTGTGCTCCGACTTGTTTTGGAGTTGGAAGGGGAAACGGTTGTAAGGGCGGACCCCCACATTGGTCTTTTACATCGTGGAACTGAGAAACTGATTGAGTATAAGACGTACACACAGGCCCTCCCATATTTTGATCGACTGGACTACGTTTCTATGATGTGCAATGAGCAGTGCTATTCTTTAGCTGTAGAAAAATTATTGAATATTGACATACCACTTAGAGCAAAGTATATTAGAGGTAACACGCCCGTTTTCTTTATCATTCCATCTTTCATTTTAGATGACATTTTAAAATCTGCAATGTTAACATTTCAGTTTTGTTTGGCGAAATCACACGTATCCTGAACCACATTATGGCAATTGGTACGCACGCTCTGGATATCGGAGCGCTGACTCCTTTCTTTTGGCTTTTTGAGGAACGTGAAAAAATGATGGAGTTTTATGAAAGGGTATCTGGAGCTAGAATGCACGCCGCTTACGTTCGCCCAGGTGGTGTTTCTCTGGTATTGGAATTGACAGCTATTTTCCTTATATTTTGTTGGTTATAAAGGGAGGACTTTGAGTTATTGAATGTACTTTACTTTACAATAAATAGGATTTGCCACTTGGTTTGATGGACGACATTTATGAGTTTAGCTCAAAGTTTGCAGAGCGACTTGATGAAGTGGAGGATGTTTTGACCCAGAATCGTATTTGGAAGCAGAGAACAATTGATATTGGTATCGTTACAGCAGAAGAGGCCCTTAACTTTGGCATGAGGTTAAGAACTAAAGTATATAATATACTATTTACGGTTTTTTATTTGCGTTACTAATTTGAGTTTTTATTTCTTATTGAATTTTTTTAGTGGAGTAATGTTGAGAGGATCCGGTATCAAATGGGATCTTAGGAAAACACAGCCATATGACGCCTACCATTTGGTAGACTTTGATATACCAATAGGCACTAAAGGCGATTGTTACGATAGGTATGTTAAAGCTGTAAACTTTATGTTCATAAGAGTTGTGGAATGAAATAGATTTGTGTATTGTTACAAGTAAATAATTATTTTTATGTTGCTGCAGATATCTAATTCGTATGGAAGAAATGAGACAGTCTCTTAGAATTATAGAGCAATGTTTAAATCAAATGCCAGAAGGTGAAATCAAAACAGATGATGCGAAAATCACACCACCCTCTAGAGCAGAAATGAAGGTGTGTAATTTTTATATGCATACAAATATTATCCGGCCTTAATTCAGCAGCTTAAAAACTAAACGTGACTTTCTTTCTGTATCATATAGACATCAATGGAAGCTATTATTCATCACTTCAAACTATTTTCACAAGGATACACTGTGCCTCCCGGTGTTACATACACAGCCATAGAAGCTCCTAAAGGTTCGGTTTGATGATTTAAATTATAATATGTGTCACTCTAATCGGGCTTAATTTAATGCCTCGGTTGTTCTAAAATTGTAGGTGAATTCGGAGTGTATCTAGTCTCTGATGGTTCCTCCAAACCTTACAGATGCAAAATTAAGGCACCGGGATTTGCTCATCTTGCTGCTCTAGAGAAATTAGGCCCAAAACACATGCTTGCAGATATTGTTGCCATTATTGGTACCCTTGATGTAGTATTTGGTGAAATTGATCGTTAAATTTTAATCACTGTGAGTTTCTGAGTTAACGAAATACAAACAGTTGGAAATATGACAAGTAGATGTGCTACGTAAGTCTTGTTTTGAGCTATTCTGTGCAACACCATTGTTGTTCCATAAAAATTGAAGGTGTTGTTAGCTGACTCGATATATATTCACGTTAATTTAAAGTAGTAGATTTATTGATGATAGAAACAGATCCAATTACTACATGGTCGAACGATCGCATTAATGAGACTGTGTGTTGTAAAAATGTAAAATGGAACTCCAACAGCAAATAATAAATTTTACTTATTAAAAAATTGTACCTTATGGATCTTTGATCTTTGAATATTCTAACTATAAAAAACGGCTAAAAGTGTAACGTAACGTAACCACTTAATTAAATTCTTTTTAAAGGAAGTACAACCTGTCTACTGACCATTGGAGGAATGTGAGATCTTGTACTAGCACCATAATCAACTTTTGATTGAAGATAATCATTGGAAATTTTCATTCGACGTTCTGTCTCAATCTGGCATTGCAGTCGGTTGTTTAATTGTTTAATCATTGCTGGGTACTGCTTCTGTAAAGTTAATAGCATAATATTATATTAATATGCCTCATTTTTTTTTGATTGTTTTGCGTCCAAACAAGGCGTTGTCTTTACCTCAGCTATTTCCATAGACAATTTCAACTGCTCTAATTTTTTCGTCTTCTCGTCAATTTCAACAAGCATAGTTTCGCATTTTGCTTCTCGTTCGTTTAGTGCTTGACGAACTGCTTGCTTTCTTTCTTCAAGTTCCTTAATTTTGCTCCCATGTCGTACTGCACAGAGCTGAACGTCACCATTTTCCAGGCCGAGTTCTTCATTTACAACACCAACACCATTTTATGTATATAATGCATGATTTTCAAACGAACACACGTTTCTATTTTTAAAAAAACTTCAAACATGTTGTCTTACTGTAACTTTGGAACATTTTAATTTCTTCCCGAATTTTGTCCCGTTGAGGAGTCATTTGAGATTGCCAGCCATCCAACTTCTTGAGTTCCTGTTTACGCAACAAACTTTTACTCTCAAAGTTTTCCCTGTCTCGTTTTAGTTTTTTCATGAAATGCTTCGTTTCTTGTAGTTTCCAATTCACTTCAGCTACTTCTGTGAACAGGGACTCTTGTTGTTTTTCCCTACGCTCCAAAGCTCTTGATATGCAACACAGTCTCTCAATCATTGAACGTTTTCTTTCCTCCATAAGCCAATTCTTCTCTCGTTGACGGGAGGATTCATCCTCGACTGAATATTGAGAAACAAAACTAATTTAATTAAATCAAAGTAGGATAGCCTTTTTAAAATAATGCTCATTACTATTTACTATAGCGTACGGTCTCGCAGATAAGATTGTTTCTCTGATAATTCTTTCATTGCTTTCTGTAAGTTGGCCTGAAGTACGCCATGTCCAACAGCTAACTTTTTGATTGTAATGACCTGAGAATTTTGATCTCCCACCTCCATCATCTCATCATTTCTTGGACCTTTATTGGTATAAGATCTTCCTGATAATTGCGTCACCTCCTTATTCTCCATACTGAAAGTAACTGTCATAAATTTAAAGATAGGTAAGAAATGTATTGGAATAAAATTATTACTGTTGCTGTCTTCACAAATTGTGACAAAAGAAATTTTTACACACTCTTAAATAAATTAGGACAAGAGCATTGATTGAAATGAAAAATGTTTAACCTTCCCAAAAGATTCTGACTTTGGGGTCAAATTGTCACCTCTCCTCACCCACCTTCAAGTATCATTCTATCAAGTGACAAAAAATAATTAATCGCTCGTCATCATCATCATCAAGTTCATCAACAACAAAAAAACATCGCTTTTGAGCTTGAAGTTGACAACTTGACAAATCACGCGTTCCTTACTCATCTCATGTAACAATGGACTTATTTAAATTTTCGCGGTAGATTTTCAAACCTTTTTCTCTTGTTGTCGGAAGCTTGCACTATGCACGCACGCAGTAGCGTCCTTTTTTAACTTTTTACTTGGATACCACTGCACCGGTGTCACACGCGTGGATGACGATGACGCTGCATTTGTGCTGCTGGCTCAAGTTTAACAATGAAAATTTGCGATGCAAAATTTATAGACATACATGAGGAGGATGACGATGACACAAATAAACAACTGCGCTAGCGCTGCGTTAGCAAAGCAAGCAACAGCAATGGAAATATTTTACATATTTAATTTATACAAATGTGATGATAGCATTATGATTCAAGTATGCAAAAAAGGTGGCATATGGATTGGGTGTGGAAACTATTTGAAGAGAGTAACAACTTAATAATGTTTTGTTTGTATGTAATAAATTTGACACAATTTATGGTTACTGTACAATAGTTTTGTGATATAAAAGCGTAATAAGGTAATAGAGTACACACTTTACCATTTACCCTTGAACTAATGTTGCCCAACAGTTGACAGTTCAAAGTAAGGTATTTAAACGACGTGAGTGCATGAAAGGGAGTTTGCATCTTTGGAATCAGTGTCTTTGGAAACTCCAACCTGATTGGAGAGTATTTATCATTAGAAGGTGAAGGAGTAGCTAGCTGATCCGTTTCATTTGCAAAAGTTGACGGTACCATTTGTTGTATTTAAGACAAAATGCTGATCAATCAAGTTCGCTTTATGAATTCAATTAAAGTTAGCATTTTAGTGATAACATTGTGTTCAGTTATTGTAAACTCAACAGTGGATCTTGGTCTATTTCAAGGTTTTTAAAAATAGTCGCATTTTACCCCAAATTTTCTTCTGAGCATGTCAAGATACATAATTAACGGGCTTTAGTTGTTACAGGGAGTCGTTGCCGAATCGGTACTGTTTATAGACCTTCCTCGTGTACGCAATGCATTTGTGGTTTACTGACTTTGATGCTGTGCCGTCAAACGTGTGTTCCAGACCAGGGCGCTCTATCCACTACGATAAGGCCTTTAGGTAATTTTCCTTCAAATTCTTGTTTTTTAACTGGTCAAAATGTCTATGACATGAATGATTGCTTAGCACAAGGTGAATAACATGAATTTTTAAAATTATATTCTGGATATAGGACCGCAACCAAGTGGTCCTACCGTCGTGCCGATTCTTATCCCCTCAATATTTCGCCGACCACTTAGTTTCCCATCAAACTCAACTTCTGAGGACGATACGTTGTACATAAATTGAAACCTTTATTGTTCAGTAAGGTCGGACTTTTGTGAAAGATGTTTTTTTTGTAATTAAATGTACTATTTTGGGTACAGTATCAGACTAGTCTAAATAAATACAAATCATATAATACATTCACTTTATGTCATGTGGAGTTGTGTGTTTCATCATCATTCATTCAAACTGGTCCTTTATAATTAAAGCCAGGAGCCAAACCACGTGCTCCAACGTTAAGAACCTGGAATAGGCTGCCGGCAGTTGGCTGGCTAGCCATATCTTCCTTTGATAAAAAGTGTTCTGCACATGTTGCATACAAAATGTCCAAATTGGGACCACCAAAGGTGACGCTTGTCATGTTGGTTGTTGGGAAATCAAGTTGTCCAATTTTCTTTCCAACTTTAGGGTCGACGTGAATAACCTGAAAAGCCATTTACAAACACGCATGTAATAAACTCAAAAAATGTGTGGCAATGGTACGGCATCAACTTTCACGTGCCAGATAAACCAGCTTTCCATATTTATTCACCTTTTTGCCAGCAAACACCGCAATCCAGAGATTACCATTTGCATCAATTGTCATCCCATCCGGAATACCATCAACATCATTTGCTTTAAAGTCAAAAGCAGGTCTTCGATTGCCTGTTGTTTAAACAACAAAATGACCATCAGTTAGGTGTTATTGGCACAATCAATAATGATATGTTTATGACAGAACTTTTGAATTTTTACAGCAAACAATTTGTTGATTCTGCTGTCAATCATTTTGTTTCTACTTACTCAGCGCTCCTGATGTAATGTCAAAGTCAAAAGCATCAACTCGATATGAAAAAGAATCGATATAGTATAAGATACTGTTATCGCTGGTCCAAGCTAATCCATTGGCAATGTCAATTCCATCAAAGTGCTTAACAACACTTCCATTTCGATCAAAAGAGTACAATGTGCCCTTATTACGGTCAAGTTGTCCAGGAGCAGGTTCATAGCCCATTGATCCTGTTAATAAGAATATGAAAATGAACCCACCTTCGCGTTGCCAAAAGGTTATAACAAAGTTGCAATGATTTCGCTAATTTTACCTGCCCAAAGACGACCGGCAGCGTCACATTTTCCATCGTTGATCCTGTTTGTCTTGCAATGATCATCAACAGTATAAAGTTTCTTTACACTGGTTGGTAGAGCAGAAACTCCATCCCATTCCATGACTTGGATATCTCTTTCTACACTGATGATATACTTGTTAGGTTGTCCTTCTACGGGTACAACAAGTGAAACTGGACCGGCATCTTTGTCAAATAAAACATTTTAGCTTTAAACCCGGCTTTAGAAAATAAAGTGCATAGAGTTATCAAATTCGATGATCATTTGTTGCAAACATACCGACAGTAACCTTTGCATTTTCCCCAGTGGATGGAACAAATCTGTGAACAGCTTTTCCAAAAATATCTACATACAGGATTTCTTTTTTCTCTGCATTCCAATGTGGCCCCTCTCCAAGATAGGTCTTCTGAGCACCTGCGACTACTTCAATTTTGGGTCCCGACATTGTTGTTGGTAATGTGTTTTCTAGCAACTATCAAAGCACAAATACAAACTCTGACTGAATGTGACAACTGTCCTCCGGAAACTAAGGTCCAATTCCATACGCCTCTTGCATTTTATATCTTTCCTTGGTAAGTCATATCAAGGTTATCCTGTAGGTGCTACGGAAGAAGATACCGGTTCCAAATGTTATCAAATGGTGTTGGAGCATATATTGTACTGTGCAACTATTAACTTATCATTCACATATGTTCATATGATCACACATAATTTTGGTAGATAGTCCGTGATGCTACATTGATTGGAGTAATAATGTATGCGTTACATAGCGTTGCTTGCATATTGCCTGAAAGATAAATTCATCATCATACCCCGTTATGCTATTGTTTAGCTGCATGATACATATCTGTGTAATATGAAAAGAAGTACATTAGCGTGATGAACAAAATAACGTGCATGATTTTAAAAGCTATGTAATTTGAAACAAAGATTGAAGATTTTCTACGGTTCGTATTATTATCTGGAAAAAATGGACGCATTGAATATGTGTACGTAATTTCTTTCAGGTAACAAGCAAACAAAGAACGAAAAAGTAGAACTTTGAAAATTGATTAAAGTTCATTTATACATAACTGAAAGATATATATTGGATTGTCAATCGCAGATAGGCTTACAAGTCAATGAACCTCTTTTATCTACATATTATGTCATAACTTCCAGTTTGTTATTTCACATGATTTGGACTCGGAACTTGGAACTCCACGTGCGAATTGCATGGATCATTGTAAAGATCGTGCAAACTGTCATTTTGTGTGACGCTGAAAATGTTACATAAATGAGAAGCAATAAAAGTATTTGGTATTTTTACGCATTTACGTTATATTTAATATTGTGTGACAGTAATCCCTATATTTTCCAACACAGTAATATGAAAATGTGTACAATAAGTTAGTTAAATGAGTAATTGAAAGGATAATCACATTCTCTTTTTTATGAAAGTCCCAAAATATGGTGTCATAGGAGTTTCACACAGGAAATAATATGTTACATTGTTTTGTACCGGATATTATTGAATATTATGCAGTGTGGGGAATTAGAAATTTTCTTTCTTCCATCTTTGATTTTTCTCTTTTCAGTTCTGATGAACTGCATTCGATGCATATTAGGTGCAGTTTGTAGTAAAACGTAAGTATACAAAAGTTTATAGTTCGAAACAACAATTATGTCAACAGTTTATTATAAAATATTTGGCATGCAGTTCATTCTGCGTGGCAGTTGCAGAACAAAACCATAATTAATCAACAACAAAACTTTGTCAAGACTTAATTCAAGAATGACACAACAACATATGAAAACTCAATACTTCAGTCTCAAATAAATATAGTATAACAAGTGAGTTTTGGAAAATAAAAATAATTAAATAACAGTTAGTTACGGCTATAATTTTACAAGAAGCGCAGCTAACCGTATTACTTGTCGTAACCAGAATTGCCAACAATACCTGCAAGTTCTCCAATGCCACCACCACCTCCTATGCTACCATCATCACTTAAACTTGGGCTTCTACCCCCAATTTCGATGGCAGAATCACCACCTCCTACACCTCCTACACCTCCTACACCCCCTAACCCATTCCCATCTCCTCCGTTTTGGGCATTAGGGTCACTGAAGGGTATAAAAAAGACCTCAGGGCGAGATGGGGTTGTTGGTTCTGGAGCCCTGACTTTAACGGTTTCTTGACCTTCTGTAGGCTTCTTCATAAGTACATAAACAATGGTCCTACGCTCTGGTTCTGGACCAAGTACTACTTCCGTCGGTTGTTCACCAGCTGGTGTTGGAGGTCTTACGAAAATGATATTCACGTGTTTATCTGGACGAGATGGCCCAGCACGAACAATCTTTGGTGCCTTTGGAGTCGGGTCATCTGGGGCAGTGAACAACGAAACGTAACGGAAAATTCTAGGTGCCCCATCTCCTCCGGCACCACCATTTCCACCTCCTCCGTTTCCGCGACTTCTTGTAGATACCTGCAAAGCTCCAGCCCCACCTCCAATACCACCACCATTTCCTCCCGAGCCTGAATATCCACCGCTTGGTCCTCCACCTACAGGGCCTGAGCCACCACCACTACCTGGTGGTCCGTATTGAGAGCTTGGTCGCCCACCCCCACTTCCACCACCTAAACCTCCAGAATATCCACCACTTGGTCCTCCACCTACAGGGCCTGAGCCACCACTACCTGGTGGTCCGTATTGAGAGCTTGGTCCTCCACCGCCGCCTCCAGCTCCAGAAGATCCACCACTTCCAGGTGGTCCATATTGAGAGCTTGGTCGTCCACCGCCACCTCCAGCTCCGCCACTACTTCCCGGTGGTCCGTATTGAGAGCTTGGTCCTCCACTTCCGCCTCCACCGGCACCACCACTACCCGGTGCTCCATATTGTGAACTTGGGGGTCTTCCACCTCCATTTCCTGGACCTCCTGGTGGCCCATAACTTGGACTCAATCCAAAAGAAGACATTGCATTGAACAAATTCATAAGGCCACCATCGAGTCCGGGAGGAGGGCCAGGTCTGAAAGATGGAGGTGGTGAGTCACTTACACTGTTTCCCCAACCTCCTCCACCTCCTTGCGCCGAAAATATTCTCCTGTTGGTACGAAGGATTTCATTGTTGATAACGCGGCCTTGGGCGTCACGATAACCTGAAGGTGCTTGACCTGCACCCACTAGGGTAGCGGTAGCGGTGACCGCGAAAACCTTGATAAAAACATTATAAAATTATTTCACGATTTCTTTGTTATCCCACGAAACTAGTAATTAACACCCTGCATTACTTTTGTTCAGAAACTTACAAAGAGCAGCTTCATGATATCTACTGAACTCCAAGATGCTCTTGCCAAACCGTCAAAATTAAGACTGTGAAGTTCAAGTGAAGGACCTTCTAGCTTATATAAAGGCGGATGGTAACATATGAGGATTTTGATATTGAAATTTCTTACAAAGAAAAAAAGAAACTTGCTTTGTGTTATATGTCATACTCATTCCCATTTGCATAATTGTTTGAAGAATCCGATTACTTAATATAGCGTTATATCAATGTGGCTTGTTACTTCCGGTGTTTTACACAAAGTGAGTAGGTAAGTGGCAGTTCTGTTCGTTCATTGTTGTTTACATTTACATCCATATTATTGTACTTTTCCTTATTAAGAAGTTACTACTGAAGGTCTCTTCAACAGTGCTATAAACAATCAAATCAAAATTCATTGTATGATTATACTTTACCTATATAATATATATATGCCTATATCTACATCCTACACAAAATATGCTTTCATCCAACAAAACTGCTCAATCTTGATTATCTACCTAATGGTCGAGATCATCGTTCGTAGTTTACACACCTTTTAGGCTCTATGCATAGTATGTTTTTACTTTCGTTGGTGAAGGAGATCGATTTTTATGTATGATGCACTTTATTTGCATAATATTTAATAATGTTGCTGGTGCTTGAAATTTACAAATTACATTATATAAAAATTTGGAAGTAAATTATATTGTGTCTCTCTATTACTCTATATCTTAATCTGCATGGCATATCAACAATGTCTACTTTCAATATCGCAAATATATAGTAGTTCCGCAGAGAAGATTTCGTTTTACCAACCAGCCAAACTAGCTTCTTCTTCTTTCTGTTGTTTAACATGTTTTGTTCAGTTCAGGAATGGTTATCTAAAAAATGTTAAAAATTGATATTTACTACAATTGGTGATCTGTGACACGTTATATGATTGAATTTTACAGGAAGAATGAATGATATAAAATGTATCACGCAAACCAATGCCAGAACAACCCACAGGATATGCGTATAACATTTCACTCCATTTTAATTAAGAAAGCATGCCCACTGTGTAATAAATTGCAATTATTATTATATCATACCAATTTTCTATAATTGCAACAAAGTTACAAATAAATAGACCGGTTATTTGTACGCACGATAGCTAATTATTTTTTTTGTATGAAACTATACTACATAAACAATGCATACAATTTTTTCAATAGCCTCTGGATATTTTTTTTAAAAGAAATTGTGATTGTGACTGTGCTAAATGGTGACGCAGGTCATGTGAAAGCCTGATATGTTCTCATCGTCAGTCTAGTAAAGTTTCTCACCTTTCCCCTCTGTATCTAAAACATGATAAATGATGGTTGATGACAAATTCATGCACTGCATTTTTTAATGTGTTATGATCAAAGTGATTTTTGATGTACCAAATGGAGAAGATACTGTAGAAACTGTCAAGGACTATAACTGCTTCAAATGTAATATTGCATTCTAAATCCAATTCCCCACGATGATGTTGCTCATTCGAAATGTTTTAGCTAGGTATGCTAACATCAATGAAAGTATGTAAAAGCAAATTCTATGAAAACCTGTTCTATCACAATGTATTAAAATGATCTCACGAAGGAATTGGTGACGCTATGATGGTTTTATAACCTTTGATGGCAATAATATAGCAAATACTTATGTTATGTACTAGCTAGCTGTAAGATCACTTTCCTTTTTTTATTAAAAAATCACGCATTTACTACCTATCTACTTGTTAACAGACCGGTGGAAAGGAAGTGAATGGGGAATATATATGTTGAACATGCATATATTCAAGTATGATTTTTTAGACAAAACAAAAAACACGATATGTCGTCTGCTCTGCAGCAAGCAGCTCGATAAGGCTTGATGTCTACATAATATTATGGCACGTGAAGTGAATTCTTTCAAATTAATCAAGAAATAGTTGTAGTCATCATTAGTTTGTGCTGTTATTGTATTTTTGTAAAATTTTATGTGGTTCAGGTTCGGGAACTACAAAAATTATCAATTATTTTCATATTACTTGCGCATGTGTAATTAAAGGGTATTGACACTTATCACCCAAATGCGCTACTGTTACATGCTGGTGACCAGGTGTTGGTAAACTGATAGTCATGTCAGTGACATACTGCTCCTGTAGCCAGTGTGAAGTTTAAATGTCTACGGGAGTGTCGAAAATATTTTCAGAACGTTTCTTTGCAATAGATTTCCCTCTCTGATCGGCTCCCACCCAATGACGGTGGTAACATTGGGTAAAGTTTCTGTATTTGTCTGTAATCAAAGCTAGGAAAGCTGCAGTTGATCTGTCGGGGGGCAGGCATGGACCACAAGCTTGAAGCAATAGTGGGTCCTCATAACAAGCGTTCTGAAAATCTAGTTCGGTTATTTGGGCATCCTTGTCAACATCTAAATGAATATTTGTTGTGTTCATAATCACAATAAATATTCAAAAATAACTTTTTTGTTTATGGAGTTGATGTGAAATGTATAACGTACCCAATTTTCTCATAGCTGTAAATAAAAAGCATTTTCATTTTAAAATAAATTGACAAAAGTACATTTTTGGGTTCGTTTTCATATAAATTTTTCTTCATGAAATTGTAACCTATTTCAATTATATCACGTTCACATTCGTCCAATTCATCGTTATCTATACCATAACCCATGTAAATGCATCCTTTCAGACAATGTGTTAGCTCTTCTCGGGCCAATGATCGATCGCCATTCATGTCTGCATGATTGATTTGAAGTACATATGTACATTAGATGGATGCGTCGATAATAAAATTATATTAATATATATAATGTCTTATGTATTATGTGCGCATTGTATAAATCTGTCTCGGTTCTGTTAATTCCCATGCATCATACCATAAACAAAGTAGACGAAATCAATCAATTGCTGGATATCACCACGTAGCATAACAGAAAGCCCTACTACCCATTCCGAAGGATTAATCTGGAAATCAAACCAAGTCCAGATATCTGATCAGTCCAACTCTTTCTCCGCGACTGATGGGCTTAAATCATCAATAATTATTATCTACTTACGACGCCATCACTATCTCGGTCAAATGCGTGGTAAACAAGATCCAGCATAACGTCGTCTGTGATGCAAAATGTTACGTGGAGGATTTCACGGAAGCGGAGTCGATCCAATGGTCCTATCACAAGCATTCTTTCGTGGAATAAGAGCAAATTTTTACACTGAAATCCAAAGTAAAAGGTACAGGTTTATGTATAGATAGTCAATGATTATAACGGCATGATATCATAAGTAACATAATAATATGTTTTCAATATTGGAATACCTCTTCTACAGAAAAATGAGTGGATTTGGTTAAAAGCTCTGCAGTGGCTTGGATTTTATGTTGTTTTGCCAATCCCGATTTCCCAGTCATTGTGTCAAGCGTAAAGTTTTTCGATTATAGTGGTGGAAGCGTATGGATATTACAAAATGATGCTGAAACAAAACTTTGAGACGAAGATGAGAAATATTGGAGCAATTGAATGAATTTCAAAATAATTATTCAGTCATAGGTATATTTCTTCAAGTTTTTTTTACAGAAAATGTAGCAGATAAGCAGTTATTATTTTATTTCGATCAAACAAAATTTCAACACATATTTTAATGGAAATAACAATGAAAAGATTTATAGATAAAATATTTCCTCCATGGGAATGGAGGAAGGTATAGTCCCCAGCATGCTAATGGCATTTCCTCTCTGAATAATAATGGCAGATAAGCTTGATGGCTCGATTTCCGATTGATCATGGAAACGTAATGTAATAATTCTCGACTCTTCAACGAGCTAAGCTAACATCCATTAACCCATGACTATGACTCGTTGACATTTACCCTTTTTTTGCTTTTCATTTTTGTGCTTACAGACATACTGTAAAAGTTTTATTGAATAAATTCCAGTAAGACAACAACCATATGTAATGTATAACACTTTGGCATTTAGCAAATATTCGGTGGCTTTCTTAAATTAATTAGTGTAACATCAGTGTTAGCAAAACATTTTAACAAGGGAAACTGGTGTCCAAATCGATAGAACACACATATAACAGTCGGAAGCTCATTTTCCATTATGTAAAATTAACTTGTGAATTCAATGGTGAACATTCCACATTAAACCAAAAATGGCAAGAAAACTTTAGATGCTTTACCAAAGATATAGTCGATATCTTTGGTTTTTATCATGAGGCATTTTACTGGTAACCTCCAGCTCCACCTCCGTTTTGTGGTGATGGTGCACCATATGAAGAATCAGGAGAACCACCTGCGAGATCATTTGAGCCAGCTCGCAACCCAGCAGCAATGCCTCCATTATTATTATTGAATCCTCCATCTGAGCCTGGTCCGGCAGCTTCAGCACCCTCCCCACCTGCGCCATCAGGTTTGTAACGGATGAAGTACACCTCAGGCTTCGAAGGCCTAGTTGGGGCAGGTGCCTTAATCTTAACATTTTCTTGATTTTCATCGGGTCGCTTGACCAAAACGTAAACAAGAGTCTTTTGTTGTGGAGGTTCTGGCAAGACGACTTCGGTCTGTTGCTGTTTAACAGATGGAGCCTTTACAAAAATAATGTTGTAATGTGTATCAGGGGCACCTCCAGCCCTGATAATTTTTGGTTCTGTAGGTGCGGGCTCGTCTGGACTGACGTGTACACTCACGAAGCGACGCACTTGTCCGCCTTGTTGCTGACCTGATCCTGCAGCACCACCATTACCAAATCCACCGTTTCCTCCCCCAATTCCAGATCCACCTGAAGAAAATCCTCCTCCAAAACTATTTCCACCTCCCAATAATCCCCCTACACCCCTTACGGCTGTGTTTCCACCAAGAAAGTTTAAGCCTCCTGATGAACCACCTCCTCCAGAATATCCTCCATTTCGTGATGATGCATCGCCCCCAGAAAATCCATTATTTCCAGATCTCACTGATGAGTCACCTCCAGAATATCCCCCATTTCCATTTCCACCTGCTCTTGCTGATCCGTCACCCCCACCTGAATATCCTCCAGATGAGCTACCACCCCCAAAACCGCCATTTCCAGATAAACCTAAACCACCATTGTTTCCACCCGTATTTCCTCCAAAGTTTGCAAATCCCGCTGATGCTACAGCTAGGCAGGAGGTTAGAACCTAAAACCACAAGTTTGAAAAATTAACTGTGTTCAAAATTTCTGCTGTCACTTCTTCATAAAATGTACATGTTCTTACCACCAAAGTTTTCATGTTTTGATGTGTAAAGTGGTGTATACAATATATGGCACAAAATATTAATGTCAGTTCCTGAGGAAGGGCATGTGTCAACTGATGAAATAACGGAAAGGCCCAATTTCTTTTATATCTAACATTTTTCATATTTCACGATTTTTTTCTCAAAGATTTAGACACTATAATGAATGAAGGTATACATATATATATATAGTTAGCACTAACATCCCCTAAACTTTGCTCTGGCGGCCAGTAATAAATCGTTGATTCCTTTTTTTGTTCAAAAGTGCATCTTCAAAATAGTATTTGCAGCACAAAGCAAACCTAACACATCGTAGTTTGTGCCTCTCCTCAGATTTTACAATCATTATCAATATTGCACATCAATAAGTCAAATGATGATGAGCCAAGACGGAAAGTATAAAAAAATTTCCTTTCGTAATCAAGCGCAACTTTTTCCTTCCTTCCGTTCTCTCGTTTCCTTTAGCATCATCATCATATGCCAAAACCTCTTTAAAAATTTGCACATCTCCGTCAAGAATCTTTCATAAAGCATCTTCGAATTCCTATCATTAGACCCTTATATAATATTAATTTTGATTGTTAAAGTACTTTTGTTTTCATGAAATTAGTGCAATCTTGAAAATGCATGCTTACTTGCGAGCAACCACAAAAAAATGGTTGGAATTTCATCGTTTACTTTTTGAAGATTCCAAACAGGTTTCATATTACATGAAAAGTTGGTAAGTCAGTATAATACAGAAACACAACAGATTTGTTTTTGTTTTACAAATTACACATTAAATGGAGTGCTCGTGTAATGCGATCATGATCATCGTGTTTATCGATATTTACCTACCGAAATTCTTTCAAGACCGTAATATAATATGTGACTTTTGACATGATGTGATGAATCCTTTTAAATACATAAAAGCCACCGTGTAATTATGATTCCACAGATAACGAGAGACGTCGCGTGATGAAAAGTAGCAAATAAGGCTAGACTTACACAACCAAAACAATCAACTCCTCTTTAAACTATCCAATTAGGAATTTTTATGGGTTTCCCCGCTGCCACTTGAGTGCAAGGTGCACAATGCGTTTCCGTTTGCATTCTAACCTTTGTGCTACTTGCAAAAGTTGCAAATTCTAAACAGAAAGTACTCAAATGTACACGATTGTATCTTCAAAATGCAATAAAATTGGGTAGTCGGTAACTTTATATGAATAATGATAAAGTGATTTGAATTAGCATTATATCCCTTAAACTGCCCAACTTTCCAAAACGGAGTGAGTAATAAAGAAAGTCATCATGATTCCATATCAGAAACTCCGACCTGAGGAACAACTCCATTTTTAGATGAATCACTTACCTCTTAACCATAATTCACAAAATATGACATTGCAGTTTTGGATAGTTGATGCCGATAGCAGTCAACTTGCATTTTCTACTAGAATGCATTTGAAGATGACGTCAACTCTATAAAATATTTTAATAGAAACTTGAGTGACCCCTGTCAACCTTTTATACTGATACCTAACTATAAAAGGGGAAATAAAATGAGAATAATAATAATAATGTAAAAGATTTTTATACCCACCATTATTCACTCCACTTGTGTCATGTGAGATGCATTTAAACTGCAGTTGAATGCACTTTAAGTAAATGCAAAATTGCCAACAATGCACTGGTCTGGTTCTGGTTGTTACAACAGTCGCTTTGGGCTAATTTAATGCTTGACATGTCTGTGATTAGTTTAATGGATTTTGATGTACCACGGACGATTAGCATAATTCTGTAAAAGCAGCCACAATATATAAATATTAGCATACATACATATACCATCACCCAAAGGTGATAAACACCCCATTAAGAAGATAATATTAGACTATTGTCTTTCACGGAGCTAATAAGGCTTGAGGGAATAATATAACCAAATTATGTAATCTCCTCGGTTGGTGAGAAACAACCATTATGAGAAGGACGGAAGACATCAATCAGTAAAAACGCATACATACATCCACGTATTATGTAAAATGTAAATGAGTATGATGTAAAGTACCGTGTAAAATCGCAAGTGTTATCAAAGATTCACTTATTGACGACATTCGCAAATCGCAGTCATTAAATTGCAGCGTGGTTGTTTCATTCAATTAGCAGTCTTACTTACACCAAAGCATGCATTGTCTTATCAAAAGAACACAATTGTGAATTTATTTTCTACAAAAATGTTCTATTGATTAAACAGGAAATCAGTAGTTTTACAACGTGGGGAGTAAAGGTGGAAAATGTAGATGAAAAACACATACAATGTATGGCATGCGTACTTATCTTACCTACCTTCCGCCAAAATGCCTTCAAAGCACAGTAATTATTATAATCTTTGGGCCTAACAACAACAACAACAATAATCTGTAGGGCCAAGACAAGATAAGATTCATTATTCATGCAGCTAGAGTAGAGTTGGTTTGAGATTATATATATAAAAAAAATAAGGGCTGGGCATGTGGGTATGGGCTGTTGTCACCACTCGAATATGAACTGCTTTTTGCAGTGAGCTGGTTGGCAGTAAAAAACTATAATACAAAATCGATTTGATGCTAATGTGCGTTTCGTGATGTGTGTTTTTTTATTGATTTGGTATCGACAAATAAATATTATTAACATTATTCAGTGAAATCACAGGTACCGACATATTGCTACCAGATTTATGTACGCTTTGTATAATTTTGCAACTTGTCATAATGACAAATACAAAAAGTACAAAAGTCTCAAAATAAAATCGCACAAATAACGTCCCTCTTAACTCTTTGAGTAACCCGTTATAAGGTCCAAATAAGTGCCAAGTAGAGACTTGAAACAAGTTAATAGTTGTGAAAATTTTGTACATGAGGAAGGTAACAATTATAAATGCCAATGTAATTTATGCTTAATCATAGGGCAAAAAATATTTAGAGAGCATAAAAACTTGGCACCAAGATATCTATACTTATGTACCTACGCTTTTCTAACGTTGTTTTTGTTATTTGAAATCCCTTTCATTTGCTGGTCAGTATTTCCGTAAAAAACAAGCATTTGTTGACGGAAGACACTTTTGTCTATCATTACTTCGATACATATGAATATATTTCCTGTTCCCACATGCTGTTATAGCTTATATGATTTAAAAGAGTCCAATAAACTTCCTTTCGTATAATTATGGAATGAAAGGTTATTTCAGTTTCAAATCAATATTGATTCGAATTCGAAAACAACCTTACGCATCGTATAAAACCAAGAAATTGCATAACATCATTGCAAGGGTGTATCCGGTCCGGTCTATTGCGTTTCATAATGGAAATATATGAATATATATATATGTAAAGCTATTTATGCGTGCTATATGTTTACTGTTGTTCACAAGTTGTTCACCTTGCTTGGATGTTATGGAGGAGTTATATAATTATTTCTACTAATAAATTATTGTTTGTTCGAAAGAGTCAATAATGATGAGTGAGGTACGCGCACGCACAACGAAACTGTGCATGTTTATTAGAGAGGATTGAGATAACAAAAAAATTAATACGATTTCACTTAAGATGACATAACGTTGATGATATGAAAAAGGTGGTGCATTGCATGGCAGATACTTGAAAACCAGTTTTTTTTTGCTAGATCATTTGCTAATGTCAGCAACTACTGTATTTGATGCTAGTGAGTCATATGTCAAGTCAAGCTCAAGAATATATTCTATCATTTATTCGTACTCAATCAACTTTTCCATTTAAGTAAATCCTTTAATGAGTAAAGTGGACATTTCCTGCCTTTCACTGCATTATGTCATTTATTGACAAAAAAACGATAAAACAAGTCATTTCAAAACTTTGCGAAAAAAAAAGTTTTTATTGCTTTTTATGTAAAAAAGGGCTATATAGTAATGTCTCACGTATTTCTTAAACACAGGCAGTGACATACTTTTATAGTAAAACAGTATAAAATTCTCACTAAAACAAACAATATTCAGACTTTTAGAAATGATGATGAGGGGAGAAAATATCCATAAAAACGGAAAACAACACAACATACTTTTTCGACCTTACATATCTAGAAAATTGGTAAGAGAATATGAGGAAAGGAATGTAGTTTCATTGAGAATCCTTTTCCTCATTATATCATCATATGAAGTATTAGTTCCATTATGTGAAAGACTTTTGGACTTTTGGTATTATGATGCTTTCGGGTTTTTAGTTGTATCCTCCGCTTGGACCACCACCACCTCCTCCTCCTCCTGGGGCTGGTGCTCCATAAGCAGGGCCAACACCGCCACCGCCACCCCCAATATCACCTCCAAATCCTCCACCACCGACACCACCTCCACCTCCATTGCCTCCACCAAGACCACCACCTGCTCCGTCATTCTTATATCTGATGAAGTATACCTATTAATGGTGAAAGTTAAAGAAACACAATTTGATATTGATTCGTTTAAAATGAATTGGCTTGAATTGATAATTGAATTCTTTGAAGAAAATCATACCTCTGGTTTCGAAGGTCTCGTTGGTGCTGGACCTCGTACTCGTACATTGTTGCTTGATTCTTGTTTCTTCACCAACACGTATACTAAAGTCTTTTGCTGTGGGGCTTCTGGTAAGATAACCTCTGTATTTTGTTGGCTAGATGCTGAAGGAGCTTTGACAAAGATTATATTTACCTGTGGTAATGAGATAAAAAATCCATTAAATTAAAAAAACGTTGCTTCATTTCTTAATCTAATGATAATATAGAACAAGTCAAAAATCTTACATGCTTGTCTGGGGCTCCCCCAGCTCTTATAACTTTGGTTTGGGTAAATTGAGGCTCTTCTGGTGCCGCGTGTACACTTACGAAACGCCGCACTTGTCCACCACCACCACCCGCTCCACCAAAGCCTCCATCTCCACCACCTCCTCCAAAACCTCCTCCATTTGAAAGTCCACCTCCAAACCCACCTCCATTTCCACCTCCGAAACCCCCTCCATTTGAAAGCCCACCTCCAAATCCTCCTATTCCACCACCACCACCTGAGTATCCTCCATTCGATCCTCCGCCACCACCAGAGTGTCCACCATTACCCCCACCACCTCCAGAGTATCCTCCACTGCTCCCACCTCCACTTGAATATCCTCCACTACTTCCTCCAATTCCACCGCCAGAGAAGCCTCCTCCTCCACCATTTCCGCCACCAGCACCAAAACCTGCAATTCCTGCAGATGCGGCTGCAAACACGGAAGCTAGAATCTAATATAATAAAAATATTCATTCACTTAGGTGCACCTTAATTCGTATTTCCCCTTTTCTTCAATATTCACGTTTCCAATTTTTTTAAAGAGATTTCTAAAAAAAATCTTACCACCAAAGGCTTCATTTTCACAAATAATACAGAAAAAAACGGATAACTACAGAAATTTCTTTGCTTCAACTTCTCCTCAACAAAGAAGCTGATTAACTGATGACACAAGAAAAAGCACTCCTGCTTTTATACATAACGATCTTCAGCGAGCAAACCAGACTCATCACCGGAATCTGCCTTTGAAGAAGAGTTCTTCCGCAAATTGTTGTTTTGTTTTTTGACGATGACTTACATACGCTTCATAAACACAGGTAATCACCCACAACATGATGATTCACATTACAAAAATATTGTAAAATAATATCCCCCTGCTACCCTATACTTCACTTCAAAAACTCACTATGTAACTTATAATGCTGCTTCAAAACACAACAATGAGCTCACGAAATGTGTGACCATGTTTAAGATTTGAAAACTACGTAACCTAACCCCCTCCTATTGCAACTTGCAGCTCTACAATTGCATTCGAATAATAATATAATATGATGGGAAAGCACAAGCCAATAAATGATGCATGAGACGAGGTGTGATTCACGAAATTGAGTGTATTGTTAACATGACAGGAGCATAGTTCAAACTTAAAGACATTTATATTTCCTTTAAACATATTGAGTTGGATTACCTTGCGCGCAGTCAGAGTCATCGGCTATGCATTTGAATCTAAAATTTTACAAATACCTACCTAAACGCTTCATTAGAAGAGAGCGCACAATAAAAGTACTGCAGCTAGAGAGCTCTATCTAGAGCTGCAGCAGCATAATGGAGTGCACTACATACATACAAAATGCAATGCAAATAAGGTTTTTTTTTGCTGTGCTACAAAACGGTGGTGACACTGCAAGAATAATAGAATTTCCAAGCAATCATTTCAACCCCCATTTTATTCTCACAGTGCCAGATCATGTTTAAAAATGGGAAATGTAAGCATATAAACATATAGTCTGCTACCACGCTGTTCTTGATCAAGTTTGCTTATATGCACGTCTGCATCTGCATAATATCAACTACTAATGTCATCATTATGTTACGGCAGTTTGCTTAGCTGTAGTATTGTATCGCAAAAACTAGTAAGACATGTCATTTTTCCCTATTCCGATTATTTAATTCGACCAATGCAGCACCGCGGACTAGAGTAGAAAAGTGCAATCACAATGCATTATAATGTTATGCATGTCTGACTTGCAAAAAAATGCCTCCAAAGAGAACGTGTGTGTAAGTGCGACAGAGAACCTGCCGGCTACACTGAGCATACATGACAATCTCACGCTCAATTTGTACGGAAGAATCATAAAAATGTATAAAAAAAACAAACTTCACTTTTCAGTTTTTCCTGACTGAAAGAGAACTCAGATCAAAATATATGATGATCATTCCCCTGATTTGATTACATCCTATAAAAAATCCTCTTCTTTTGGAGTTAATAACTTTTCATGCAAATGACATTATATGTTTTCATGACTTGGGGCTACTTGAAGCGCCTATTGGTAAAAAGGAAGACTACATATTTTACACGACTAAGCCGGTACATACATAATTTTGTGCAGTACTACAGCACATGTCCATTAAATCCAATGAAAAGTGAAGGGTTGCGAATATTTGTGGATGTGGATAAAAATAAAAATATAGGTGAGGAGGATAATGATACTTTTTTGCATCCGTCATGTGAATTTCTGGTAATTTTTAACCAGAAATTAGTTTATCATTATTATTGTAGGAAACGTACAAAACAATGTAACTTTTTTATTTTAAGACATTATAGGATTCCAAATGATTAAATGATACAACTTTTTTTTAAAGCAAGTTGTTGCGTGATTATAAGTTATAAGTAGCTTTAGTAGGTTATCGATGGTGTCACCGACCAGACAGAGTGTTGACAGAAAAGAACTTTTCTGTCACCATACACTCATGTTCTTTAGCTACCTACTTTAATCTTTTTTCTTTCATTTGCATAAAAGGTGTCTCATTCATGAATCACTAATTAAATTGATTAGTTTATAGGTCATGCGACGACGGCGATTGTAACACCAGCACCTAAAAGCGCGTGCAACCCTTTAATGGTGCAAAGAAGAATTATAGCATCAACGCAGTGACTCAGAGAAGAGACTGGTAAATGAGCTGTGAGACGGTTGCAATAAGAATGTTGTCATAAATAAACCACATTCTTATTAGTACATCCTCAATGCACTTTGCGTATTTCATCTTTAAAAAAATATATAATTGGACTAATCTCTACCAAATCTAACACTTGGGAAAAGCAGTCTTCTCAAATGATGTGGAGTGAAGTGATAATCGACTAAATTTTCATTTTGTTTTTGTTGGCTCTGGTGTAGAATTTTAGGTTTGATAAGAAAGAAATTGAGATTAGAAAAGAGAGATAAGTTCATTATACAATTACAACCGAAATGGGAAAACAAAATATATATCATTTACCCCTCACGATTTTTGGCCATTCTTCCTTCTTATCCACCATTTTAATCAGCTAATGATTACACATGAAAATACAGATTTGTGCATATAAAAATATAAATATGTATTTCATGTAACATGATATACAGACTTACACCAATTTATTTTACATACAATATTTATAACATGTTGATGCTATTATTTTCACTCTAATTTTGGGAAACTAAAGCTTGAGTGGGTTATTGTATAATAAGATAAATATTATGTAGGTTTATTATTCTTCATTTCCGTTCTCCTTTTACCAGAGCAGTAGACAGACTTGTTTTACTTGGCTTTTTTTTTTTATTTTATGGCTGTGATGAGATGATAAAATGTTTAGATAGTTAATGCACTTTTTATAATGCAATCTGATTATTTGATGCTAGGAAAGCACACGACATTGGATTACTCCATGTACCTAGTTAGTATACAGTATTATAATAGATGCCTTACACTCTCGGTTGAGCTTCCTTGTGAACAGTTGCGTAGTTTGTTTAGGTCATTGTAAAAGTTGTGAGGTAAGAGAGGCACAATAATATTATGATACGGCAAGAAACAAGCGTGTGTCTCAGGTTTACTATTTTCAAAAGCAAGATATTAAGTTTCTCTTGCGTAAAAGTGTAACATTTTTTATGTCTATGTTGTGTGGATATAGAAAATTTTAAATGAGCGTGATGATCGTGACCGGTGACCCAGCCACTAGGGCAGCACTGATATGAAGTAGAATTTGAATCGTACACCCTCCACTTAAAGAAACAAAAAAGCTATCATTGATATCATGCTGACTTATCGTGAGTAAATCAATGCCCAGATAGCACAATCACAACACATCTTTTAAAGGAAATTTATTGCGTTTCAGTTTTCCCCATCTTTTTAGTTATAAATTAGGTAGGGTGAGACCAGAAATCCATATTTTACAATTTATAGACACTTTGAGATGAAAGTTTAAGGATCATTATCGAATTGAATAAACTAATTCATATTTTTCACGTCTCAATTTACAATAACTTCTATTTTATGCAGTAGAAAAGTTCACAATTAACTTTTATTTCAACTTGGAGGTCCATAGGCGTCCGAAAATGTAGAAAATACTGGTGCTTCTACAAATGTTCCTCCAGCAGAGGCAGTGTTTTAGTAAAATGTCTTGCATTTTCAACCAGGTTGTCATCGGTAGTTTCATTTGGACTCGGTGCCTTGTTTAGAAAATTTAAAAAAAAATTCAATATTTGACTTTTATAAAATGATAATCGATTATCTTATCGAAATTTCTTACCTTGTATCTGATGAAATACACTTCTGGTTTTACTTGCTTTACTGGTTCAGGCCTAACAATACGGATATTTTCCGAAGGATCCGCCTGCTTCTTTAGTAGCACATATACAATATTTTTGTGTTGTGGAGGATCGGGAAGAATAACTTCAGTCGGTTTGGATGATGTCAACGATTGTAGTTTCACAAAAATAATGTTCACGTGTTTGTTCGGTTTACCACCAACGCGAATTACGTTAGGTTGCTCCGGCTCGTTAAAGTGAGTGGGAGGAATATGAATGGTTACAAATTTTCTGGTTTCACCGATTCGATGTAAGGAACTGTCAGCTTCAATGACATTTAGTTCGCTACCAGAAGAATGGGATGGCATTCTCATATTCGAAAGAGAGCTGGACAAGGGCAACAAGGGTGATATGGAATGTATCGAGGAGCCTTCCACTTTCATCACAAAAGCTGACGGAACTGTTCCAGCATTGGTGAAACCAACCAAAACCATCTGCAAGAAATTGAAAACAAATTTAATCTCCAATTTCTGTACTTTTTTCTTTTGCATTATACAACAATATTTAGCTTACAATTAGCGTTATGAAATTTAAAAACATCTTCTTTTGCTGAGGTGTATTGTTTGATGCTTGGTAGTAAGATGATGATTATGTACTAACTGGGTTACATACATCTTTTCCTCTTTTTCATATCTTTAAATATTTAAAAAAAAATTTACTTTTGAAGCTTCTTTATTAATTCTCGCGTTTTCCAGCAATACTTGTCAAATCACAGAATTTCACAACTCAATATTTATAGCGTTTAGAACAAGATTTGGTGTAAAATTCAAAAGTATTGCAAAATGAGTATATCTTTACTTACAATATACAAAGTTAAGTTTATATCTATGGAGTACACATTATCTTAAAGAATGCTTATGCAACAGCCTTTTGCAAAGACACAAATGCCCGACCAAAGTTGATTGATAGAAATGCTATTCATATTCATCCCCAAATTATGTAAAGTTGGTAAGAAATTCAGCAATGTACTGCTAACATAAATTCTGTACATAACTCTCTGTCTAAAATTTAGAGAACGTTAGATTGGATTGGTACATATAAATTACTATTTCGAAATTGCTGCTGCTGCAAATGCAAGTTTTATAATGCAAATCAGTGTATCAGGTGTAAAATCCATAAACATATACCATATCAATCCATAAAATGTCAAATAAATCATGGAATTTTGGTAAAAGGTCAACTCTGACGGTAAGAGGCATCTCTTGTTCAATACTCAAATATTTCGTGAAATATTATTACGTAAGCTTTAGTTCGATCGTTGGTAGAGTTTTTCATTTGCTACTAGGCATCAATTTTCTAAAAACTAGAATATGACTGTAATTTGACAATTACCCAGAAATGATGCATCCTGCAACCAGCTTATAACCATTCACTGGGCCATTGTGATTTTCGTATAACTTGTTTCTCGAGATTGTAAACCTAGGTTCCTTGATATACTATTTGCATTTTGACCCTCGAGTAAATAAATATATATATTAGTGCAGCGGAATCATGCTCTGTTTGATATTTTTAAGCTTTGTAGCTAGTTTACACCATATTTGACGCACCGCTAACAGCAAACGGATTAATGAAGGTTTTCTAGATAAATGCAAATATATGCCGAGCCATGCTGTATTTTCTTCTTCATGTTATAATGATAAGCTGATATGTAAAGAAAGATATGCCGAGACGAGCGTAGAATTAGAGTGGAAACGACTGAGATTTATTTAATATAGCCTGTAAAATCTGATTAACAGTTAACTGACTGAAATATAAAGTCGCTGTATGACTAGCTGCGAAAAATAAGATGAGTGAATAGAGATGACAGAGGTAACTTTCACATTTAATTGTGTCAATCTTATGGGGCACCATAAGAAGTTGAAACACCAGAAGATCCAGAAGGGCCAGAGTAGCCACTAGATGATCCAGAAGACGATCCAGATGAACTAAATCCACCAAAACCTCCATTTGAAGATGATCCTCCAAAACCACCAATTCCTGAAGAGCCAGCCCCACCTCCAATTCCTCCAAGTCCTCCAGCACCACCAGCCCCATCGGCAGTGTTTTTGTAACGGATGAAGTACACCTGTAATAATGCAAAAAACGATGTAGGACATTTTTCTTTTTGGGATATTTTTTGTATGTGATGATGACTCTTGTAGTAATAAATTTGAAACTTTAACGCGACTTTCGAACCTCTGGCTTCGAAGGGCCAGTTGGAGCAGGACCACGGATTTTAAGGTTGCTTCCAACTTCTTCCTTTTTGACTAGAACATAAACCAAGTTCCTCTGTTGTGGTTGTTCGGGTAGGATAACTTCAGTCTGTTGATCGCTGGATCCTGATGGAGTCTTGACGAAGATTATGTTTACCTGCATCATAACAAAAGTTAATTAAAATATTTCATTTTTCAAGTCACATCTTTGTTCTCTCTCTCTGCAATATGGGACTCACATGCTTGTCTTGTCCACCTGGAACACGAATAACTCGAGATTCTTGGGAGATACCTGTTTAAAAATTCATGTCAAATAAATCAGTTTAAAAACGCAACAAATTAATATTTTGAAATAAAAGTTATGGAATACTACCTTCATCGGGTGCAATATGGACACTCACGTATTTTCTGAAATAAGGCATGTAAAATTTAAATAAATAAAAAAAATTACAAATATTTGTTAAAAGTAAAAAATAATTAATTCACATTTTAAATGTGCTTTGGCAATCTAAATATAATCAAATTACCTAATTTGTCCACCTCCTTGTCCACCTTGTCCTCCAGCTCCACCTCCAAAGCCACCATCACCAAAGCTAGAGCCACCGTTACCACTGCTACCAAAGAAACCGTCGTTTCCACCTCCTCCACCGGAGGAGAATCCTCCAAATCCTGAAGGTCCCGAGCTGTACCCACCAGAAACTGGAGGCTCCGCAGAGCTCATTGCCAATGTAGCAGCAAGTACCTAGAAAAAGTAGTTTTGAGTAAAAACTTTAAGCTAAAAAAATTAATTTTTAATCCTTTTCGGAAACTTACCACGAAAAGTTTCATTGTTAAAAGTATTTGTTTTTGTTGACGGCTCAGCTAACTTGATGTGATAGAAGTTGATAAGTAACTGATGATATGTCAGGAACATGCGGCTTTATAAAGGAAAACGAAATAAGACCAGAGAACATAATAGATCGTCGTGGTGTGGATATGAGGACAATAACTAACAAAAAAATTAATACACATAGAGTTCGAAGTTTCCTCAATTTTACACATTTTATGGAAGAGCATTAGAGAGTTAAATCATGCAAATGCCATAACTTCCCGAAAGGTACAATGAAGTTTCAAGTTGGATAGGGCCATTTAGTCATATGGCCTACTACACTATAAGGTGCTTGTTAGAGCACTTTTCTTCATCTTATCAAAATTCAAAACATATTATGGTGAGGTCAAGCAACATAATATTATAAGATAAACTAACACATGAACATATACATATAAGCATGCACATTATAATTTACATTTCACAAGAATCTGCTAACCACCAACTTGCCAGCGACTTTAATTCTTTCAATTTTGCGTACCAATATCCTAACATAAGGATAAAATTATGGATCCGACAGTAAGCAATGTTATAAATTCATTCAATTTTTATACATTCATTTATCTTTACTCATCATCACCATTTAATAGCTAGCTGATAAACAAACATCATATATAAGGTTGATATAAGATATATCGAAAAGACTTTTTTTTAGTTTATACACATATGTTTTGTTTTCGCTATTTACTTCAAAAACAATCTACTATATATCATGTTATCATACCATAAATCTTATACCTACATAAACGACTGTGCAGTTATAGGGTATGATGTAGTATATTTGATTGATACTTGGGAATTTTGGTTCACAAGCTATTATAATGTGACTCATGCATGTTTAATTTTTTTGAAATTCAACTACAAACGGGTAATACTAATAATGGGGTTGTGATGCATAAACTTAATAAGGATCCTAATATGATAACCCACATTTAATTAACCAACAGGTAGGGGAAATACCAACATTACATGAATACAATGCGATACAATGCGACAATATTGAGGCTGCCTCATGGCGTGATTGCGTGTCGATAGTTTTGCGCTCCGGAAATGACGATAAATTTCAAAGGAATCGCTCATATTCGTAAATCTTTAATTTAGATAATAGTTTTGTGAATAAAAGCCAATTAGTGCATGCACACAGATCCATTCACAAATTATCATGTGAAACAATTGCGATTAGATCGATGGGTTGTATTTGACTATATGGAAATGCATTGACCTATTTTTGTAGCATATTATTTGACACGGAGAAGGACAATCACAGAACTTGCATTGATATCTTCCAGTTGAAATATTCAAACTATGAACTGCAATACAAAAGTATATTATGTACAATGCACAATCTAAAAATATTCTTTGAATTTTTGAGCATTTTTAGGTAATTAATTATCAATTCATAATGCATTGTCCTTAGTAATTTGGTTTGAAAGGGAATGTTATGCATACCTTAAACATTATTGAATATTGATTTACTTTACTTTCATCACTAATCATTAAAGTTTGGTTAAAGTCAGTAGTTTGCAACTCCATTTGCTACCAGTGCTACCAAAGTTCAACAAAATTACTCTTATTTCGTGACGGACTACATTTTGGTTGTGTTATTAAAATCATTATGATTTTTCAATTATTACATAAAAACGTGTGTACGCGTACGTTATGACATACTGTTATGACATGAGTGTGAACTGCATCGTATCGTGTGTGAGGGGACGTTGGTCACTTGTCGTGACAAGCTCCATTGTGCAAATGATTTTATAACGATGCAAGTATAGGTATATAATGATGAAGACACGAGCCCTCCGTAATTTCAAAAAGTATAATTTTGGATAGTTATAAAAATAGACTAACCGATTTTCTACTGTGAAAACTACAAAGAAGGCCGGACAGCGAATGAGCGAATGCCATGTCAAAAGTCAGAAACCAGCTACATTAAAATGATATTTTATTATTTAATAATTTTAGTATGTTTGGATAATTTGACTCGAAACATCATTAGACTACATATTTAAGTTTGAGCTTTTGAAAAATCTATTGAGAATATTTTAGACTTTATATAGGGACTCTTTACAGAGTTGGTAGCTTTTCAACAATCGCAGTTGAAAACAGGTAAATTCACAAAGCACTTTGACTGAAATAGCTTAAGGAGCCCCATATGCTGGAGAAGGGACACTAGCTGGTCCAGAAGTACCTCTAAAGTCACCTCCAATACCTCCATTACCAGCACCACCTCCATTGGCACCACCAATACCACCAGCTCCTCCGTCATTCTTATATCTGATAAAGTATACCTAGTAATGGTGAAAGTTAAAGAAACACATTTTATAACAATATAAAAATTACACCATCTTTCATTTGATTGTTGTTCATTTTAACGATTATTAACCTCTGGCTTGGCAGGTTTGGTAGGTTGGGGTCTTTGAATCTTAAGATTGGCAGCCACATCAGATTTCTGCACAAGAACGTAAACTAAATTCTTTTGCTCGTCTTGTTCTGGTAAAATGACTTCGGTCTTTTGATCAGCGCCATTGGATGGAGCCTTCAAAAATTAATAAAAAAAATTACCACTTTTACATCATGATTAATTAGGGACACAAAACCGGCACAGGTACTGGAACTACATATCCCCGGATCTCTAACTACTACAAACCTTGACAAAAATGATGTTGACATGCTTGTTTCCTCCTCCTGGAACACGAACTTGTTTGGTGGCTTGATCCTCAGGATCCACTGGTGCGGAATGTACACTTATATATTTAAAAGTTTGTGGGCCTTGTGGTTGTTCGGGAGCCCCACCAGCAGCAGCACCATTGAATCCACCACCGGAACCGGAAGCACCATTAAATCCACCACCACTGGAAGACCCCGAAGAATATCCTGCAGCAACTGGAGCACCATAAGATTCCCCACCACTTGCCCCAAATCCTGTTGTATACCCACCATTTCCAAAGTTGAAAGAACCTCCTCCAGCAGGGAATGAGCCCCCACCTCCCGAATAACCTCCTTGACTAGGACTCTCAGCCGTAGCAAGAGCAACGGCAGAAACTAAAGCCTGATATATGGATAACAACCAAACACAATGAAAGGTAATCTAGTAGATGCTTCCTCAAAAGCTATAAAAATATTCACACTAAAAAAAATTACCAGAAATATATTCATTTTGATTTCCAAAAGGTATTGAATGTTTATTTTGGGGTAAACTGAGCTCTCTAACTCTCCAATGATGAATAACTGACTATTTCCAAAGCTCCGCTTCTTTTTATACTTAACTTTTGGCTAGTTATATTGAAACAAACAACAAATCTCAATCACCTGCCTTAATATAAAAACTATATAATGTTTTCAATTTTCGTTTAACGAAACTCCATAAATCTCTTCTTCCAAATGGAGCAGCCACCTCTTCTGCAATTGCAATATATTGTGAATTAGCAACACATGAACATGTTCTTCATTATAGTGCATTTTTCGTTGTTTGAAGTTAGTAATTTTCATTAACTGATCAGTAAATATATCATGACAAAGGTGAGCATCAAGTCAATAATCATATTTAATTCGTGTCATTCGATTCCTTGATTTTAGCAAATTTGAGACTTTGTGATGTGATGGGGGTGAAGAACAACGTGTGTTCAATCCCAATCACTACCAAAAAAAATATCTTATTTACCATGCACCATGATGCAACTTGCTCACGGACGAAAATTTGTGAGAGATTACTAGAATATATGCAACAACACTTTGTTTAACATAAACTTTAGCAGTAGCCGTGCTAGGATGATTGATCTTGTGACTATAATCGTTTTCATGTGGAAAGAAGAACTTTCAACTGCATTTTTTGACGAATCTGTTGAAATGTTTTTTTTGCTTCATTAGCATGAGCAAACTTAATTATAATATTGATATGAGCTCTACTCTGCGAGAGTTTTCAATTAGCATGAATCACCTTCAGTGTCATGATTTTTTGTAAAAAAAAATTGCGATGAATATGTCTTAATTTCTGAGCTGGCCTAGTTTCGGGTAGCTTCTTTACTGATCGATTTTCACATAATATCTAGTTATATGCTAAATTTGAGAAGCTCACCTAACGTGAAAATTTCGGATGATTACTAGAACCTACTAAATTATTGTCAGCCTTTTGAAATATTATATGGTATTGATTACTGGTTTTACTATCAGTTTCGACCGTTTCATTATAATATGAAAATGTAGGTATCATTCTAAAATTACGCTTGGTTGTACCAACAACACGTATTTGGAAATGGAGTAATAGGATATGATCAAAGATATGATGAGTAATATATTTGAAGCATATTTATATACTACTCAAATTCATGCACATGCACATCTAAAATATTGAATTTCTCATGATGTATTTTCTTGCAATGAATATTTTTTGTGTTTTTAAAACGCAGTATATTTTTCAACAAATCCTTCTTTGTTAAAGTATGAAAAGTTTATTGAATCCTGTTAATTTCAAATACATAGAATTTTATATAGTGTGTGAAGCTGTGCTTATATCTTGTTGTTTAAGTTTCGTAAGTATTTTTAAGTTTTATAACATAAATGTACAATGCATCGACTAGACATTATCATATATAGTCAAATATACATAAAGAAATAAATTGGTAACCCAACCAAACATGCTATAATTTTCTCTTCTCTCCTAGATAAATAGCAAGGACATTTATTGGATACGCAAAATTTACTTTGCCTCCAACTCTATCTCTTTCAGAGTTCTGATGAGGGTTCTTAAATGATGAGTTTTTGCCAACGCTGCGCCTTTTGTCTTGATAACAGTGGATGCATTGGGTGTACTCTTTGCTGCAGCAACAAAAAGATCTTCATACGCTGACAAAACACTTGCATCAATTTTACTTCTGTATGCTGCTGAAATATTCTGAATGAGGGCATCAAGGAATCCACTTTCTGCACAGAAATCTGCCAACCACGGTAATGTTTCCAACAAAGATCCTGTTGTTTGTAAACTAAGAAACCACATTTCTTTGATTTCATTCCAGGTGGACCTATAATTACTCGTTAGGACGAGGTCAGGGGGATTTTGGGATTCATCAGGAAGATGAGCATCCCAAACAAACCTAACAACACATTTGGCAAAGCGAAAGGCAGCGTTATCTGTTCCAGAAATCAGTTGAGAAGACAAAAATTCTTCTTCTGGGGACAATTTATCTCCCATTTCTTTCCCTTCGAGTGCCTTTTTTGTAAGATGCATCAGCAAAAGAAGACCAAGTGAAGAAATGTTTGACAGCAATGGCAAATCTTCTTCAGTATTGGAGAGCAAAGGTAAGGCGTTGAAAGACCATCTCATAATTTGTTGGAAAATTTGATTGGATGCAACAACATCTGGAGCCAGCACGATAATGTTGATGAAGAGGTTACAAGTGTTCATTATTGCCACCCCAAGTCTACCAAGAGTTCGTTTAAGCTCATCATCAGTCAATGTACATTCATCCTCCTCAACAGCTTTGGTTGCCTTTTTTGCCTTCTTTGGTCGTGTTCTCTTTTCCAGAATCTCTTGCAAGTTTTTGTATACAGACCAGTTGTGTGTCAAGAAACGTTGAAGAAACTCTTCACCTCCCGAATCCAAAAGCATATTGACTCCCCTTTCTTCAGCTGTGAAATGACATAAAGCAGGCAAGAGGACAACCAAAACTTCTGGCATGAGTGGCTCTGTACATTTCCCAACCTCGGCTAGTACTTGGTTTTCCGGGCTTAAGTTATACTCATCATCTTGAAATGTCTCAAATACTAAAGCGAGGATGAAAGGCAAATGCTTAAAGATTTCTTCTTTCATACTTGCAGACTCATCTGCTAACCATGCAGCGAGACATCGCACAGAAGCACAAGCCAACATTTTCTTTCTGTTGTCCCAGAACTTTTCTGGATTCTTTACTGCTTCCTTTTGGACCAAACTGATGAATCCTAAAATAGCCCAGAATGCTCCTTTTAAGGAATTGAACACTTGCTCTTTTTGCTTTTCATCCAGATTCTCAAAATGATTGCCAGCCATGAATCGTACTGTGGTCTCAATGATGGCGTAACATGCGCCTATCAAGTCATCATGCTGTACTATTTTATCCATAGATCGGTCTTCTAAGCACATTCTTACTTCAATGCAGCTCAAGTGAACCAGCAAAATCAAAAACTGATATGCTTCTGGACCCTCTTCCGATGTTTTAATAATCCAATCCACACCCAATGTTGTGAGCATTACGGATGCAAGACGTAGAGCTGGGTTCCTCTGCTTTTCGGTAATTTTACTTGTTAAAATATCCGTCAATCCTTTTAAAATTGACTGCGGCCATCCTACAGATTCCAACTGCTCACGCGTCTGGTTACATGTTGGTACAATGCCAGCAATAAGTCCACACACATCAAACTTTTGTTCTGTTTGATCAGCTTCAAACTGGCAAGAGAGTCTTTGTAGTAAATCTGCAAAGCCATCTGGAGACTTTTCCCATGTCCGAGGACCCATGCCAGAGCCAACTCTTGCAATAATTTCAAGAGCTTCGTCAGAATTAAATGATTGAGATGCATATAATGTAGTCAGTCTTTCAATTGCTCCGGCACTCACCAACGCCTTTCTTCCCTTTTCAATTGACGCAAGACACTTTAGGCAATGGTATGCCTCACTGACAACCATCAAAAGTTGGTCATCATCCTCATTTCCTTCGTCACAAGACTCAATGACGACAAGAAACGTTGGGATTGCCTCAAGCATTTCTGGATGTTCTGCAATTTCAGGATCTGAGCAAAATGCAGTTAAAACATTTAATGCAACTGATTTGTACAGAGTTGAAGGAACTTCAGGGGAAGCTGGTGCATTTAGTAGCCTCATGATAAATTTGAATCCGATGGCTGCAAATAGGGCCCGCTTGCTTTCACGACCCAACTTGGACCCTTTGACAACTTTTGTGACGAGAAAAAGAGCTGCCATTTTTTCGGAATCATTTTGAGCAGACTGAAGTGCATTTATGCACTTTTCCACAGCAGGATTGAGCTTCTTCTTGGTATCTGCCATTTTTTAAGAGTTCACTTGAAGACAACTGTACTTCTGTACTGTTACCAACTACTAAATTGTATTAGAAAATGTCCAGTCGAAGAAAGTCATGCAAAGCACAAAAATGTGAGTTTTTGTGTTTTCCTCGCTTGGATTTATTTTTGTGTTACACTACACTATTAACTATTTTTTATAACAATACTCCACGAGTTGGTTAAGCTGAATCTATAAAAAAAATAAACGTAAAAATCCACAATTAAAACACAGCAAAAGTTTTTAAACAGCCACAGACAATAAATTGTATATTCTTCTAGCTACAATGAACAAAAGCTTACCAATTTTTCCAAATTCAGCTTTAATACTATTACTATTCCAGTACAGCCAAGCCACTAACGTCTTCAGTTCGTAACAGACAAGACACTATTCCTAGAAATGAGAAGAAGAAAAAGAATGTATTCCAAGAATTTTGATAGTTCCAAACGAGATAAGATAAAAAAAATGCAGTTCGAACAGAGAGGTCTTTAAACTGAGCTTTGAACTTACATGCACTTGGCGTGAGGTACGTATAATGTATATCCTTTCCGAATTCCAGACAACCGGCAACTGAAATGTCTTTCTGGCTAGTTGTTGGTGAACTCGAACACTATACGTGTACATGACATAACGTGACTCCAACGCAGAAGGTGGAAGGAGAGGGTGAAGAAGGGCTGATCTCACTTGGGGATCTTGGGTTTCCCGAACTCACGAATTTTGTCTACTCATTCTTATTCTGAATATATGTACGCATATTATGTTTTCTTCAGAAGACAAGAAGACTCTCAAAATTTTCCGAACTTTATGATACTGTTCACCACAGTAATTATTGTTTAATACAAGTCTAGTTAACCAGCTCACTATCACTTTTTGTTATTTTCAAAACAAAGTACAGTGAGTATCTCCTTCTGTTGAGATAACACTTATTTTTAGATGGCAATATGAAACACGGAAAACGTCTATTTATAGAAATCTGTCCATAACGAGAGATCCAATCCAAAGGGGAGCATTAAACGAAGACACGAGCGGACCAAGTCGAGTGAGAGTGTTTTGAAAGAAGGGGAAATGACTCGGAAGTTGGTTCAGTCATCGTCAGTTCATCATCACATCACCAATTTCGTCGTTTGCCCTTCCAACATATTCGGGTGCAGTTGCCAGTTATCTTGTGGGAGTATGCGTCATCATTTCAAGTCAAACTCTAAACAATAATTCTGTTGAAAGGAAAACAACATAAAAATTAGTTGCAACTTCCTACTAATAAAACTTTTTCTTGTCCTTCGAAAACAGTTCCAAATGGCTAGTCATGTCGTAATAGAATTGGAGCGTCATTCCCATATATATTATTCTTCATATTTCCTCATTACTTGTGACTCGTTTGTGTGATTCGGATATTTGGATGGAACTCCAATTTTGAATTTCATAAAGAGACACTTTCAACTTTTTTTAGTAGCACACACACACATGAAATCCGCATGACCTCGTTAAAAACCAGTCACGACCAAGATTTTAAAATGATGATCAAAGAAAGAGGAAACGGTCCAAAGTTTGCCGTTTGTGGTTTACATGCGGATGTCAGTCAAGGCTCATTAATTTTAAATCAAATTAAGTTCCCCAACAACTCAGATAAGATGCCAGGAACTAGGAAATACATGTTATTCAATAGCTTTGACACTTGAGCTTGGCCGACTGATTAGATTAATAGCTTTTCAAATCAAATGGAAATGATTTACGGGAAACAACACCATTTTAATTGGTATGGGATTTCAAATATTATGTTAGTTTGCAAGGTTTTAACTTGAGTCTTTGTTCCCGATCATATTAAACAAGTACACTTTTGTCTTCATTCTCATTGCCGAAAGATGAAGATGATTTTTTAGATGTTGTTTCGGATCTGATGCTGATGGATCACTTGTACACATGCATGAAATTCCTTGACGCGCTTTCGGAAATATAGCATGACCATATAGCAAGCCACCCCAAGTATATGCACATGGATGCATACATAATGCATAATATTTTTGGAATCAAACACATTTCATGTCATGCAAAAGTACATTTATAAGCAAAGCATACAGGTTCTGCCTATCGGCCTGGTTCAAAAGATAAGCCCTTCGTTGCTAATTCAACAACGCATGCTACGTATATGAAGTCTCACCCGTTGATTGTGAAACCATGACCTCTATTTCACCATTGCGATATTATTGAATACAAAAATTATTTCAATGTTATGAGAATATTTTTTTTAGAATCATGTTTTATTTTTAAAAATCTATTCAGAGATGTAGTTTATTTAATGCTTTTTGACAATGCTAACATTTACCCAGCCTTAAGTGTGGGTTATGAACTCTTTACGAGTTCATTCCTAGTAGTGCAGATGAAATAATATTAACAGCCGCAGCTATAAACATATAACAGGATAAGAATTATAAAAAATGCTACCTTCAGCAACTAGAAATCTCGCTGCTTTTCAACAACTTGCTAAAAAGGCTGCGAGTCGACGGAGCAGCGGCGCTGATGAGGTTTACTCTTCTTCGGCCTCGGGTTCCAGCGTTTTACATATTCAGGGGAAACATACTCTAGGGATTCATAAACCGCACAGTCGTGGTGGACGAAATACGAGTCCAACGGTAATTAGTTTTTGAGAAATACTGAATAAAAATGGCAAATGACATAATTAACCATGTTGATATTATAGTTTAGTTTCTCTGATTAATCACACATTATTATATTATTCATTTTGTAGAATGTTCATAGTGATGGATCTACTTTTGGCAGCCAAGGTGGAAGCCAAGATGATATTAGCAGTGGAGACGCCTCGGATCTTGATGTTCATCATCGAGGGAACACTGAGAATAGAAAAGGTCTTGTGTATCAAAAGACGGAAAACATTATTACAAAAATCAGAGATCTCATAGCGCAATCGGACGTGTTCATTTCGAGACGAGAACTTCCACCTTTTGTCGCTGCCCTTAAAATTAGTATCTGGTTTATTCCTATACTTCTTATCGCTCTAATTTGGGATACACTGGCGGTAACAGTGTTTCAAGTACCTCATCATAGCTGGATAGATCACCCAGCATTTATTTTGGTAAGTTCAAAGATTATTAACATTTCATTAAAAATTTAACACTTGATACTTACAACTTATGAATATGTGTTTTGACTTTCTTTTTTAGGGTTTTCATTTCGTTATGCTGGTCCTAGCTATGTATGGTTTCATGCTGTCCTTTCTTTCATCTGGTTATTCACCAAGAACATCAATGGCTGGAATATCACTTGGTAATAATAGATAAGCTCGTTTGATGCACTTCTTATACACTTACACTTCGACACTGCTGACTACGTTTAGTTAACTTTTGTTTGATTAAAATGATACTTTCTCTAGGCATTCACTACATTCTTCTCACTTATCGAATTTTCATGGAAGTCTATTTTAACGGATTCAGGAGTCAAGAAAAGTTGTGGATTGAATCTAATATCTGAGATGGTCAAAGATCAACCTCTATTTAAACGGTGACATTTTTGTGGGTTTGATTCTCTTTTGAGATCACTTGGGTTGGATTCAACAATGTCCAACAAGGTTGAGGCTGTAATTAATGTGAATGGATCGAATGCTGACACTTTGGATTAAAGTGTCGCTCATTTGGTCAAGCCTCAACAGATTCAGAGAATGGTATATGGAAAGCGATAATGCATCACAACTGAAGAAGGTGTGAAAAGCTTGGAACGCTTTGAGCTTTGGAATGCTAGCAAGTGGATGGAAATGTGTGATTAACAGAGTGTCAAGTGTGAACCCTTTATATATTGTTTTACCCGTCCGATCGATATTTTTGCATGATTGCCTAATGTGTCAGCTCACGCCAGTTATGCATTTGAATAAATGGATTACACTTCTGGATCTAAATTGGTCATTGGTTGTTACACGTGTTTTATTTTAAACGTTAACATAAGGGGAAGTTTTCAGGGATTTTGAAGTTGGGTCATTGATATATAATATGAAAAAATTGGCCAGTGATGGAAAACAGATTCAAAAAAGACTAGAAAGGTATTGTGAAGAGCTTGAGGGAATATTATGGCTGTTGAAAATTATGCTTATAACCTCGTTAAAAATATTTACGCTTACGAAAAGTGCAATTACATTCAATTGATCTGCTATTTGCAAAGAGGGGAAAGCTAACTTTTTATGGAGCACCATAGGCGCTTGAAAGACCGGATGAACCACCTCCACGGCCGAATCCTCCTCCAAGTCCACCGCCAGAAAGAACTCCAATAGCACCACCACCGCCGTTGCCACCAAAACCAGATCCACCTCCGATTCCTCCTCCATTTCCACCTCCAATTCCTCCAGCTCCACCTCCTTGTTGATCTTTGTAACGGATGAAGTAAACCTGTAATAATAATGAGAAACACGATGATATAATCTATATTCTGTGGGCATTGTTTCGTTTGACGTGAATAGATATAATGATAGTAATACTGACCTCTGGCTTTTGTTGGCGTTGAGCAGCAGGGCGGCGAATCCTAGTTAGGAGAAATATAATTGTTATTACAAGAGGTCGTTGTATAGACTGATAAATTCACGCAGTTCTTCTCGATAATCTTACCTAACATCGCTGGAAGCTTCACCCTTCTTGAGGAGTACATAAACCAAGTTCTTGTGTTCATCTTGGTCGGGCAAGATGACTTCAGTTTGTTGCTGACTAGATGAGGATGGAGCCTAGAAAAATTAACAAAACATTTAGACTATTAAGTTGGGACACACAACAGCAAATGGATGAAACCGCAAATGAACTATATATAACAAACCTTGACAAAGATGATGTTAACATGTTTGTCACCTCCTGGAACACGAATGGTACGGGCTTGACGGTCAACTGGCTCATCGGGTGCTTGATGAACGTAAACATGACGATGAGTTTGTCCTCCAGCTCCACCTCCTAATCCACCATCACCAAACCCTCCACCACCACCTCCTCCAGAAAGAATTCCAATGCCACCTCCATTACCACCGCCAAATCCGCTACCACCACCGAATCCTCCTAATCCTCCACCAGAAAGAACTCCAATGGCACCTCCAAGGCCTCCCAAGCCTCCTCCATTACCACCTCCACCACCACCAGAGTATCCGCCTCCAATATCACCGGCAGATGCAACAGCCACAACGGCAAGAACCTGTAGTAAATCACAATTTGAGTTTTGCCATCTAATAATTTAATTGTTTCTAAAAAAAATTCTGTGTATTCTCAAGTTTCTAGTTTAAAACTTACAATGAAAGCCCTCATATTTCTATAAAAGTTCAGAAAATGTCAACCACTAAAATTCTCTTCTTCTTCTTCTCTTGGTTATTCAATAGAAGACAACAGTCAAGCAACTGATGCTGGATTCGAGATTCTTGCGAGCTTTTAAACAATCTTAAGCAACCTACTGAAGACTCGCCACCAACATAAATTACAATAGGAAAAGCACATGAAATGTTTATATCATCCATTAGATCAGATCAACATACTCCTCCACGAATTAGAAAAGGACATTCGTCATTTGATATCAGTGGTGCACCATCAAATTGTGTGCCTCATCTTTTTTCAACATTTTGCAGTAAAAAAGTTTACAAATTTTGTTGCTAAAAGATGCCTTTGTGCACATCATCAGACCCATAAAATACATGAAGTGACCGATTATATATGCTAAGTAGATGTAATGCTATAGTTTGTGTATTCGTATTCTAATTAGCAATCCAATTTATTTGGACTTTCTAAATCATCGGTATAAAGCTTATATAACGGTATAAGATAACGTTACATAATATTAAGGGCATAGGTTAAAGAGACAATTCTTCTTTTTTTCTTCTTCAGTTGTAGTGAATTTGCAATGGTATGATGATAAACTGATAGAGCAATAAAAAGTAGATAAACCATAACATGACATTTTACCAAAATAGCGCACTAAACATATAGATTCCAATGAGTTATATAATTGTTGTGAATGATTACAACATAACGAAGCCAACTCTTTTTATCACGATCAAATGCGTTTGACGGTTTGCATTATTTTTCAGGGCAAAATGAAGGAGATGAAGTGACATGTCGTGTAATAAAATATTTACCAACCTGAGGTAATGTTTTCTTGAAAATCTGCTAGGAATACATAATCAAATCATCATCGTCATCATATAAGCATTTCTATTTCTCAATCTTCAATCTTGGATGATGGCAGCAGTTTGCACATTAAATTCCGAAGAAGAGCACACAAACACATGCAATGCAATATATATATATGAAAACGTCATAAAACTTGCAAATATTGGACATACTACTAAAATACAATTTACTACCATTTCATCACCTTCAAGGAAAATTCGTTAAAATGCATGAGTTTTTTTTGGTAGAACACTCCAAAAGTATATATCATATTATATATATTATGCTAGTAGCAAAAGGTCCTTCCCTATTGTTCCCTTCCCTTAAGTACAAAACGATTTGTAATAGTCCCATATAGTATAATTAAAACGGGGCAACTTCTGCAACATCCTAATAAAAATCTCGTATCAATAACATTTCGCACATCAACCAACAACTCTGATGATGATGATGGTCAGCTAAATATGTCAAAAGTTCTACTTTTAATAATAAACCAGATTTTCGACATTTATGAAAGGTTCCGAATTTGTGTGTGCTGCTGTGCTCAATGTGCTTCTTTAAAAAATAGCATACAAATGCACTTTTCTTTTATTTAAAAAAAATGGCAGAACAGGCTGGTAACAAAAAAATAAATTTTTATGAGGTAACTTAGAAGGCTTGTCATACATTTTGAGATTTTTTATTGGTTGTGTATCAGTTGCGTATTATCATCTTCTTCCAAACAGAGACATCTTTGATTTATGTCCTTTTATATTACTGCCAATAATGTGCATTCGATTTTGGATGATGGGACAACTATTTTATGACTTTTATGAAAAAAAAGATGATATTCTGCTTGACATGCATATAATCATTATTGATGCAATAAATGCCAAACTGCAAGATGCACCATCATACCATTGACCATAATATTATAGTACAAGTGCACTCTAATAATCCTCATCGTTGTTGTTGTCGGGTCACCTTTCCATTTTGACTGCGTCACACTGTAACATGGCTCTTTTAACAATTTGTTAACTTCATAATAGTAATTGGCAAAATGGACTGTGAATGACTAATGCAAATTACTGTTGGCGGCCGGCATACAGTGACAGAGTACAGGTGAACTCATCTTGTCTATTGTGAAAAGAAAGATCTTCCGGGGTCTTCTTCTTTATTTTTTTTGATATTGCGTAGGTTTAATAAGATTATGTAAATGCTACTTATGACATGGTGGATTCAACATTAATCACACCTAACATGCACAGATTTCAATAGAAAAGCGATAAAAACCACAAGTTAATTTTAGATTCGAAAACAGCGTGTGGTGAGAGTAACCCTCATCCTAATTTTTTTTGAAACGGAAATCCCATTCTAGTATCATACTTGGTTATTATTATGACTTTGTGATTTGTTTGTGACCAGTTTAAAATGTATTTGAAAAATATTATGCAAAAAGTGTACATCCTTCATAAATCGTGTTGTTTACAATTTTTTTTATCGATTTATGCAAAACTGAATAAATCGCATGCAAATTATCCATATCCCTTACATGGTTTCCTTTAATAGCTTTGCGTGGAAGAATAGATTTTGTGGTAATTACAGTATTTACGGTGTACAAGTCCTTAATCAACACACAACAACGTTTCCGCTGCCTTTCCAACATTAGCAGGTTTAAATCGATCCGTGTTCCTCATCTAATATGCAATTTTGGCATATTTTTTCGTCGATTGAGTGTGATTTGTAAACACCATCATTTCGTGCAGTCATCATCGGTCAATACCACCAACCACTAAATAAAATGCTAATTAAGACACGATAATTATATTGTTATACTGCACCCTTTCACCAAGATCATCCTTCTTCTTCTTCACCACATAAACAAAAGTCCTTCAAGGAAACGAGGTAATGTTGCAATTGCAAATTTGCTCTGCTGGTGTTCTCAGATCCTTAAAGCATAATATGTGCATTAATTTGCTTCTGGCCTCCTATTCATTAAGCTGCATAATATAAACATATATAACATCATCCCCACTGCTTTTACTGATCACAGACAGATCAGAGATCACAACGATCAGATCATACACATACATAAAAGGCATGTACTATATACTCTCTAGCTTTGGGGACTTCTACTTTTTGATCTGAAACAATTTGACTTTTCAGATAGGCACACGAACATTATTTACAACTTACCACAACACGCTGAGATAACATTCTTTGCACCTCGTCTACATTCACTACAAGATTATGATGGTTTGAATGATTAAGAACAGCGACAGGTGAAGTAGGACATTGTGTATCTAATTAAAAGATTGTACTTTGTCCAAAATGCATGTGCATTTAGAATATGGTTAAAGTGCATTCAATGCGGTTACATTTTGCATTGCCTCAAAAATAATCTTTCAAAAGAAATCAACCTACGATCTATCAATGTTGACACATCATTCATATCATATCATATCATCCACTAGAAAACTTATATAATATACTTAATCAACTGTAAAAAATATGATGCCTTTGTAAACAATTTGTTCATTCTTTTTCCTCAGGTGACACAGGCTAGGCTATATTATGTGCATTTAGGTTAAAAAAAATAAGATGGACGCATACAAAATTCCGGAATTGAGAATTAAACAATGAAAAAAATACACAAGCTTCAAGACATATTTCATAAGCTGGTTATGTGATAAGCTTTGTCACAAGAAAACAATCATAAATCATGTACTACCTCTTAGCATTCTTTTAAAAAATATTTGTAATGTTCAATTC
This sequence comes from Orchesella flavescens, assembly GCA_964034955.1. Lineage (NCBI taxonomy): Eukaryota > Metazoa > Arthropoda > Collembola > Entomobryomorpha > Orchesellidae > Orchesella > Orchesella flavescens. The sequence continues at coordinate 35,923,325 of OZ035955.1, forward strand.
AGGTGAACGTGAGATTCGCCAATGAACACAGTATTATATGCAATGCAATGCAAAATGCAACAGACAGGTAGTTAATTGCGTTCAGTGGATGAAGTTCCAATATTTTCCATGAAGAAATCAATTAATGTTACAAAAAAACAAAGAACTTCCAGACTCAGAAGTTGCCGGTGGGATATGGAAATGAAATCTAACAAAAGTTCTCTAAGTATAACTTTGTCAAATGGCAAAAATCCCAGTCCGCAACCGGCGCAACCACCACGAAACCAACTGCAATATTGCAATCCCAAAGCCAAGCCACATGTAAAATGCATTTTTTCTCGTGTCTCTGTACTATACAGTATACAGGACTTCACAATGCACAATCTCATCATGGGTGGTATAATCTGGTATCGGAATGGAACGGGAACGGAGTTAAGGTCTACTATTCTACCGCAGTCAGCATTGAGCAAAGAAGAAGAAAAACATTGGCTTCTATTTTCCCCGAACCGCTCACTATATTTACACTTGTAGAGCGGCACGGAGCGGTACATAACGTCAAACAAGGAAAATCCTGCTTTGATGTAGGTATTCTTGCCCCGTTCTTGGTATTTATGTGAATAACCAAACGGATTGAATTTTTTGTTTTGATTTGAGATTTGTTAGTTTTTAAATTCTCGTAAGTGACAACAATAGTGTAAGTGATATTGTATTCTACTATGTAATAGTGGTGTCGTGAGTTAATTATTGATGTGTGCTTTTTAATCCAAGTATAAAGTAAGTTGTAAGATCTTCTATCATGAATGTTGTATGCATTTGTGATGGGATGATTAAAAAATTATTGAACAGTTGACAGTACAAATTATAATTGACATTCTTATTCTTTGCATGCGTTTAGCCTTTTGTTTGTTTGTTGTTCATTGTATTTAATTATATTTTGGATTCTGGTTTTGACAGGCTTATGTTAACTGGCTGTTATCTTGAACCTGTGACCTGGATGTTGATATAATTGTATTATTAGAATTGACTGGGTTTACAGTATTGTATTTTAAAATTGCTGACTGAAATAACTGAGACTATCCGATCACCGATTCGGCAGAACGATGAGTAAAACCAGTAGGAAAAGTGCAGCGAATGAGAAGGAGGCTCCAAAGGCACAAGTTCAAGCTCAGCAACTAGTTGTTGCTGTTGCTGCTGAAGAAGAAGAAGATGATCTTGGTCCACAATTACTAGCTAAATTAGAGGTATGTTCTAGTTAATTATGTATTCGCTAAGATTGGTGCTGCGCATTGATGTATACAGAGTATGGAGGAGAGGGCATCAATGGCATGAGTTCATCATGATAGAAATATGACAGTTGTAACTGTTGACAGTCAACGGTAGTTTGGGTACTTTATTGAAGATAATATTCCAATAATGAATGTCAAATGTGTCACCTTTATGCTTAACAGGGAAATGGAATTACAGCCGGAGATATAAAAAAGTTACAGGAACAAGGTTTTCACACAGTTGAATCTGTTGCATTTGCCCCAAAAAAGCAGTTACTTACTATCAAAGGAATTAGTGAAGCAAAGGCAGACAAAATTATTGTAAGTTGCCGAACATCACTTGAAATTGATGACTAGGTTGAAGTATATGCATGTTAAAAACTGAAAGCGTAAACCATATGCATTAATTTGTTGTTTAATTATTAAGGCAGAAGCAGGCAAGCTGGTACCAATGGGCTTCACAACTGCAACAGAATTTCACCAGAAAAGATCTGAAATTGTTCAGTTAACCACAGGTTCGAAAGAGCTAGACAAACTATTAGGAGGTGGAATTGAAACTGGTTCCATCACAGAAATATTTGGAGAGTTTCGCACAGGAAAAAGTCAGATTTGCCATCAACTGGCCGTAACATGTCAGGTTAGTTACAGCTATCGATTTAAAGATAGTACAGATTGATTGAAACTGGAAGTAAGCTTTTAATATTTTACTTTAACATTTGATAGTTGCCAATTGACCAAGGTGGAGGCGAAGGCAAATGTTTGTATATTGACACTGAAGGAACGTTTCGACCAGAACGATTACTCGCTGTCGCAGAAAGATACGGACTTAATGGCAGTGATGTGTTGGATAATGTTGCGTTTGCTAGAGCTTACAATACGGACCATCAAACCACACTTTTGTATCAAGCCTCAGCAATGATGTCTGAATCTAGGTATACCGTTGTAAAATTGATTAATTTATAATTTACATGATTTGTAGAGCGTGGGTGTTATGCAGGGGAGTATACAATGTATTTTTATGATGAATTTTAGGTATGCTTTGCTGATTGTCGATAGTGCCACTTCTCTATACCGTACTGATTATTCTGGCAGAGGTGAATTGTCTGCAAGGCAAATGCATTTAGCCAGGTTTTTGCGCACCTTATTACGTCTTTCAGATGAGGTTTGTACAAACTTACAAATTAAACAAACCATTATATTTTTTTTTTAAATTGTAGTGTTGTAATGTTTTAATTAATCAATAACTTTCAGTTTGGAGTTGCTGTAGTCCTTACTAACCAAGTCGTAGCTCAAGTTGACGGTAGTGCAATGTTTGCTTCTGATCCTAAAAAACCAATAGGTGGTAATATAATGGCACACTCCTCAACTACTAGGTAAGAATATCAACAAGAACATTGTGAAACTGCTCGCATGTTAGTTGATGTTAGTCTAAATTAAAATGCACTAAGTATTTGTGTAACGGTCTTTTGTTTCTTACTAGGTTATATCTCCGTAAAGGTAGAGGCGAAACCCGTATTTGCAAAATATATGATTCTCCATGTTTACCAGAGTCCGAAGCAGTTTTCGCCATTAACCCAGATGGCATTGGAGATTCAAAGGAATAATGCGACTAGAATTCACACGTTCGTTTTTAACATTTTTTTTTTTAATATTTTGACGTTTTGATCATATCGATTCTGTTGTACATTGAATATTAAACTAATCGTTTTGTAAAGTTGACACTACTAGGGAAGGGTTGTTGTATATGAATCACACAATTTTTGGCTGTTGTATATTTTTTACTCTTAAACGTATGTATTAATAATTATCTCGTTATAATCACACAACTAATCACCTTTTAAGTTGTAATGTGACCCAGGCAAAAGAAGTAAATGTTTACCGATTTTTAATAATATTGTACTCTTGTATTTGTGTCGCTGAACATTTATTTTAATAAAAAGACTAAGCAAAGGAAAAATGTTCCGAGTAACGTAACGAATAGAATTTAATATATCTTTTTGATTGTGTTCAACACAAATATAAATATTATAATTATAACATGATTACAAGAATTCAAAATGACCAGATAAGTAATAATGTTAATTTCGATTGCTCAGCAATCTCAATTAGAAAGTAGTTTGTCTTTTTGATTATAAGAAACGTAATGACTTCCACAATCTTCTGCCTCTTCATATAAACTTTCACGTTCCGAGGCCAAGATTCCCGAGTCTGCAAAGCTACGTGCTGCTGCATCTCTCTGAGATCTCTTTTCTGGCGATGTTCGCGTTTCAAACTGAAACCCATAACGTGAGATTAGTCAAAGTTAAGTATAAGCTTAATTACAAGCATTAGGAGCCAGTACATAGAACATATCTCGAAAAGCAATAATTTTGAAATTTCATTTCTACCTCTGTTTCACCGTCGACTTCTTCATATAAAGCAGTATTGTTATAATAAGTTGCGCTACCGCCTGCATAAACTTCATCGTATACATTTTTTTCACAATCCAACTTCTGTTGACCCCGTCCATCGCTGAACATTCTTCTGGCTGGCTCATGGACATATTTATTCCTAAAACATAAGTTGACAGTATGATGAGAAAAGTATGTACGGAAAGGCTGAAGTCAAAATTATATTATGTACCTACCATTGCTGAACGTATGGTCTAACAAGAACTTTGGGTTGAATATTACGTTTATGAAGGACAAGAGCAATAATTACAGCCACCAATACAATAATAACTAAAATTCCAAATACAATGGCTACTGTTGCACCACTACTTCTGGAATCTGAATTAGTTCCCGCAGAAATGATTGGAATGGTTGTATTTGATTGATCAACTCGGTTACTTCTGCCTTTTGGAGCACAATCCTGTTCATCTTCACTGTGTGCACAATTGGGATTTCCATCGCAAACTAGGTGCTTTTCAATACATTTTCCACTATTGCAAGCGAACTGATCATTAGGGCATACTTTTTCTTCACAATTTTGAGATTCATCAGAGCCATCATCACAATCCTTTTCTTTATCACAAACCTATTCCAACAGAAATAGATATATATGTAAATTAATAATTCATCCATAAAATGAATTAATCTTGTTCTGATAGATAGATCTTTTACCCATTCGCCCATTATACACTGGAGATTAGTGGCACATTGAAAGAATCCATCGGGGCATGTAAAGTTACATCCTCTTTCATCAGAATCATCCCCAGGACAGTCGAAAGCGTGATCACATCGCCAAGATTTTGGAATGCAACGACCTGTGCTTTCACATCTAAAGTCAAAATCTAATAAACCACATAGTTAGACCTGCATAATGATTGCGTATGCAAAATATCATTAATGATTTTACTAGGCTAATATTCAATATTTGCATGCCCTACCTTCATTGCAAGGCAAAAAAGTACATCCAATTTCATCCTCTCCCTCGGCACAGTCTTGTTCCCCGTCACATACCCAATGACCTTTTTCGTTGAACAAAAAGATGATGCTTAAAAGTCATATATGCATACGGTCTGAGATATTGAGATAATTCGAATGTATTGAAATTTACCTGGTACACAAACTCCATTGCTTTCACACTTAAAGTTTCCTTCTACACAGTTTGTTTGATTACAGTTGACTTCATCGTCATGATGGCTACAGTCTGGAATTCCATCACAAATGTAATGTTCGCTGATGCAGTTTCCGTCACTGCATGTGAATTGGTCTTGAGCACAAGTAGATGGTTTCACGCAAGTGATTCCATCCTGATCCAACCCTAAACCTTCCGGACAACGACAAACGCCACCAACTTCATCCACAGAAACAAGGCAAATGTGAGAGCATCCCTTTTTCTTTCCGTTCACAAACGAGCATTCATGGCTGTTTCTCATATCTTCTAAACGTGAAAGGTCCCTATTGATGACAGTCATCTTGCCTAAAAAGGTGGTGACATTGCTTGGGCTAGTTGCATTGTTTTCAAAACTTCCCAATCTTATGTGGCGAACATAGTGAGGTGCTTCAAATGTAATGAATTTAAGTTCTTCGGTAAACATGTCCGTCCAAAAGATCTGATTTCCGTATTTTAAAACATCAAAGGGTGCTCCAGTGTGTTTTACAGTAATGGAATTGCTTTGACCGTCTGGAGAGAGGGACTCAATGTTTTTATACACCTTATCAGCCCTACAAAGTTTAAACAAACGAGGATAAATTAAAGGAAAAAGAAAGAATGATACTAACTAAGATTTAATGGTGCTTGCTACGATTTTTCATACCACAATATGTTTCCAAACTCGTTATCATATGTTAGAGCGACAGGTTCCTTATCACCCACACGCTGGATTACTGAGCTGCTATATCCAGTCATTTGCATCCTGTAAATTTTTCCACCTCTCTTTCCCATCCGTGCAATGAATAATGATCTTGAAGGAGAATTTGATTAATTTGATTATTATTATATCCACCAGCCATCTAATTTTCTTCATGCAATACTATTCTCGATGCATATTATCGTACCGAATCTCTGGAACCACAAGTATGTCTAATAGAGAATCAACCCCTTGCATTAGAACCGCTCGTGCTCTTGTCCTAAAGGACATCACCTCAACAGTTTGCTTTCCAGCATCAATCCAATAAAGATTCTCTCCCACGGGATCTAATAATGATAAGCACGTGCATCAAATCTCATATTAAAGTAAATACGTGTGGTGAGCTGTGTGTGTAAGCCAAATTAAATAGGATCATTTTGATTAGAAGTAAATTTACCAATGTCCATTCCCTTCACGGAATCCAAGTGTTGATCAATGAGAACAGTCAGACGTTTCCTACTGATGCTGTATTCATAAATTTTCTTTGCACCTGTATCGCTTAATATGATCGTATTATTAATTGGATTGTAGACGACAGCACTAATGGACTTAATCTGAGGAATTGGGATGGAGTCAAAGACCTCTGTTCCAATTGAGTTAAACCTCATTGTTTTAATTGTACTTTTGAAGGCGACAAGCAACTTGGGTAGGTCGTTTGGTTCTGTAATTCAAGGTATATGTAGATATGTAGCACGTGATGAAGTGGAAGCCTGATTATGATTAAGCTAGAATCTTACCAACACAGGTTCTTTGATCGTTTTCATCCAGAATCATTCCAACTGGACAGAAGCAACGAAAAGATTTGGTTGGTGAGATTGTACAAATGTGGGAACAACGAGCATTTTCACAAGGGTTGCTTCTTCGTATTGGCTGATTGGCTTTGTGAAACAATGCGACTCCATTCATAAGCGTATGAGTATCAATTAGATGAACCCTACTATCCAATCCTGTAAACTTATTTGCACTCTGAAACAATAAAGAAAATTTGGTCAATTAAAAACTTTCAAGTTTGTCCATTGCATTGCTTAAGCAGGAACATAGGACTTACTTTAATATCATGCGAACTCCAATCACTCCAAAATATCCGGTCTCCAAACACGTCTACACCAAACGGATGTCTTCGCCGGGGTGCAACGACAATTTGACGATCACTCCCATCAAAAAATGATGACTCTATCCGATCTAAATTAGCATCAACCCAATATATTCTGGAAGTGCCTTGGTCAACTGTTATCCCGTTGGGCCACTTCAAATCAGTAGTTATTATTGCGTTTGGTGAACTCCCATCCATTCCAGCTTGCATAATAGCTGGAGAGTTGCCCCAATCAGTCCAGAACATGATTCTACAAAAAAAAGGAACGTTTGTTTCATATTATTATTTCCTATTTCATATTAAACATGGAATTGAAATTGATAAGTTTTAGTACCCTTCATTAGGATGCAATGCAATATCTCTTGGTTTATCAATTAGTTCATGAATCAAGACGGAACAAAAGTTTGAATCATTGCGACACACTGCAATATGCGATAAGTTTGAATCTGCAAAGTAAATGTTTCCTGTTATCCAGTCAAACGCAATACCCTCCGGAAGAAGCAACCCTAATTGTGAAATAAACAAGTCATAAAATATCATCAGACGTATTCTCTGTGTTTTAGATAACTACCTCACCTCACCTCAATTTTTCTAATATTTTTCCAGTACCTGTATCAACCACAACTTCAATCTTCTTTCCATCCAAAGTTCCTCTATATATTGCTTCTGAATCTGGGGATGCATCAGTCCAGTAAGTGAGATTATTTCTTGCATCATACGTTACACCCACGGGACGACCACCACTTTGTGTAAGGTGATACACACGCTCATTTCCATTGGTTCTTTTCGATATCACACCAATTTCCGACTTTGTTGCATAAATTAATTTCCATTTTGGTTCTGTAAAAAAAGTAATACAAATACACTCTTAGAATCTTGATCTAGTTTTCTGTTGTAAGTGACTTAAAAAGGGAGAAATTATTTTTTAATTTTGCATACCAATCGCCTCGCATGTTCGGTTGTTGTTCTCTCCAGGTTTAAAGCCTTCCATGCAGAAACATTGAAAGGAACCTTCCGTATTATTACAGTATTGGGAACACGACCCGAATATTTGACACTCATCAATGTCTTCACAGTCTGTGCTGTTGGACAAAGATATAAGATAGCCAGGATCACAAAAACAGCTTCCGTTCTCTGATAAATCGGGATTTGGAAGACAGTTTTGCGCACAGGATGTTTTATTACAGGACGTTTCTGAAAGCAACAACAAATTGGGGCGAATTGAAATAACCTCAGTTTTAGTTCAGAAACAACCATTTTAGTTCAAATTATTCAGTTATGAGACTATGCATATGTACCACAGTTTTGAAACTCATCCGAAGCGTCCAAGCAGTCAAACTTTTCATCACAAACTTGATCCGCAATGACACATTCCTTGCCGTATTTGCATAAGAACAGTCCATCTTCTCTACGACAATCTTCTGGCTTCACAATGCTTGCTAAAATGTAAAATATCAGATAAACATATTATGTATGAATAATTTTAATTCAATCTTTAATTGGGCTACCATTTAGATACCACTTAATAATACACTGTCATTTTGTCATGAATGATTAAAAATATCAGCAAAATATTTTATGTATTAATTTACCCCGTGAATTGAACTCTCGTCCAGAGCAATTTACCGATCTGGGTTCCTCGCAATGCTCAAAATTTTCCGAAAAACGAAAACCATTCTCACAGCGTTTAGAGGTCAGTTTGCCTTCAGAACATTCATAATACTTGTCACATTGTGTAGAATCTGTAATATTGTAGTTTTCATTAAGAGGCCGTACTTCACACGGCTGTGTTGGATCTCCCAACGTTCCTTAAAGTAAAAATAGACAAAACTTAAAAATTTGGACTTCATATTAGCTCTGCCTATTTTTATTGATATGAAAATATTTAGCCTTACCAGTCGCAAAAAATGAAAATGTGAAACTTAAACAATAAATAACTCCTAATTCTATAAGTCGGGTCATTTTGAAACAGAACAAAACTTATTCACTGACTAAAACACCACTTTCGGTGAAGTAAAGCTAGGATTTTTGTTTAATTGTGAAAGAAATAAATACTACAAAAAAAAACTATGTAGCCTTGCAGAAAGTAACTTTTTTCTAGCTTGTTGGCCCCTTCCCAGCCGAAATCAGAGTGACTGGGTGGTGTTGGAGCTTAGACTACGACTTCGTTTTCAAGAAATTTCTTCGTACCTTTAGCAAAAGTGAATGTACTCCAGCCAACCCAGATGCATAAATGAATCTTTTTTTACATGACGAAGGAAGGTTTGTTTGAATAATGATTGGTAATGAAATTAAATCCTTAATGCATGCCCCATGCAGCAGGAAGGATGATGAATGCTTTTGTGAATGGAATATTATTTTGTAAAATTCATGTTGAATGAGTGGGGCAGACAGACCTGCAGTATAAGGACTGGGATACATGAGGACATCATCCCACTTTTAAGTTAAGTGGACTTGACTTGGGTTTCAATTCACTGGTATTCCTGCCGTATGAAAGTTTTGGGTATCTTATCTTCTCATAAGCTGTTTTCTGTAAAATTCGTTTGAGTTTAGTTTGCATTTGTAGTGGACATGTGTATGTAAGTACACGATGCGATGTTAGCATTCAAATGCAAATCAAGCATGTCCATGAAGGTTTTAATTTACAAAAGAAGAAAATGCTTGTGATAACTATTTATAAAGATGTCTCGCATTCCATCTTGTGTTTCAACAAAACTTTGTGTCAACCGTTTACACTAACTTATCTGGGTTAGGTTTTAGGTTAGACTAGACTCTCATAACTTCCTGTTTATGAATCATCATCATGATACATGTTCGGAGCTATTGCTGCATTGTCAAGTAGCTGAAAGTCTGATCGTGGTTCTGATCTCAACTACTATATTAGTTTATGTTTGGTGGATCTCTTTCATCATATCACATCGATTAAATTAAATGAGTCATCTTGCCTTAAAAGTTGATTACTCTGCTTTAAAATCGTAATGTGACCTTCTGAAAAGAAATATTTCAGCAAGCTCGTCCTATAATCGCCAGACACTAAACAAATTGTCGATTCCTCAGTGTACTTACAACTTGCAAGAGCTCGATCGAATACTTATGTGTGCATGTAATGTAAGCTATTTAATGTACGCACATGTACCAAATAATCAAGGAATACAGCGTCAACACAAATCCCGTCTAATAAATTAATTTGATTTAGGACTAAATGTCATTCAAAAGCTATATCAATATAGCCATTCCAATAATAAAATATAAGTATGTTTTACAGCATCTAAGGTGTTATAACAAAAAGTCCAAGAATGGCATGAAGAGAAATTCAGACGTTCAAAATTTTCATGTGATATTGTTGCAAATTGCAAAAATGTTAAATATCGTCAGTTTAAGCTTCCAACAAAGAAACATTCATGGCGTAATATGTAGCACACGTACATTACAATATTACATACTTAAGTACATAATATTAGTAGACAAGTCCTCTATGCTTTCATTTCCATACAACGCTTAACAAAATAAAATGCAAATTCTAAATTATGATTTTCAATCGCTAATCTGAATGGAATCATGTAAATGGTAAAGAATGCTGAAATTACTACTAAAGTTGAGGCGAGGTAAGGCAGTCCACTTAAAGCCACAATATTAGGCCTTGGTTGCTGACGCTTTTGTTGAGAGTCTGAAAATTAATACAAGACCCTTCATAATGATAATGAGGAACTGGACTGTTACAACGGTAAACAATTATGAAGTCTCTCTTGACCTGATAATATTGTTTCTAGTTTTGGCTTACATACCAGAAGAGCATCAATGTACGTTTCTCATAGAATATTTAACGCATAAATTGCTAAAGGGAGAGGAAGAATGTAAAAATGCACCTGTTGTTGTGCATTGAAGTTGATTTGAGCTTAGCTATCATTCTTATGCAAAATATTATATTTAAATTCGCATGTCGTTTGTCGTACGAACGAATGTTTTGATTTTTGTGACTGTCAACTTTGCTACGTCAGTGAAATTGGACTTACTAGCGGATTGTAAGTCGATAGCTCGAGAGACGTTATAGTTAATTCTTTGTCTTGGTTTTCTTTACTTGCATTAGCCATCACTTAAGTTAGTAGAATAGTTTGTGATTTCAATAAAGTTCTTCTAAGAATTTCTTTTGCTGAATATATAGCTAGTCATACTCTTGACTGAATACTGGACCTGCCAACTGGATACTGCGGAAGTGAAAGTGCAAACCAGTTTGTTGGCTTTGGTTGACGAGACGGAAGAGTAAGTCATAATCAATGTTTTTTAAATTTTAAAATCTTGGCCTTAGTTGCAAGTTGATTGGTAGGACGCAAACAAATATCAGTCAGTATTGGTTTTACTAATTATAGTTTACGATTTATAATTTTTTTACTATAGCCATTTGTGGACATTAATGTTTATGCTTATTGGACTTGCTCTTCAGTCTACCAAACGCAAACTCACAAACACTGGGAGTCGAGTATCATCTGAAAAGATGCCTACGCCCTTAGGAAGAACAGAATGGAGAGTGGAAAATCTTCCATCTTTTTTGGATGACGATAGTATGATTGAATTTGAAGGTACTGATAATCCTATGCTGAATCCACAACCACCGCAACCCAACATTCCCGACGCTCACAATGACAGCACCGACTCGGCAACAACTACAGAGTATTCACCACCTCGTGATGAACTTTATCCTTCTGCAGAATTAGAGGAGCTTTATCGTGCTGCAGAATTCGAGGATCGTTATCATTATCAATTCGGGAATGACGAGCACAACGATTATTATGATTATTATGAATATGACCCATATGAATATTTTGGGTACGAGGATGGTTTGGAAGACATGGAAATGGAAACTATGGATCACGAATCAGAAAGTGGATTCGAAGATACAATCGCCCTGGACTAGAACCCAACTGGACAAAGAAGGCGCCGACTATGGTGTAGAGAATCCGATACGTTGACGTTGTACATAAGTATTAATAAAATTACGAATCACAGTTTACATGAAACCTAGTTTATAGTTTAGGAATGAGGTGTTGTCAGTATTATCTATGTTTTAATATTATGCTTATCCATTTAAGAATGGAACTTTCTTTATATTTCTAGTAATGTAGCAAATAAAATGACGATGATAACTTGATGATCATGATAGTCGTAATCGTAATCCAATATTTAGTTGTTTTGCAATCTTCCATGCTGAATAAAAAAAACTTCTCAGAAGCCAGCAATGGAGTGGAGTCATATAACCGTGCGAGAACTTTCCAGCATTAGCATTACAATGATAACGTTCAGTATTTGACGCATATTATGAGTTTTACCAGCATCCAGAATTATTATAGTAAGCTTGGGTCATAGTTGTTGGCATGCACTTTTAATGCATACAAATGAAATTATTTTCAAAGTAGATATATTTGGACTTTTCTAGGGTAAGGTTTCTTTACAAGGGTTTCCTCTTAAAGTACTTGTTCCATTCTTAACGCATGTAGACATTTACAGACTTTACAACTTGATCAGTATGATTCCATATCTATGTGGGTTTTACATTTGCTACTTCGAAAGTATGCGACTGACTGATCTGATGTTGGTTCTTTTCTTATCTTATCACACGACTCAATAATGCTTATGCTTATGCTTATAAAACAAATGTACGTTTCGTAGATAATTATTTCATTCATCACATAGATAAAAGTAACTATTTAACCGCTGAAAAATCGTAACGTATCATCTCAAAAGAAAATATTATGCCAAGAAGCTGTATCCCCTACTTTACATATTATGTATCCAGCGTTAGCATTTTCTAATATAAATAATTTCCCAAAAAAACTATTGCGTAGTAAAGTCATTACACATTGACTTTGGGTGCGTTAAATATTAAATTAGTACAATAGCATAGATTCTAAAAATAACAACAATTAAAACGCTTTACGCGATTTCTGGTAATCTCCCCCACGCACATTACTGCCTAATCCTGGATACCAATGAACATGATTTCATAATATGCATGCATGAGCGATATGCGCATGCATATTAATATGCAAATGTGATTTATGAGCTAATGCACTCCTCAATTCAAATTATGGCTGGAAATATGTTAAGTTGAGTTTGAGTACATACAACGAAATGTTCTTTCTCTCATGATAATGACTTTTATGACTATAGAATGACCAATTCGAGATAGACTTAAGTCTCGCATTGGGCAATATTGCCTCTCTATCAAATCTTGAGTTGGGGTTTGTAAGTTTGTAATGCATGAAATACGAAACAACGACAAACACGTTGTGTGCCTAAGAAGGAAAGGACGTAGGAAAAGAAGAGTAAAAGTAAAAATGCTTTTCAACATCATCTCCATGATGTTTTTATGTGCACTCATGTTTTGATTTTTATTCGTCTGACGCTTTTGTAGACAAGGCACAAGTGGCAATTAACTCTTGTATTTTAATGCAGTTTTTAGGTTTTGTTTTAATAGGTGATGGTGATAGAGTGATAGTAGAGGTTTTGCAAATTTGGTTGGAAGTTTATAGTTGTTAGTCATTAGCTGCGAATTATTTTAGTGAAAGTGGAGTATTGTTCATTCATTGATTGTTGACAGATTAATTTGGCAGTGTATAATAAAATTAAAAGTGTACAATTGTCAGGTGACTCAGGTCAGGGTTCTAGACTTTTTCAAGATTGACACTGTGATTTATTTCACATACATAATACCACCGGTCACTTTCAACTGTGAGTACTGTAAACAGTAAACCATTATAACAATCATATATGTGTGAGCATCTCTTCGAGGAGGCGGACAGGTGACATTGAAGATTGAATGAGAGTAAGTGCATTGTAATCAATGATTTTATTTAAATCGATGAAATTTTATGTCTGTTGACAATTGACAAATTGTTGTTATTATGTTTAAAGATGACACGAACAGGACGTGGTTGAGACATCGTATTTCCCAGCTCACTTCATTTTGTTAACGCAGATATCACAGATTTCCTTAATTTCGATATGCGTTCAAACAATACAAAAATGCATGGATATGGATGGAAACAATAAATTGCAAACCTGATAGCGAAATTTCTTCTAGTGCAAGTGTTTAACATGAAATAAGTTGAGCCATCGTTTTTGTTCAGCTTTGTGTCTGTTTACACAGTACGCAGTACTCCTATCTGGACATTTTCTTTGTTGAAGCCTAGTAACAATAAGCATTGGATAGCACATGATAGAATGTCTTCAGGAAGAACTGGAAGTGTATTGACAAACCATTCGTCTTCAGATGAGGATGCCGACGATGGAAGAATGCGTAAAAAGCGAAGGATTCTTGATTATGACAACAGTCCTAGGCCTGAAACTGACTTTCACTGTAACAGCTCCTACGCCAGCGTAGAAGAATCAGCCTCGCAAAAGAATCTTGATTGTGATCGTGCTTCAGAAATAGAGAGTAGGGAAATGGAGCTTGGTGATTCTGTTGATATAGAGACTCTACCTGCAAATGAGGACAATTATGACGAATTTGACCTGGGATATGACGGGATGGGAGATTTTCTTATGGGTTTAGAGTCAGTTAACACTTTCGAAGATTCAGAGCCAGTTGAGGCAGAAACCAATTTTGCCATGGATAGTGCTGACTCCGGTATAGGAGATTCCCCATCCCCACCTCGAGAGGATGTTTATGTAGCTGAAGTTGAAATTACGGCGAAGAATAAGGATTCCAAGTCAATCTGCCGTATCTGCAATGAACGGAAAACTTTCACACCCTGCCTTGAGTGCCACATGTGCCACAAGTCCTTTTCTAAGGACGAAAAATACTGGACGTATCAAGGGTAATTAAGTTATCCTGCATTCAGTATCGTATTTGCCATATAATTAATGATTCACGATTGCCAAATTTGTTTTATTCTTTCGATTAGTTGGCTGATATGCGATTCGATCTGCTTCGCCAACTGTAAGGACACTGTGCCCCTTGTGAATGATGTGGGAGATAATGCTAAGTCAGTATTAAATATATAGTATATGTAATGAGTTAGTATTGTAATGTAAGACATACATTATAATTCATTGTATTATTGATATTTTCTATTGCAGTAATCCAAGAGAAGAACAAGTAGACAAGTCACTGTTTGAATCTAAATTCAACGACGTAGTTGAATCAGAGCCCTTGGTCACTTGTGCATGTTGTAGGAACCATTTCCATAATATCTGCGTTAATCAACCTAATTCAGCTTTCTCGTCACCGTATCTGTAAGTGTAATCAATCAAGCTTGTTATAATCTGCGTTTGATTATCCTACATGAGCATTTAGGAATGTATTTCCTTTTGAGCAGAGACGGGGAATTTATTTGTGAGGACTGCATGAAATCACGGCTCAATTTGTTGAGTGGCATTTCTCTATCTAGAGTTTTATCTCCTGAAAACATTACTAAAACGGAATTAAGTATTTTCATGGAACAGCGAGTAAATAACATGTTTCCTGATGTGCCCAAAATTTTGGTTAGAGTTTTATCTAGTGTACCCAAGACACACATTGTCCAAGGGAATTTGAAGGCTTTCTTGGGAAGGCAAGCAGTAGAATTTCCCTATGTGTAAGGGTTAATAGTGTTTTTCAAAAAAAATATTTTCATTGTAAACTGCAATTAATAATTAGCTCTTCCAGCTCACACTTTTTAACAAACATTTTTTTGTTTTCTCTAGGGCAAAAACCATTTGTGGATTTCAGGCAAACTTGACTAAAAAGGACCACATGATTTTTATGTTTTGTGTCCAAGAATATGGAGACGACTGCCCATCACCAAATCGAAATACTATATATATTTCAACGCTGGATTCTGTTCGACTGGTCGAGCCACCAAATAGGAGGACGTCAATTTTTCAAACTATCATGATGAGCTATTTAGACTACATGAGAATGTCGGGTTTTAAATCCGCCTTTCTTTGGTCATGTCCACCAAGGTATGAAAAGAAGTTCAGAGGATAATAAAATATATGTACGTGATGTTGCCGTGCATGCCGCATTGACTTGCAGAAATATATATGTTTCTTAGCTATCCTGGGTTCGATTATATATTTATTCGAAAACCAAAAAACCAACGGGTTATAACTGCGCCCTTCCTAAATAGCTGGTACCAGGGTCTGTTCCACATTGGCCGAAAAGCCAACATTCTAAAAAAGTCCTCTGTAAGTGCTTTAAATGCAATTATAATGTTTCAATATGATGATGCTGTCTTCATTAAGGGGAAATAAAAGATGTATAATAGCGTAAGATCATTTTAGTGTTTTTATATTTTAATCATGCAATTTGCAGACGCTATTAGATTGGACAAAAAGTCAGAAAATTAACAACGCTTCCAATTTTCGCAAGAAATTTCCGTATTTTGAAGGAGATTATTGGGCAGATGAAAATGCTAAATTGAACGAAAAGCTGAGTGAGAACAATCCTAAAGCAGGGTTGTTCAAAGAAATCAAATCTTTGCTGGAAAACCATAGGAACAGCTTTTATGTAATGACTTTAAATGACACATGCCAGCAGGTAACTTTTTACTTTCACATAATCCCAAGTATAATGATGTTTTGATGTAATTAGTAGGTAACTATGCATTTTCATTGAAGTTTCAGAGTAACTTCAATAGCAGAAATGTAATTCCATCAACTGTAGCTGATGATAGAAATGCTTTAGTCGCGTTTTTTAGAACTAATAATTTGGAATTTGAAGACGTACGGAAGGCCACAAACTCGACGTTGGCCTTCGTCTTGGAAATGGGATTAGAACATAATGTCTGTAAGGAATCCACCAGTGGAATAAGTGAAGGGTAAGTGTAATTATTATTTAATAATTCCATGAAATGTGAATGCTTAAGTTGTAGTTTTGCAACAACTATGGATGTTGATCACAGTATTTCAACAACTATGGATATGGACATTACTTTGCCTGTGAAGATTCCTAATCTATTTAAGGAGGAATACATGTGGAAATGTTTTAAAGACGATATTGTAAATTCACTGAAGGATGATGATGATTCTCGTAGTACTCCTATAAGTATAGAAAATCCTTTTGCAGTGATGGAACTGGCGTTGTTAATTCGACATTGCTCTGTAAGTAATATTTTTTTCGCATCACCTTAAATTGTGTTCTGTTTGATTATAACTATATTTAGTCAACTTTAACTTTAAGGGTTGCACTATGGATTCCTGTAAGGATTGCGTTATAGTCAAAGATTTATTGACTGGGACTGGAGAGATACCAGAGCGTTTTTTACATGCTGTTTGTGGCAGAGACACGCAGATGACCAGGCAGGATGTGCGGAGACTGGTGATTGACAGTTTTAATAATTCAACAAGTTTTTCCCGTATCGACAATAGTTATAAAGACAGATTGAGTGTGCTACTCAACAAAATGAGAACGCTTCAAATACTACCGGAAGCCAAACTTCACACCCATTAGCGAAGCAACTCATTATTGTTGCTTCTAAGTTCAAGTTTGATTACACCATCATCGTTAGTTGTACTTTTTGTAGACAACAAATGTTCAATGAGATTGTTTTGAGTTTGAAGAATGAATAGGTTAGGTAAGCGATTAGTATTATTACATAAAAATTGACAATTGGTAATGATAATTAATTTTTAAAGCTCTTCCATATTTTTTTAATCTAATGCAAGTTGTGCATGTTGAACAAAGCTCATTTCCGTCTTGTAATAGCAATTTCAAGAATATCCCGGTTTGTAATTAATAATAATGCGAGTGTGTAAACCCCGTAAATATGTATCTAAAATATTTTTAATCGCAATAGATTTAGCCATTTGATTATATGAGCTTGGACACAGCACAGGTTGATGAGGATTTTTAGATATACTAAATGTATACAGCATGGAATATCAGATTTGTCCAGGGTTGAGGTGAACCTCCAGTACGCGTTATGTTTTCTGTTTTTTGTTCTCTTTGCCTGGAGAATTTTTTTCTTTATGGTATCCTAATGTATATGGGCTGGACCATATTAATCCTCCGCGTGCTTTTAAGTATCTGGTGTTTGTTTTTTGCTGCTTTTGTGTTCGTTGGTGTATTATATCAATATTATACATATAGACATTGTACTGTGCAAGGGATTGCAAATCTTCAAATTGGATTTTGATTTTTTATTATTCATATTTATATTTTGTAACCGAATTAATGAATCTCATTTTAGAAAATCATTCTCAAATTAGTTTTGATTTTCCAGTGTTTTGAATAGGTCAATAAGGGAATATTTAAATTGCTCGAGCATCACTTTGTTGGGTTTGTTCATTATATAGATAGAATTGAAACCTTGAATAGGAAATCAGAAATAATAATAATAACTGAAACGGTGAAGATGTCTAAGTTAGCCAGTGCCTATGAGCAGCACACCTAAAACATAATACAATCTGTTTTGTAATGTAATATTTTCTTATGTGTATAATGTGCTCATGAGTGTATACATCTGAAGAAAGGAGGGCTCTACGATTTTTGTGTACACTTGTTAAGTTTACATCGTTGGTGTGATAGATTGAGCATGTTGTGCCGGTATAAGAAAGATCTTTTGTAATTAACAAATTAATGTAGGTTACTGTGCATTTGATGTGCTAGTGAAGTTTACCTTTTATAAAGTGTCTTTGAGATTACTTTTTTCAAGTTCTGTGAATTGTTAAAGCAGCCTATATTTTTATCTTTGTGGTACATTTTCTATCAACTTCATTGTAAACATTCCATTCTCTATCAGTTTCCGCAAAAGTAGGCCACAATTGTCGGCATTTTGAGTTGTAATTAGATGATGTAAGTTAATTCACATACCATTAATAACATATTTTGTTTAAAACATTGTTTAAGCTTGTTTTTAGGTTTGGACTTACCATATTCTATTGTATAATTGTGTTTTCAGTTGAATCAAATATTTTGGCAGCCATATTATTATTAAAACGGCTGATGATACTGTAGTTTTCGATTGGAGACTGATGCACATTGTATTGTATTCACTAAGCAAACTTTGCTGCAATCAGGTAATTAATATTTTAAGTACAGATAATTTTTACTTTTTGTTTAATTTTTATTGCTTGATCAGTGCTATATATCATTATTTTTTTTAAATATTAAGGCTCTACATGACCTAACTCTAGAGTGACCGAGATAATGGCAAAATACACTAAAACTTTAGCGGTGGACAATGGCAATGGCAGACTGACAGATTACAGCTATCCTAGACAGTCCTCCAATCGTTCGTTGGATGCATTCACGGATGAATCTCATGAAGATCTAGAAATAACTGCCGCAGAAGCCTTAACACACCTGAATAAATTTATATACGTGTACCCTGATCGGACTAAAGAACCCAAGAGTGAACAACATTCTGATCTTGCTAATGATAATGTTGAGGCAACCAGTTTACCCGCAATAACCAGACCACTAAAAGTCTTACCAGAACGAGGATGTGACAGCATTAATCCAGAGTATACTTTTCTTCCTATACACAAATTTACTAGCGGACATAAGAATCGTTCTCCAAAAAAATCTAAAAAGATAGTCAAAAGCTCGTGTGCAGTAGAAGATGAAGTGCAAATTCCCATCCAAAAAGAAATCAAATCGTTGCCAAAAACTAGTTTTGAACGATCCAAAGTAACGGATGATGCCGTCGTTCCTGAAACGTCTCGGTCATTATCAAAAAGAAATAGCAGCTCAGAAGGCTGTGATTCCGAGGATGGAGAGCTTATGATTTGTGAGAAAAACAAACAAGAGATGCATGGGGAACTTCAAATAACGCCAGAAGATTTTGTTCACAAGAAAACCAGTCGAAAAAATCATATTAAGCGACCACTCAATGCCTTTATGGTTTGGTCAAAGATAAATCGTCGAAAAATGATGGAAGATGATCCTACTTTACATCATTCCTTAATTAGTAAAAGACTTGGAGAAGGTTGGAAAAGTTTGTCAGCGCCTGAAAAACAGAGATACTTTGATGAGGCTAAGCGACTTGGGTTCGTTGAACAATCAATTTATTTTGTAACTAATTGTATGTTTGCTCCAGACGATAGTTTTAAATTTACCATTTCTTTGATTATAGGGAACTTCATTCACAAGTCTACCCAGACTACAAGTATAAGCCAAGGAGGAAATCAGCCCCTGTAAGAACAGAAACGCAACAATCCTCATCACACATGTCAACGTATTCGGAAATCGTTTCAACAACTGATGGTTGTATAGATTTGACGCTTAGGGGACCAAACCAGCATATTACAACTTTGTCTGTCTCGCAACCCCGTAGTACGTTTCCAACAAGTGACACAGAAGAGAAGAAAAAACCTTTGCCGAGTAAATCTTATTAGTTTAGATAAAATGTTGTAGTAGTAGCAAATGGTTCATGCCACATATTTATGCGTGCCCACTTAATAATTACTTCTTTTATTTGCATTTGATCCATAGAAAACAGAAGAGCTTGGTCAGCACATGACGAAACTGAAGCTGGAGGTTTGTAAATTACTGGCTATTTTTACTGATTTTTAAAATGCCCCTTTCTGCTATTGATGTTTAACTTTCATCATTTGTCTTCGAAATTTTAGATGATGGATCTTTTTCGTGAAAACAAGCTGAATGGCCTAGTTTTGGGGAAGGAGCAACGTTTCATTCGTCGTGGGTTCAGATTGCGTTCAAGTTTAGTGGTGCGTTCGTATTTATCAGAATAGATTGTCTTGTCTTTTTTACTATTACTTTGTTGCCATAAAGTTATACATATTTGAAATGCCTTTGTTACTTTCTGACAATTGAATGACTATCTGTATATATCTATTTTTAGTTTGATACTGTTAATACTAGTAATACTACCACGATATGTGATCTAACCAAAAGAGTAGTAATGTATATCTTGTATAGACTGGAACGAATAGTTTAATAGGTATTAGTTTCATATTAGTGTTTGAATTATTGAATGTAGTGAGAAAGCCTGACTTTGTGTCAGTTTTAGTATATGGTACACAATCAAATAATGACTGAAGCCAGACATTCATCATGTTACATGTAAATTATAGAACAGAATTATTGTTTTACCATAAAATCATATTTAACTAATGAAGTAATGATGTAATTTGTACCAAAAACTAGCAGTAGAATAAATATTTATTTTTATGTCGTTGTAAATCACTTTGTGTGTACAAATCTGTTTACCATGTACACAGTGTTATTACTCATTACTAATCGATCATACCATCATTGTCCAGAAGAGACCTTTTAATTTTTAAACATGCAAGGTTATCAACGTCAATGTCCATTACATAAATACATGTTCTCAGATTATATATTATTGGTTTACTAACAATTTGATAGCTTAAATTGTAATGGCTTGAACAGTAAACCAGCGACGCAACTCAACGGATAGTGATCAAATATGACAACAGTTTACATATTTTTTAAATGTTAATGTAAACTTGTTAAGCAAATATGAATTAGATTGAAACTAATTTGATATGAAGGACAAAACGCATATTTCAAAATCCATTTCAAAAGGTTCCATATGTAAGCAAAGGCAAATTACATTGCCTAAGTTTGTACTTTTCTAAAATTATGCTGTTATCATGCTGCTTTGGAATATGAAGTGTGGTATAAAAACATTTACGATTCTATACCAAGAATCATCAATCATAGCTCAGTCGTCCACAAAAGTCTTCATCCAAGTAAAAAAATGTGCTCCAACAAAAAGTCCGTTTATGTCATTCCGTATGGAGGGAATGCCTTTATCACGAAATCGGAATCTTCGGCAAAAGAGTTAATAACTCCTTGTGGCATAGCTTCTTGGACATCAAACTCCACTATCATTTCACTATATTTCCATTCACAGTACCCTGGAAGAGTGCTTGCTGCATTACGACTTAGGGTTCCTGAGGGATCAAGTAATGTGAATGTTATGCTGACACATAATAGTTCCAACAGAGAGACAACTGAAACTGAAACACGTGAAATAAGCTTACAAGGTACTGACTTCCAACTAGTTAATTGTGGAATTTTTAGCATTCCAAAAGCTGGCTACGTACGAATGGACATTCAAGGCGTAGAAAAAACTGGACCATTGTACGCTGATGTTTCTCACGTGGTACTGCTATCGGAGTCGGATTCCTTATTGGAACCGATGTACTTAAGATTTGTTGATGACGCTGCTGACTTTTACTTTGGAAGAAGGGGACCATCCGTACACCTTCAATATGCTTTACCAGATTCTGTTGATACGGAATATTTTTACAATGAGATATTTGTTCCAAAAGAACAAGATGTGGAGGGAGCTTACTATTGCGCAATGGGATTTTCTGGTTAGTAAACGGGGCATACTAATACATACTACTTGGTTTAGAATCGTACATGCAGTTAACAAACTAACATAAAAATTTAATGAAAGGTGGCTATTTTGGAATGCAAGTCAATTCTACGGAGGAACGTCGAGTTCTGTTTTCAATTTGGTCAGAATTTGATTCTGAAAACCCAGATGAAATTCCAGAGGAATATAAGGTAAGATTAATTAGAAAAGGGGAGGACGTGTACGTGGGCGAGTTCGGGAATGAGGGTTCAGGAGCTCAGTCTTATCTTCGGTACATGTGGGAGCCTGACAAATCTTACAAGTTCCTGGTGCAAGCCAAACCAATTAGCGAAGAAAACACTATGTATACTGCCTGGTTCAACGATGGCTCTACTCCTAATGCTTGGATTCTCATCGCAAGTTTTGATAAACCAAAGGTTTCTACATTTTTCAAAGGGCCGTATTCCTTTTCCGAGAACTTTATACCTGAGATGGGTTACATAGAAAGACATTGCCTGTTTGCAAACCAGTGGGCTTGCGATGCAGCCGGGAGCTGGAGCGAGGTAACAAATGCCACCTTTACTGCTGATGCTACCGCAGCAAAGGAAACTCGCATGGATGTTTCAGGTGGGATAGGAATAGATGGGGACCGAACAAAGTTCTTTCTTCGAAACTGTGGTTTCTTCAGTGATCGAGTTGTACCTGGAACTAAATTTACGAGGGAAAGCAATGGCTCTTTGCCTCCCGTTGATGTCTCGCTTTTACCATAGTTTTCACTTTCATTTCACGATCAAGATCATCACACCCAAGTTGAATTTCAAAAAGCGAAGGTGGTTGAAGAATCCGTAAACGTAATACATTAACCAATCCTAATCATTTAATGAAGTGTAGTTTTCAAAAATTATTTTATTGAGTTATATCCATATTCAATATTAAACTAACAATCTGAATAAAAACGCAAAAACAATATCAGAATTCATAAACTTTCTATTCATAACATACATATACATAAAAAGGAACTATATATTTCACTTACATATATGTATAGTGTGTTCCATGTTCAATTTGGTATATTTTTTTATTCAAAAAAATCAACAAAATGTTTAAACTTTTGGTTATATTATGGTTATATTATACTCAACCCCCGCAGATGTAATATTGGTAGGATTTTTAAGGTGAAAAGTTTTATCAAACTTTTAAAGTGAGAATGTAAAAAAGTGTACATTTATTTTAACGTTATTTTTACTCTGATTCAATTCCTTTATGATGCTTAGTTAGAAGCAGACAAACCTTTGCGTAGTAAAGTAGATGTTGTTCATGTGCCTACAAAACATTTTCAATATAATATAAAAATACACAAGAAGAATCTAAATGTTGTTCGTCGACTGAATATTATGAAAGGGAAAAGGGAAGCAAAGCATCCAGCAAAAAAAAAGCGAAGCTTTTCATTTGGTCCAATGATTAACAATAGCAGTGCATACGAAATAGCATTTATGCTACATAAATCCCATACAATCGCTTAATGGAACTCGATTCAACGTTTATCGTTGCTTTGCTTTTTTCCTCTTTTCTTTCTCTCTCTCTCTTCTTTTTACTTCTTATTCTTCTTGATTCCATTCTCCTCCCTTGTACACTTGTTCTTCTTTGGCAAAAGCCTTTAGTTTTCGTTTCCATTCAAACTCAACTTGTCTCCTCCGCTTCATCGTCCTCGTCGTCTTCATACATACACTTTCGCTACCCAAAACAGACTTGTCTCACTGACTATTTCCAGTCGTCTTCTTGGGTTGACTTGACGGGGTCGGTCGTCCGTCGTGATGATTCCATGCTACCGCGATGCGATGAGATGATGCTATGCTTTCTTGTTGATGTACCCATTCATCCCAGCCCTACGAAAAGCAAAAGTATTTTTCCTATTCATTCAGTTAAAGGCATTCTCTTTCTCTGGAAAATAGAGTTACTCCATATATAATATTACGTAGTGCAGGCAGTGCATGCAGAAATGAATAGAGAAGAATATGATGATGATGCTTTATGCTAGTGTGCATTTAGAGCTTTCATTCTATGATTTCTTTTTTGTTATGGATTCAAAAGAGACTTTTTTTTTGGTTTTTCGGAGATATTGCATTGTTGTCTTCCCCCGAAGTTGTCATCATCACTACAACACAGTAGCATTGCATCATCATTCCCCATCATCACGGCCAAGAAGATGATGATCATCATTATTATCACTATCATCATCGTCATTGTCATCCGCTGCCAACAATACCATGATGCCATTGGAATTGGAAGAGCAAAAAAAGCTACTGTGTGAGAAGAGTTAACTCTTTTCTTCGCTCATTTCATGGGGGCAGCTAACGATTCTCAATGTCTCTCTCTATTCATTCATTCTGTGTTCTTATGGTGAAACGCTTTTTTTTTCATAGTAATGGTTTTTGAAAAATTGAAAGGCCTTTTGTCTCCCATTTTACACAATACACTGCAATATTCTTAAAATATGAGCTGTACCTTAAAAGATTCGAACACCAGAGCTTATGTAGGGCAATTCACAATCACAGGCATGCGATTGTGAAAGGAATGTGTTAATGAGTATGCCATCATGCATAGGTATCTGCGTCTTAGAAGCTCGCTCTCTCTCTCTGTGTAAGCATGTAGCACGGAAGACCAGGATGAAACTGAGGTGTATGCGTACAGTATGCAGACCATTATGAAAGACTATGACTTGTAAGCATAAGAACTCTTTGGATGTTTCAAAGCTTATGCGGTACATTATGTAAATATACAGTTCATATAATAATACATACATTATGATGAAGATTCAAGGTCAACAGGACTGGAACTAGCATCACCCACCACCATCACCACATGTGCGACGGATTTATGTTAAGCTGACTTCCAGAAACTCGCTTATTACGTGTTGTGTACAAAGTATTTTTTGTCTTAAGATTGTACCTAGTGACATAAAAAGAACAATAAAGCGCTTCTAGTTATTATAATGAATGTCGTGTTTTAAAAGTTTGAGCATTCATGCTACATCTGTGTCGCATTTAAAAATAAAAGCATTTGAATACCTGGGTTTGTTTCCATTCATTCTGTAAACGTACATGTATACATATGTTGTCCAAGTTTTCATCTTGGGGTTTATGAAACATTGTCTTTTATGTGGACGAAGGCGATATGTATTACTTTCGTCCATGTACTTCTCCATTCTATGTCTTATTTTGATGAAGTCATCAACATGTATTCTTCTACTTCAGGGATTGCTGATACTTGGCCACGTGACTATAAGCACTCTGTAATGTACATATATGTCATACCATTGTATTCTAACCAATCACGTTTTTTATTATATTTAGAAAAAGCCTGGGATAAAAAATATTGATGTTAATTGCCCTTATGTAAACAACAAACTTTTTAAAACTAGCTAAATAAATCAAGGAGAAGTATAGGCATTAAGCATAGTCTCCGTTTCTCAAATGCTCATCAAGCATCCATTAACTAATCATAGGCAGCACGTACCTAATGCAACTTTTATCATTTAGATCGACAATCGCCAAGTTTCCGCTTCAGTTGTTTTTTATACTGGATATATGAATGTATGAACGAAAGCCCATTCAATGCAAACGTCCCATTATTTACTTACGCGCATTTTGTAATGTGACATGACATAATAACTTTGGTTATTAAATCATTTTCAAAACCCATTCTCCAACATCAACTATTGATTAGTATTAAAAGTAACACTTACTTTCACTATATACATCTTAATACTCTGACCATTTATGCGCAGCGGATCCATTAAGCTATATCTTATTGTATATACTATTCATTCATACCCCGACATATCAATATAAATGCTCTCAATTGTTTTTTGAATGGGGAAACTTTTTCAAAAAGTAACATTTTGAAATTGTGACTGACTACAATGAAAGCACAAAAGTCCTCACAGTTGGGTCATTACGTTTTTGAAAATAGGCTTTCACTTGCGTTTCAGAGTTATTCTTCAGAAATAGTAGTATAGTAGTAGAGTTTGACTATTATAACAAAGCAAGGAAGAAAAAAAGTGGAATCAAGACTTGGGGTGAAAGCTGTACTGTTTTTGTGAGACGAAGTAAGCGCTTTAAAGAAATAGGAAGAAAGGCGTCTATGAAATCTTTGAAGGCGAATATTGAGTTCACACACACACACACACACTCATACACATACAACCCAACAAAGGACAACGCAATGAACGGCCAAGGTCTCCTTGTATTCTCTTTCCACAATGACCCTTTTTCATCTCACTAGCAAAGGGCTGACAATGAATAAAAGGAGTGAAAGAATGAAGCAAAGGAAACACAAGAATTGAAGAGAAAGAAAGGGAAAAGACGAAAGAAAAGGGGAAAGTGTGCTTCCATTGTGCATTGTTGAGTGAAAGACAATGGGACGTCAAAGAATGAGGTTTCAGCAGCTGGAGCTGTTGTATTACTACTACCATATATGTATAAGATCCTTATGTAGTAGAGTATTATCTGAGTGTAAAAGTACATAGAGGTGTACTCCGGTAATAGGTAGAGAAAGTATTATATAAAGGGGGGATGGAGAAGAATAGGAATGATTGAATAAGGGTTTTTTACGGCGGTTCCGCAAAATTTTTGGATACAATCATCTTCCACATCCATACAATGACTGGCTTTGATTTTCTATATGAATTTTGACTGCCAGCTGAAAATTTTTGGGTTGCTTTATCAGCCAAAATCATCATCAGTCTTTTTATGTGCTATTATATGGTGAGCATGAATGTGAAAGGGTGGTTTGGTTTAGCTCGTGATGATGAGATCCAGCTGCATAAAAAAGTGCACGTGATAAAGCCCACTAGATGAACTACGCGGCCACAACATTCGTAGTACAAAAAGCGTCATGAAAATGAACGTAAAATGCTATGCTACTGCTATGAAATGTTTTTGCTACTGGATATGAAAATAGTAAAGAAAGAAGGTGGCTTTAAAAAAATGATCTCATTTGAAAAGTTGGATTTCTACGCAAAGGGGAAGGAAATTAGAAAAACAATAATTTGTACCCCATTTTTATTGATAAAATATAACGCGATGAAATTACATTTATTTTGCTCAGTCTTAAGACATCTGATTTACAAAGGTGGGCTTAAATTAGTTGTTATATATAAGTACATATTACTACATGAGTACAATGACCCTTGTAACAATTATATCATGAGATGATGAAGACATGATATTATGACACCTCGATACACTAATTATTTCGTTTCTACAGGAGTAGTAGCTACAATTGCGTCATCAACTGGTGGAGTGGTCGCTGCTTCCAGCACCCACCGGCCAATCCTTTGTTGGGCAAACCTTTTATCAAAATCCTCTGCATTTTTACGATTAACTTTTGAGTCATCGGTCGTGATTCTAATAGATCTCTTCCTAAAGGAAGCATTATTTGTTGATCTAGATCTTGATGTCGAGCTGCTTGATTTTCTCTCTAAAGCTCCCCTTTTGAAAGAGTACGAGCGATGCATCTTACACAACCAGTCATCTTCCAAGTATTTATAAATCTCACGGATTTCACACCGTTTTTTTGACTTTGGCTCCAACAGCCTTTTGAGCAAACGAATGAGACGAGGAGTGAAAGCAAGAAAAGGTTCAGGAACCCGCAGTGACTTTCTTCGCAGCCAGTCGGTGTACTCTGTAAATCCTGGATCAGAGATATCAGCCCGGTCCCATGGCTCACTTCCCGTCAAACAAACAAACAAAAGGATCCCGACCTGCCACACATCTGCTGCGGAATGGGTGTAGTAGTTCTCATGAACAACGAGCTGGCAAATCTCTGGAGCACATGAGGACGCACTCGTCTCCATTGTTTTACTCGCCAACGTTTTCTCTGGGTAGGTTGAGCCAAAATCACATAATTTGATTTGAGTAAAATTTTGTTTGAACACGAGCACATTCTCCGGTTTCACATCTCGATGAACGAGCTTCATACTATGCATAAATTCCAATGCGGATGCCACCTGCTTAGCAATTATTTTCACCTGAGCTTCAGGTAAGCAAACTGTCCCATTTTTCAAAAACTTGTACAAATTTCCAAAAGGTGCTTGCTCCATCGGAAACACGAAGCAATCATCCCAAATAAAAGATACATTGAAAGATTTTACAATGTTGGGATGCGGAGAGAGAAAGTAATTGTAGCTTACTTCCTGCAAGAAATCTTCTCGAGTTGTGCTTTCTTGTGCGATGACTTTAAGAACCAGCCGATCCGTTTGTTTTTTCACAAGAAGGACTTTTGTATATGTGCCTTCGCAGAGTGTCTTAATTATCTCAAACTCTTCCGGAACTGCAAGTTCCTTCAGCACTGGACATACTTTTGACATGGTCACTGAGGTCGAGTTTACACTAGCTGAGCGACGCCTTGTGCTGTTTCGGTGTAGTAAAGGCTTTTCAACACTCAGGCTGTTGCTGTTGGAGCTTCCGTCCCTGTTTTCGGAAATGTTACGCGTAGGGAAACTAAATGGTTTTGGAAGAGTCATGCTTGTAAATCCTCACTTGAACATTTGAAAACTTTTTGTGTGGCGATATTATTGACTTATTTCAGTTATGACAGTTTTAAAGTTTTGTTTTGAAACGTGGATACAACGACTACTCTCAAAAGCTATTTCATGCTAAAGCGGTTTGGAGAGTGACTGAGAGAAAATACGATACTCATCCTTGTTTTATACTCAACTCAAAAAAAATCATATATGCATAAGAAAATGTAGAGAATATGGTATCTATCCCAAGTGCTATTCTCAGTCAGTCAGCTAGATCGTTATGAAACTCCAAAAATAAACCGATATATGTATACAACTTAAACGAGACTGCCTCTTCATGCTATGGTGTTTGGAAGCTAAATCGACCAGTGATAACGGGTTGGCTTGTAATATGATGATGATGATGATTATGCAGTCAACACACACATGTTGATATGATCACACTTGGCTTATTTAATACTTGGCAATATGGTTTTCCTTGAATGATAAAGTGAAAATCGTAAGTTTTCCTCAAGAGCCCATTATTTACTAAGATCCAAGAACGAAATCAACTTTTCCTCAGTTTCGCTGGTTTTGCTAGATTTATGATTTCCGAAGTAAAAAGGAAGATACAGACAATCTGCAATCATTACCCGTAATTACTTTGCAAACTTTCAGCACTTTCCCTACGCTGGTCTGGTAAATCATAAATCTGGATGGATGTTGCTGTTGCGTTGCACTTTCGATTCGATAAGGAATCTGTTGTTCACAACCAAACCTGGTTCTTCTGGTCTGCTTATTTCCAATATGATTAGTCTCGGAATTTCTCATTGATTTTTGAGAAACTACGTCATTCATTGCCCAACTAGCCATGAATTATGTTTTCAAGGGAGAAGGTTTGTTTATTATTGTTTCTCAGAAAATGCTATTTTTATGGGGATCATTACGTAAAACAAGTATGCAGTATATATTGGCCTTCATTAATCTTATTCTGGGAACAAAACATTTTGGGGGAAATCTTGTGACGGGTTTGGTTGGGGCAATGATTGAAGTTCAAAGGATCATTTTGGACTAGACGTATTCTGGGATTTAGCATTATTTGCAATCGGGAAAAGTGACCAGGATAAAACTCATCACCCATGAAGCATTTAATATAGCACACACGCGTGTGTGTGTGTACAACTGTTTCTATTTTCGGAGAGGGAACGATCCGATATGCGTATGTATATGTAATTCAAAAAGAAGCCGGAGGAAAACAACATGTTATTGAAGAGATTACTAGTTTTTACTTACGCACAGAAAAAATCTGGACCGGTCCTCTGCTGTCTCTCTCTTAAGGATTAAATGAGAGCGACACGTGGTTGTCGAGCTTTTAATTGTGAAATTTTGGCAAGGACGACACCACGAAAGAAGGTTAAGAAGATAAAAATCGAGATCGTCTTTTTTGCTTTTATGCTCCACGTACCAGCAGTCTAAAGAGGTGCGTAAATCTAGCCAAGCCAAGCGTATATTGGCAGAATGCGTATGCCTATGTATGTCACGTATGCAATGCAAAAACTATCTTGTTCACATGAAAAGTGAAAGGACAGGATATATATTATTTTACATAACAAATTACCATTCTTTTTCAACTTGTGAAATTGTATCAATGTTGATTGTGTACACATGTACTCTCTCATATATTATGTATGTACATAGGACACAACCGTTTTTGAAAAGTGCATGTAATGTGTCACACACACACACACAGAATACGCATATAACAGATGTGTGTGTATCCAAAAAATCTGACTCAACTTCGTGCGTGTGTGTGTATCTCGCCGCACCACTTGTCTGTGTGTGTTCCGCTGATCCGGATTTTTATGATTCAAAAGAAAGATGTGGTTCTCTAAAGTCTTATGTGGATTTGGGGGTCGTCATCTAGGAAGTTCATCTTTCCGTTGGCATATGGGTGATGTCGTCCTTATTTTTTTTTATCGTTTCAAACTGTTTGTTGCCCTAATAAAACGTTTCACTTTGTGGAAATGGCACAAACAGAGAGAGAAAAGCGTAAAGTGCGTAAACTAAACTAAATACTTATGATTCGGACAAAAAATAACAAGATTATGAGAGAGCATACAACTACCGCATTTATCTAATTTAAGTCTTGTACTTATATACACAGAAAAGAAATACATAAAAAACCAATAAAATCTAGTTTTGGTTGCTCCACGTGAAGATGCGTGAGCGGATTGATGCGTGTGTGCTCAAAGAAAAAAAATGTTTTCGGAAGGAATGGACACATGGGGTAAGATGTATAAAATTAGTCTTGTGTACTACACATGTGAATGTGAATGAATATCCACCTTTTACCTCTTTCTTAATAAGATAAACAGGTTGACAACCGTGCATTTGTCTAACCTCAAGTGATTCACGCCGGTATGTCAGGATGAAGGACATTGAAAGTGTGTAAATTAAAAGAGTATGTTTCTTTTCACGTGTTGAACTCGATTTTATGACAATTCAAATTTCTGATTAGCACAAGTCTTATTAAAAAATAGTATTTATATTATAACATCCGAAATTAGGACGAGGGAGGCAAATGAATTCAAGCGGAAAGTTTTACAAATGAACAAATTTACCTCATTGAAATGAACTATATAGCCAAGTTGGAATTTCCACCTCTCACTGCACCAGTGTTTTGTGATGTTGTGGAATGTCAACGGAAACCGCACACAATCTCTTTGCATATCTATATTTGAATGTTGAATGTCGTTTTTATTGGCAATGAGTGGTAAGAATTTACATTCTAAATTTTAAGTAATACAAGGCTTCGGATTCTATTTTCACAATTTTTGTGTGAAATTTGCCGAAAATGTGTGGCCCTCAAAATTATCAAAACATGGTAAAAAAAAGGTGCAAATTTGTGGTATTAAACAAACCTATTATTTATACACTTTGACGGATTGCATTCATTGGCAAGAAAGATGACTTATGACCCCGCAAGTAACCCAGTACTGCCAACCAAAATTAACATGAGAGAGAGAGAGAGAGATCGAGAGATGCATCTCGCAACAAAGATTGTTACGCCTCATTTGTCACCGTTTGAGTTTGGTTCAAGTCATGCCAAACGGCACCAGATAGGAAGATGAGAAGGGAAGCAAGTAAAAAACGTCCCAGGAAGAGAGAGAGATATCTGTTAACCTACATCGAAAAACTGAGATTGAGAATAGGGAATATCGCATCGTCGTATTGAGATATGATATTGACAATCAATATAACTACTCCCATGTAGTTTGGTAGTGCCACAGCATTTCAAACTTTTTGCTGATAAGCAATTTATCTGGAAAAGTTATGGGTTTGAGTATATTACACAAATTACGCGAGTCTCCCTGAACATGAAGTACTAGAGGTTGCGTGTCTCATTCATATTGCAAAACTTAAGTACGTGCAAATCACATCGTGTTTGTATGTAGAACAACATGATTTTTTGCTTCCTCTGGAACACATCCAAAACAAAGAGAGTCGTAAACCGATGACGTCTCACAATCCCTTGAGATTTTTTAAGTTTTGTCCCAATTCAAATAAAAAAATCCCTCGATATATAGTCACACTGTACAATCACTGACTGATTGTAATTTGACTTATGTTGGCTGGAAGAGTAGGCAGGCAAGCTTGTTGTTGAAAGTGACAAGAGTGTCAACAGATTCATCATGAAGCTAAAAACCGTATCCATTTCATATTTTTTCGATTTCAAGTATAAACACTTTAGCTCATTTGAATTTCACAGAGCTTGGAAATTGTCCGCATCATCAACCAACTTTTTAACTGCAAATTCAGATGCATCATTTCAACCTTATGAAGCGTTCAAAATAGAAGTGAGGAAAGGCTAGGCTAGGATATGCGTATTGTATTAGAATGGCTTGAGAATGTATATATATTTTTTATGTGTACAATAATGTACATAACAAGAACAACATGTGGTGAATCATGACATGATTTCCCCCATTAGACTTTCATCTTGATGACCGTCACATACACATTATCACATCGTTTCACTACCAAACTACCATCATGATCGTTTTACCACAAGACAAGGTCCTTATTACTATGCATGCAGCCATACAACTTTTTTATACACACAAGAAACATTGTAATTCAGGGTATTTTCACATCCTTCAAGCTCATTGTCAATGGAATACTGTTTGAATACCATAAGCATATTATGCACTTGCCTTAAACTTCTCCCCTCCTTCAGCAACTTCTCTCCCAAGTCCCAAACTATTCAATATTTACTTTTTATTCACTGGGAAAACAGTGTGTTTCTCAAACAGTATTATTTTTAGCATGTAATACAACCCCATCAGTCAGATTGAGCACATATTTTACTCATGTATTTCAATTCATTTCGAAATCTCACATAATGAAATTGAACGCATCAAATCAAAGCGTATTGGTGTACACTCCAGTGGAGTATTAGTTCGTAGTTCGTACATAATGATCTTTCCATCCATCTGTCATCCAATGTGTTTAGCCCCTCTCTCGTTCCGTTCCCATTCTTAATGGTGGTGGAAGTGGGGCACATTGTATGAGTTGCGGCTACTAGCTATAAGCTACTGACGAGTGAGTGAATGAGCATCATCCTTCTCCCTCTCACCATTCCAGGCAGGCAGTAAATCGCAAAGAGAGAGACCAGGAAAAGGATCAAATCTAATCATCGGGAAAGATAAAAGAGCAAAGCCACTGTAATGGAGCTTGAATCGCTTTATTCAATTTATTCCATTTGTATTGTCATCTGAAGCGTACGCAATATGCCACGATTATTTACTTTTTTATTCTACTAACCAATCCCCTCCTTTCGACCAACCACACTATTTTTAACACCGACAATGAAAGTACTTGGTGAAAAGCTCATTGCAAGTCAGCAGAAGAGAGAATTAACTTTGAATGAATTTAAAGGGAGAACCCAGAGAGAATACTCCTACTTCTAGATTATGACATTTATGATTTTTTATGCACTGCAGCTTCCAATTCTTCAGAAAAATTTATATAGATACATATACACCCTTATAATATACTTTCATATTTGTTTTCCAAGTAATGATTTTCAGAAAAAAAGTATAAAAAACCAAAAGGACTTTCTTATTCGATGGAAATGAAGTGATGTGAGCATCATTGGTAATGTGGAACTATAAAAACGGGGAGAAACGGGCTCATAATTTGCGTCTCCCTTGTCTCATCTATTTTTCGTCATCAACAACTCTGTAATCTCTCTTTAATGTCTTCAAAAGTTTCAGTAGTTCTGACTAAAATGTGCAAGGAAAGGAAATTAAAGCAGACTTTTTTTCCTCCTCATTTTTAATGGCTAATGTAACTGTTCTGATTGTTACTATACATACGTATAAGCACTTGTGTATCAAATTCCATCATTTACTTTTGCCAGTCAACTTATGCATATATGCATGTATTATGTGATTAAATATTTTCCATTTCTGATGCAAGTGACAAGTTTCCGGTTATACTAACTTTTTTTTTTAAATTCACTGCCAAATACGTGTGTAAAAAGTGAAAGGAATGCGCGCTTATCGACTCAGATAGAATAATGTTGGAAAGAAAAGTAATTCTGAAATTGTCTCATCAAATGGTTTTTTTAGCAAAAGGGAGCGCCGAGAACCGAGGTTTGAAAAGTTCTCACATTATCATATGAAAACTGTCGTCTCACTCGTGACTATGCAGAAAACAACATTTACATGCTTATGGGCACTTTAAACTTGCTGGCAGTGTGTAATCGACCTAATCCATCTTCAGAAGAGTGAAAACTTAATTAAAATCTCCCTTGGGAAGAGAAGGAAATGAGGTGATATGATCAAAGTTTATGGGCCACTCTCACAGATATTCATTTAGTATCCTGCTTTCCCTGGAAGCAGCACAGTCATAAATCTTCCCCTTCATTAACGAATTTTCATGATTATTTTTTCTTGCTCTGAATCAACTATGTACTATTTAGCGCCTCCCAGTGTTTTAAAATGTGGGACTTTCACAGCTCATGCTCATATTCAGAAGCAGCATGGCCATGGTCGAACTGGAAGCTGGAACAACCGAACAACGTCGCGTCGTTGATAACACTTCTTATAAGATGCGCGTTCGTTGTCAATGAGACGATCGATGTTAATGCATTTTTGCAATGTAACTTGAATAAAATCCTTTCTAATTAAAGTTTGCCAAGTCGTCTCACAACACTTGTAAATTGCTTAATACATACACTAGTGAAAGCTCTTTCTCTGTCTAGTTTGACATTCATCAAGTTGCGTTTACAAAAGTGTTGTAATCCAAAGCAAAAGTCAAACTTGGGGTGAAATGGCTACTGAAGTCACAAACGCAAATCTTACTACTCCCGGGGCTCCTGAATTACAGAGGAATTCTCTACCACATGATATAAATGTGATGGTTGGCTCAGGCCCTTTTGTGGACAATGAAGGGAACGTTCTTCAATACGCAACTAATAAAGTTCAAGCCGCGAAGGAAAAGTATTGTCAGCCATCACCAATTTCTCGACTGGCCGCAGCAGCTGCTTTCTCAAATGTAATTCCTACTGCTGGAGGATATGCCATTAGTCGGTGCAAGGAGCCACAGGTTGACTATCCAGAATGCTGCATGATGTACGAGGAGGAACGACCCTGGGTTTTGGGAAAGATGAATCCTGCTGCATTGACGGATCCTGAACCTGAAGAGGCCGTTGTAGAAGAACCTTTGGTGGAAGCACCTACTAGCATTCAAGATGTCAAAGAAGCACCAACAGTCGAAGATGAGAATAATAATGCTATAAAAGTTGAGGATGTCAAAAATACACCAAAGGTTGAGTCTGCTGGTGCCCCAAAGAATGCTCCAGTGACAAAGAATGTGAAAAAACTGTCCAAATCCAGAAATGCTTCTCCATCTCCAGTGCGGGCAAGCAGTGGGAAATCTCCCCGCTTACAACAACAGGACAAGGCAAAGACTTCCAAAAGTCCTGGTCGGTCTAGTGATCCTGCTGGAAAAATGTCGCCACGGACTGGAGCCAAGAAAATCGTGAATGCAAAGTAAGAGTTCTCAGCCTGCTGAATTCCTACATTTATCATGGTAAATGAATATAAGGCTCTATGACTAAAAACCCACACAGCTTGTGCTAGACCCACTTTCTCTTCTCTAGTAATTAAACATATTATAATGTTCATATTAAACTAATAGGTGAAATGTTTTTCTTTTTTTCAGAGGTGACCATGTGGAGGTAGATACTTAGAAGACGTACATGTATTAAACCAGGTTTAGTTTAACTCGATTGGATTTCTGTCAAGGAAGCACTTCTTCCTATGATTCCATTGAACTCATACAAATTGTCATATTTTTTAATTCGCACAACAATTATTATGAAATAAAACCTATTCTTTTTTGCAATAATACCTTATCAATAATCACTGTGCCTGTTGGTCATTCGATTTAAGAGGTACATTGGTACAAATATGTTATGTGCGATTATTCATGCTCTAATTTAAAACTTGCGATCGAATCCTTAATTATTTATAATTTAATAACCCCTAAAGTCATATGTATGTGGATTAGTGAAGGGCTCCCACATATTTGTCTCTATCGAATGCAGAGAGTTCCGCATAAGTACAGAACAAGCAATTACGCATACTTTTTGTTCCAACTTTGAATTAATCTTTAACGTCAAAATATTCATATAAAAAACTCTAAAAGCATCATGTTGTATGCATGACATAATCATTGTCAATTCTTGTGTTAGCCAAGTGAGAATAAAGGAGGCTGTACAACAGAAAGTATTCTCTAAGCAAATCGAGCCAAGCCTTACGACACAACAATAAGAAGTAGAGAGAGAATGTGCATTATTGTAAGAGAGAGCGAGAGGAGTGAAAAGTCTATTAAGCACGAGGCAATTATCGTCTCTATTGTCCTGATACCCGTGTTCCGACAGAAAAGATCTCAATATTATTATGTACCACATTCTGTGCCATACAACAACACAGAAGCTTCTCTTACGCTTCGTTTTCTTGTATTTTGCTAGCCTTCCTCCTCTCTTTCTTTCACGGCACCAGAAGCAATGAAATGCACTTTTTGTAAATATACCATGAGCATAAATACATATATACATACATACTACATCTAGTAAAATACTCAATAACATTGTTCACTTTACGTGTTTATACGCTCTCCTCTCTCTCTCTCTCCTTTTTTGCCGTTAAGTCATTGCTTTGGCTCTGGCTCTACTTGCTTCTGTCTACTTCCACTCTGTTTGCCGACAGATTTATGCTAGTTGTTGTTTGTTACACACAACAACACAACAGCGTTTATGCATAATAATAGAGATAATATAATACAGTGTGGGCATACATGACACATATTGCATCAGATGCCAATAATAAAACATTGTTTTGTTCGATACCTTCATTTCATCCACTACTACACACACACAACACTACTCCACCTTCCTTACTAGCAAAGCTCAGTCAATAGCCAACAAAAAACTAAAATAATTCATGCAACCAACTATAAAACCTCTTCTGCAGTGAACAGGTGTATTGTTCGACTTTAGCTTATCTTTTTACCACCCTTGGTAAGTGCTAATGGCGATGTACTTATTGTTAATGTACAGCTTTTTTGGAGTTTGTGTGACTTATTGTGTGCCTTATTACTCAACAAACTTTACTCCAGCACTTTAAGCTAGCTCTAGCATAGCTCCCTGCTCCCATTCTCTCTTTCGGTTTGGCATGGCTTTACGACTTCTTTGTTGCATTGCACCTCATTCACCACCACATCCACATATTCTATGTGTAAACTTGGGACTATCAGAGGAGCAAACAATGAGGAGGGGTATCATGATAATATGATGTAAACAAAACAAAATCTGTGTTTTATTCCATCTCACTTTCATAAAACTGTCCATGATGTACACACTACTGCTCCTGTGCTGGTCGCATACAAATACAATATTCACAGAGGCGAACATGAACATCATGAACATCATCATCATGCACATCGTTCCCATTGAAAACTCACATATTCCACAATTTTCTTTGTCGTCAGGAGCGTCGTCTCAAGCTCGAGTTCTCGTCACAATAAAAGACTCGAAACCCTTTTGTAGAGCACTGAAGTCGTCAATAGTGTGAATGAGAGAGAGAGAGAATGTACGAAACGAAGGCTCTTGAAAAGGAGCTGAAGCAAAAGCCATCCCTTTTTACTCCCACTGATGATGGCGAATGATGAAGAAGTTGATGATGAATGCATATGAGAAATAGAACTGAATTACAATCCCATGAAAATACACATCATATCACTCACATAATACACAACATCATATAACAACATTGTAGACACTGGTCTTTCCTGTATAGTTCAACCTCATGCCAACTTCTCATATTCTTTGGTCGCTGGCTCTCTTGCATGTAAATACAAGTGGTAATATGTGAAATCTAAGTGAATTTTCAAATGGCAATATTATATTATTATTATATTCGGACAGAGGCAGAGAGCGAGCCAATATTTTGATGATATATGGTAGTAAAAATATGAATGCACAAGACGTAGTTTTCTATTCAAACTAAAACACGTTGTTGTTGTTTAGCAGTAATTCAAATTCAGAAATGTGAAATGCAATTCAATGCTCTTTTATTATGATTATGAACACCATATTGTGCTATAAAGTATTGTCTGCCCTTCTCTTCTCCTCTCTCTCTCTCTCTCTCTCTCTCTCTCCACACAGATTTTGAAATATGGAATGCATATGGAAATAATACTTGGGCTCATAACTTTTCTTCCTTTTTGATTGTGTACTTTAGAAAGTCATGAGAAATCCAGATCTGCTAAAGATTACTGCTGGTGGTAGTGGTATGGTATGTAACATAACGTCAACATCATTCAAAATCATTTTATAGTATAGTTGTATTATATTATGGAGCTGGAGAAGAGAAGGAGGAAGAAGCACACATTCAAATTTTCTACAAAGGGACAAGCAAGGTGTTATTATTGCATGTGAATTGTGCAGGCATGATGTAAAGAACGTCGGAGTCCTTTGAATGATTCACATGTGTTGTAAAACGTTTCATAAATGTAAAGTCACTCTCTCAGCTCAGTGGTGGTGGTGGTGGCAGTGGCAAACTGCAATAAGGGAAGAAGAATAAGCAGTCAGTCGTCAATGTGAGAGAGTGAGAGGAGTAAGGATGTAAAGTAGTGGCTATTGGTGTTCACAATACCATGCCATCATATTATTGTCATCTTCATTCTCAGGAAGAACCCTCAGCTGCAGAAGTAGTAGAGGAGCTGTTGATGTTGTTGTAGTACAAGTGCTGATGCTTTTACTACTACCCTTTCCATATATACATATTATGCGCGTATACCACCGTAGTTATAATGTTGAATGCAATGTTGTTGTGAATGGTTTTTTTTTCGAGAGCGCTCCTTTGCTTTTTAGCTCTTTTTGGGAGTATATACAAGCAGACGGCTGAAAAATATCTTCCAGTTGCCCATACACTTTTACTGGGTTCACATGCAGCTACCGATCTCTCCATGAGCTACCCGTCGTGTTTTCTGATGATGGTAACGTTCGCGTGCTTCCTCCCTGCTTAGAATGGAATAATCCTTTACTCTTTTTTTACTAACTAGACGTACTTTTGTGGACGGAATTCGGATTTTTTTTGTCTGTGTTTTTGTAGTTTTTTTTCTCTTTTGATAATAGCAGCATTGCAATGGCAGTAGTAGTGAATACTAGTTCCATTTTCTCTGTGACAGTTTATTATAGTTGTACGGCTTCCAAAAAGATAGTCGCTGAGACAGAAGCCGGAAATGAAGTGAGGAAGAGACGGAGATTATGGTATGACAAGTGGTTCCTGTACGTACTAATTGGAAATCGTTATTGTTGGAAAATTGAAGAAATTGCTTGGGATCCTTTAAAAGGAATTTTGTGGAGCTTTTTTGGATAGGAAACATGTGCGCACTAGTACATCAGCTTCATATAAATCTGTGATTGAATCTATTCTTTTAAATGTGAAACGTTTAAAATACATCACAATGCGATTTTAAGAAATATATCTGCTACAAGTGATATTGTTAGCATAATTTCCAAGATGCCACTATCTAGTCCAGATTTAAAAGTTTTTGACAGCTATGAAATGAAAGCTCATAGAACTATCAGTGGAATATAGTGACAGCCTTAAGTGCCCTTTAAGAACACTCAAAGGAGCAAATATTGCACAATATTTTTATACGCAGGTTGAGTTACAGCTTGTTAGACAGGTGCTCAATGTCACATTTGGAGCAAAATGAAATGTACACACACAAACGTTTGACGTTGCAGAGGTGTGCTGAAGTTATTAATGGTGTTTCTTCAAAGCTTCTGTACATATTACGATGTTCAACTCGAGTGGTAGGAATACATATGAGCTTAAGGAATGAAGCCATCATCATCCATCTCATGAGCGTGCGAAGGAGTATGCTGAAGCTGAATTGAAAACCTAACGTACATAATCACATCATAACATAACAGTTCAAGAGAATGATATATGAATGATATGTGATTATATGGGAGATTATGAGTGCTGTTTGGGAAGCTAATTGACCTACCGTAACACAACATCATCTGTGATTCAGAGAAAAAAGTGCTAATTCACGCATGGGAAAACTCACTGTGTTCACTGTGATACCTTCGCGTGTACTTGGTTTGTGCAAAATGTGATGATTTAGTGTTCCTTGAATCAAAAAACAAATTAATGAGATTGGATGGATCGGATGGGACAACTTTATTTTTGGTAAGTTTCATACTGATGATTACTTGTGCCAACGTAGCGTAGGTAGATTCTAGAACTAATGACATATAATATGCATCTTGGAAAAACATTAGTACCAGTAAAGTTTCAATTAGGTTTGGACTTTGGATTCTTTTCATATTGCAATTATTATTACGACGAAGACTCTAAAAGGAAAGATTTCGTTCACTCCGTCGCCTTTTTGTCCTTCAAACGTTTGCTCCATTCCATTCATAGCATCATCCAAATTTCCATCCACTTTCCATTACTACTCCACTTTTCCTACACATTATTATCTTTTTGCATAATGTCCACATTGCATTAGAACTATTATTACAGGCTCATTCTCATGATGATATATCGTGCGTATATCATGTGCGCTATTCTGTCATGTCCCATTAATGCAGTGGTTACAGTTCCCACTCTTATATACTTTATACTTTCTTCGTGCTTCAAATGTAGGGACTCACTCCACTCACAATTTGAGTACTTTTTCCACAGTTGTTAATAGTGAATGTAGAATGTAATATAGGGAAAGCAAAAGAATACGAAGATGGCCAAAAGAATGGTATTAAAATAAGATGGTGGGATTGCAGTATGTAAAGTATAATCATAAAAAAAGAAGAAAATATTCTGTGACTTTCAAAAGTATTTTTCCTTTTCTTCGACATGATCTTCAAGAGGCGTAAGTGGTGGCAACAGCGTTAGAAGTTGGTTGAGAGAGAAAGTACCACTGTTCATCACACTCCTATACTATCTCGTTATATTATATCTTGGTGACATTGGTGTGTATCAA
The DNA here is from genome assembly GCA_964034955.1 of Orchesella flavescens. Lineage (NCBI taxonomy): Eukaryota > Metazoa > Arthropoda > Collembola > Entomobryomorpha > Orchesellidae > Orchesella > Orchesella flavescens. The sequence goes on from OZ035955.1 coordinate 35,964,342, forward strand.
GACACCAACCAGAGGAGAATGAAAGTTTGTCTTCTCCTATGAATACTATACTATAGCTTTGCATCATTTCACTATCTCCGCCCCTCTGAGTTTTGATTCATTCTGCTTTTACAGTATCATCAGTAAACCGTAAAGGTAACTCATCTTGCGGGTCACAGATCACACATTTTTTTATACTTTAGTTGCTTCTGCATGAGTGATAATGAGAATCAATGAGCACAAGAAAGGAAATGCGTTGACAGATATTTTTTTCTTTGGGAAAAAATGTGTGATACATGTTTTAATGAGTAGCGTCATGTAATTTTAGAGTTGAATATTATTGTAAGTGACAGCGAGGTGTGGGAGAAAAGCCTTTCCTGCTGCATTGAATGCTTTCATTTTTGTTTAGTAGGAATATAAAACAAGGAATAAAATAGGCTTCCATGAATTTCATGAGCAGCGCAACATGACAAATTAATAAATTACATCATTGTTTTAAGAGTTTGGAAGTAAAACAACAGAACATAGAGTTCTCAAGTGGCCAAATCTAACATTGAATAATTAAAATTAGAGCAAACATGGCTTTTGTTTTGAAACCAAACCAACATCTGTTGTGTTGGGTCGTTAGTCACTTGAAATGTTTTAAAAAATATAATGAACATAATAAGTACTCAAGACGACAGGTGTCAAATGAAGTACATATTGACGAGTCTAAAAAGTAAACCACATTCTCCAGATTTAGGGTTTCTAAATAGTGAAACTACAATCAACAACTGGTAAACGAACAACAACGAATAAAGTTGTTTGGAATACATTAACTATTTCCATCTTATCTTCCATACGAATTGAATCCAGCACATTGTGCATTTATTTACCTGTAACTAACAACTAAAAAAAGGAAAGAAAGAATGCTTTTGCTTTGTGAAGGAAGGACGTAATGTGGAAACATCTTGGTTTAATAGCTCACACCATTAACCACACCATACCAGCAAACAAGTGCAGTGTAAATACACAACAACATAGAGCAACTTTAAGGAAAGCAAGAAAGCATGCACACATTTACTTACTTACTCACCACACCACGATCAAATTCATTTATCTATCTATCCCTTTTTGGCCATGTATCAATATAATAATGAAATATGCTCATACAATAGAATCATCATTTACACAATATCTCTCTCTCTCTCTGTACCTTACGTTTTTCCTCAGTTTTTTTTCTCATTCAAAGACTCACGTTGCTATTATTCTCCACTACCACAGCTATTACTTACGTTACATTACGTATTGCCTTTTGCTTTATACACCAAAAATAAGAAAGGAGAACACAACATTCAAAGAAGAAAACGAAGAGGAAGAAGAAGAATAAGAGCGACAACAAAACTTGCACAACAGATAGATATACACACAAACGGACACAAAAATGTGTATTATTGAGAGGGAGAGAGAGAGAGAGACGCTGAACAGAAAGTAGACAATGCTTTTCCCGTCACATTACAATATATCCCTCTGTTGTTGCTTCTTCGTCTTTCTTTTGATATTTCTCTTCTTCTCTTGTGAAAAAAGGCACAGGGAAGTACGGACTAGATAGATAGATAGATGAATGGATGGATGGATGGACATGGACGTTTTCAAACAAAAATGGAACCACATCGTCGTCCTCCATGGCACAGGCACACAGACAAGGAGTTTAGATTGAGCTATTGTATTCAACATTTTATTGTGAATCTTTTTTTTCTCTTCTCTTCTTCTCTTTTTCATGAATAATAGTAGTTTGTAGTGGTGGGTTTACTTGTATATAACGATACTTAAAAAAGTGACATATACTCACTCACTCACTCATTCTCTCTTAAAACACGTTAAAAAGAGCAGGTTTGTGCATAACTGCAGAAGAGTTGCTAGTTGCTGCTACATATAAGTATATCCAGCTGAACCACATTATTCACTCTTTTCATTAGTAATTTTTATACTATTCAATTCCTCAATGGTTTATGAGGATGGATAATATAATAAAAATAAATATTTCTCATATTATGGTAAATCAACTATTTTGAAAAATCCTTATACATATATGCTATACTATCGCCATTAGAATATGTGAATCACATCACATCATATTATCATCATATCATAATCATACGTACTCTTTCGCTGGTATTGTCGAAGCTTCCTTTTTTTACCAGACAAGAAAAATGGAGAATGGAAAAGATTTGAGCTTGAGAATGTGCGTATATAAGAAAAATATACTGATTGTTGTGATTGTACTCCTTTTCTTATTGTAGTCATGTGTGAATTGTACATCCGTTACATTTCACATTTCTCCGTACACATATTGTTATCATTGTCTAACTTCAATTATTTCCTCTTTTGATGGGTTTTTCTGTATCTTTTCTTTTATTTGAGAAAAAAACTCGTTGTTGCAAAGAAGACCACAAGCAAGATTGAAATGGATAAAAAAGCACAAAAAAATGTTTTTTGTAGATTTAGCTAAAGAATTTTCAATCGCATCCTATTTAAACTTGATATCCATTGAACTTCAAATCTCTTTATGTGGACGTGGACACATGTATATACAAAAAAAAATCTTGTGTAAAGTAAATGGACAAGTGTGCTGGCGTGGCTCTGGTTCTAAAACCATTTTTTGTTTCCAAATTTTTGACAGGCTTTGGCAATAAAGAATAAGCAAAGGAGTTATGAATTCAAGATGCTTTTCTCAATGCTAATTGCACAATACATACTTAAAATCAGGATAGTATAAAGCTTTTTTTCTTCTCTCAGCAGAACCATTTTACAATCTTACCCGTCATGTCACCCGTGTGCAGCCTATGGCAAAGTAACACCCGTCTCGTCGCTTCAACAATGAAATCATAATCAATATTCCTACAAAGTAGATTACTAGTTTCAGTCCAAGACATATCGACGTACATTATATTATAAGAAAGTTGTATACATTGAGATTGGGCATCATCATCAGTCACTCTCTCATCAACCATGGCTTTTAGCCGTACACTCACTCTTCCTTTTGTTTTGACGCCCTTCTCTCGCCCTTAGTGGTAATATCGTCATTATGATCATCAAGTTGATCAGCTACACAACGGAACCATTTGTATGGCTTCCTGAAACAGATCTGTTTAAAGTGTACAAAGTACAAATCACCATCACATCACCGTTCCAACTTTTATATAGCCAAGTCAAGCCAAGACATAGCCAACCTCGTTGCTCGTGTTCTAGCCAGCTACTTTAGATTTGATGATGATGCTATATTCATTTTTATACTACATTGCATTACAATTTCGTCAACGTTTTGTGTTGTTGTGTAATAATATAATGAAAATGTGTCTATGTTTTTGCTTTCTTGCTGTGCTGCTTGTGCTGCTGCTGCCATTCAGTTTTCATTTTCAATGCTATTAAAGTCGCTTCTTCTGTTGTTTCCGTATATTTATTGTTATTATTTCCATAGATAGACAAATGAATAGATCGAAAAAATTTTCATTATGCATCGCATTGTGTACTATCCTTTTGTTATTGTTACTACCAACTGCTATTATTACATATATTATGATGTTGCATTATTCATCTTTTTTACGGGGTATTGTCTGATCTGCTGATGGAGAGAGAGAGAGAGAGAGTCCTCCTAATGTGCTTTTTTAAGTTATTGCTTGCTCGCGACCATTCTTTTATTCCAGGAATATGCAGACAGAGCTGCATACAATACAATATTATTACTTTGTAATAGTATGCATAAAAGCAAAAGACATCATACTCATAATATAATATACATACATACATCCAATCCAGATGAGTTTCACGTAGTATACTTATGTAAGTTCACGGTTACTTTCATTTGAATATACACATCTTTATACAATAAGCATGAATGGTGGAATAAGCTACATATATATATATATTTTTAAGTACACCATTCTTTTATTTATAGTTTGATATAAAAATGTGTGTAGTATTGTAGAGAAGAAAAAAATAAAAGAATTTCACTCACTATCTATAACGCACATTACTTAAGCTTATTAATACGTACTTGAAACTTCACACAAAAAGACCTGAATAGGGGTAAAAGCTAGACTTTTTGTGGACTGATGATGGAGTTTTTATTATTGTTATTTGCTCTCCTACAGTTTTAGTAGTTATGCTTGATGTGCATAAGCACTGCCATTTCCTTGCTGTAGAAATATTATTTTCTCTTCCTTTTTTTGCTTGCGCTATAGAATAGTAGTAGTGTAATGTAATATTGAATTGAAAGAGAGGACACAAAAGCCCCATACATGAATTGGTCACGGCCGGTTGTTCTGTTTTTTGAACCTGTTGTGCTCATATACATGCAGGTTTTGGATACAATATATATTTTGGACCATGTCAATCGCTTTGATGTGATGCATAATGGAATTGAGGTGGAAAGAGTGCTGAAGCAGTATATATTGATGAAAAATGTATAGGATGAGCCGGATGAGGGCAACACAACGGTTTCGGGGTACTGGATATTTGCGCTATGCACGATACAAAAAAATCAAGCAGTCATCAATTGATACTGATGTAATTGTTAAGTTGATCACATTCGATCTCCCGTTAATACAGCAGCAGTAAGATACTTTTGTGGGTGGAGTCATATGGTATGATATAGCGTTACATCTCTGACGTTGCCGCTATGTAGGATGTTAAAAGGGCAGAAGGAAAAGGTGGGGGATGAATAAGTGTGAAGTAAAAACAAGAACAGTACCGGTATAATTTGTTACGAGGCACACCGTTGAGCCATTATTATTACTAAAAAAAAGAATGCGCTTAAAGTCTGGAAAGTATAAGAATATATATACTGTACGTTCACTAAACCAGCGGTTATAGTGGTAATTAAACAAGAATTGGGCCAATATATTTACGGTATTACATCCTCTGAAAATATTCATCAACTGACTGTAAGTAGCCGCTATTGACAGATACACGAATTCAGCAACTTTTTAACCGTTTGCACCATATTGTAATTTATGACGTCTATGGACGTTGTTTATCATTCGAAATTTATCCATCGATCAACTATATATATGGTCTTCCTTTTAAAAGGTAATATGTGTAACATTTCGATTTAAGAATTTATAGATTGACCGGCTGCTGATGAGATCCTTTAAAATTTGTGGGTGATGTGATGACTGCGTAGGTCAAAGAATAAGGCTTGTGGCCTATAGAAACAAGCTTGCATCTATAGTTTTTAGTTATATAATATATGGATTACTAATCATTTTGTCAATTCAAACATGATTCAAACATATCGATATATGTAACAGCTTAAACTGATCACATGTTCAAGCTTCTTCAATTGGCAAACCTGATTAAGAAAGTCAAATTTACTTTGCACTTTGTTCATTGAAAGTATGCATACATACGCCAAAGTCGAAATATGTTGTAGTACATTTTAACTAAAATAAAATTTACACATAACATCCGAAAGAGAAAAAAGATACATTCAACCAATCTAAGCTCAAGATCTCTCTGAGGAGGAAACCTTTGCATATCATATCATACAATACCAAACAATAAGAAAACAACTTAAAATAAGATGCTCCCTGCTTGCAAAGAAAGAGAAAGCTTCACAATCACATTTTTTTCTTTCTCTATTTTTCTCACTTTCCTCTTCCACACTAGTCCAACTATATTTATGTTGTATTCATTCACTTCTTTTCGAGCAAAAAAACGAGAAGAAGACGGAAAAAATACGAACAAGTAAAATGTGAAATGGAAAAAAAGAAAGTATAAAGATGAAACATTTAGTGAGCACAAAAGATTTCTCCCTGATTTATGGCCCACTTCTCACTTGTGATTTCCAACTCTTTTTATTCTGTTTTCGCCATCCGTTTTCCAAACAATGGTTTGCATGTAATACATATGGATGTCTTGTGGGTGAACAATCTTTGTAAAAATCTTTTCTCTTCAAATGAAAAAAGTTTGCAGCAACTACTGTTTTTTTTTGAAAGACTGAACAGCTATTTTTATTACGAGGCGCAAACACACCAGCTCCTTGAAAGGTGTGGGTTTGCTACAACTACAACTCAAAAACCGTTTCCTTCTAAGAAGCATTTTCTTATACTCTTGAAATGTTTGATTGCGTCACAGTTTTTGTTCCTGCAGGACTGCTCCTGATTTTGCTGCATCAAATTGACAACTTCATTGCCAACGCCAATGATTAAAAATGAAGTGTTAATTATGTATATCTCGTTTTACACACATAACAGTCAAATACTTTCAGAGTTTATTATGCATACACGTGCGACGGGGATATATAAGTATATGTCTGTATTATCTATGTATATGTGATATGGGATGTGTTTTACATCTTGAGATTGAGTTAAAGGCTGAATCAAGGCAAGTTTTCAAACAATGTTGGAGAGTTTTAGATGGCTTTAATCCAGAAAATTCAGGAACCTCCTGAGATTATATAGTGAATACGATTTCAAAATGATTTGGTGTTTGCTGCCGAAGCACTCTTATATACACGATGAACAATGTCCGAGAGTCTAACATTGTGTTATGTATGTTGATTTGATATATTCTTTATGAAAAACAAAAGATTCCTTCTCTGATTTCCTCGCATTCATTCATCTATTCATCCATTGAGCCAAAAACTCATGGTTCTAAAAGCCATAACTTTTATCAACCTCTTTGAAACCTCTGCATCTTTCGCATTGTACACACTCTCACACACACATACACATGCTGTTGCCTTTACAATGAAGGGAGTCCAACAATGAACAAAGGAGTGTAAAAAGCAAATCCAGGAGCAACGCGGTGTAGTAGATAGACAGTGTATAGACAAACACAAACACATATGAATAGTTCAGTTCAGCTATCAACAACAGAAAAGGGAGAGAGAGGTTCCAATCTTCAAAAGCTGGAAAGATAGGATTGAGCTGAGGCTGAAAACTTGGTTGATGACGACCATCAATAGACATCAGTTATCACTCAAATCGATCTGCATCTCTCTCCCATTATTTTCTCTTTCACTTGCTTTTTCAAAATGCTACTATTGCATGGCTACACAAAAGAGCCATGCAAAGAATAGAAGAGAGAATACACTTCTCTACACACTTCAATTGTGTGAATAGGGATGGCACATTTATACACCATCATCAGCAGCAGCATCAACTCCAAAACCCAGATCGACAACAAGAAGACGAAACGAAGAGGAAAGAGAGGAGAGAGAGAGAGAGTGAAAGAAAGAAAAGAAACCAAAAACTGTATAAAAGCAGGCAAGCTTTTGTATTATGTTGTTTGTTGCCCAAAACATCGTAGGGACAATTTACAATCCTAATGAAATGCACAATAATATTCCAATGGTCGCCTTTGACAAAAAAAACAGTACAAATTCGAATCACATACATTTAATAAGTTTTATAATTTTGGTATAACTCGACTGTCAAATAACTAAAAAATAATTTGCAAAAATTATGCTCACCTCTGGTGACCAACAATTCTAATCTAATCCATTGCTCTTAATCTTTGCAGGGTTCAACCTTATACTTTCTAGGATTACTTTTTCAACAATACAGAAAAAAGGTAAGCAAACAAATTACTGTCATACAAAATTATTTTTGGTCTGTTTACATTTAATTTTATTACAATCGACAGCATCCAGAAAAATTGAAAAAGAGTTAATTAGTAACATATATGAAGAGGTCAAAACAGCAGTATACTGAAATCAAATCCGCCTCAATTTCATTCTTATCTTATATTGCCATCCCACATTATGCAAGGGAGTTTCTATCTCTCTGTATTTACATGTAATTTTTGTGTTAATTTACAAAACCAATGTTTGCAGGGGACTGTGAAAGAAAGTAGAATTCGCATGAATGGCATTACCAATATTTGCACTGAATCCTGTTATGTTAGTATGTGTTACTCGTTCATCTCAAGGAATGTAATACAAACTTTAAAGAAAGCTTTACTACAGAATAAATATGTACATACATACAAAACATTCAAGTCTGCATGTGCCTTCAAGCATTACATATTACTGAAAAGAAAATCTACCGGTGAAAAAGAACTCGCAAGTACATTTTTTTTGTATCATCAATGCTTCCCTGCCTGTATTTGGATTTTGGTGTATATTATTGTAAGAAAAGAAGTAAGGGTAAGAAAAAGAAGAGAGAATTTATATATATTTAACACAGTAACTTTCAATGCGTGAAGGAGAAAAGAGAGAAAAAAATATTTCTGTGTGATTCAAACTAAAGAAAAAACACGTAATTCTGACGAGTGAAAGGACACTCCAATTCCGTCCTTCTTCTTCCTTACACACACACACAACCAAACCAGCCATATACACTTTTCTTATACCTAGAACACTCTTACTCCCACTATTATAATGGTGTACATGCGATTATTGAGGTTTTAGTAAAAAAAGAGAAAGATGTATAGAATTGGAAGTCTGATTCTCATTTCTTATGATTTTCAAAAGAAATACTTGTCAAAGAAGAACCTTGAGCTAAACATTGTAAATGTAACATATAATGTAATACTAGAGCCTTGACTATACATATGTAGATATAACAGTCACCAATCTATTGCAACACTAAAAAAACTGAACTGAATGGGTGACTGAGTGTTAAAGAATATTACGGGGAATTGTGGCTTTTCACTACTGTTCCTTTACTTACTTTTTTATGTATTTGTATACACATATATACACTATTTTTTTTCTTTTCAACCGAAAATCTGAACCACTTCTCACTGACGAAAGCACTGCGTCGTCTTCACAGATTTTCGGGGCTTGTCAAAGCCTATGCCAATGTGTTTGTGTGAGGCTGGGGTATTTGATAGAATTTCAAAAAATCAAAGAACTACCCATCAAATCCTATATGTAGAATAGCGTGTGCTCAAAAGATTCTGTCGAAGGTGTGTGGAATCAGTTTGTGGGGGTAGAACCTCAAAATATACAAAATGAAGTAAATACGATACTTATTGATTCCATAATATAAAAGTTTAGATTCAAGTTTCTTTCACAATCTTAAAGGTAGTGCTAATGCCTAGTTTGCATGGTGTATGCAAAAGTACTTGGACGCTCAAGCCGAATAAGAAATGCGAAAGAGAGTAGTGCAATAAGTCAATAATAAATTTTAGCATAATATTGTCAAAGTTTAACAACGGTTAAAAATTAAATTAAATGTTTTAAAATGAAATTGATGATAGATAACGGATTTGCCCTGCATCGGTTTTTATACGTAGACTTAGATAATCTACTTACGGAATTGCTGATCTGGAAATCTTTGTTACCAAAGTCAAATGCATCTCTTTTCCTCATATCTCATTTTACAATAGTAAAAGATTACGTGACAAACTTCACTCCAGTTGTGAATATTCAATAATTTTATCAGGAAAGCTAGAGATGGGCTTGCTATAACTGCATCACTTCTCTTTTACATCACTTTATACATAATTTGAAGTTGAACCACACAGTAGCAACTAGCCTACTACTATTGATTAAATCATGATGATGAAGCCTAAGTAAACCGTAACATTTAGAAAAACTGGGAACGCCAGCCAGTGCATGACTACATGCATTTGTGCTTTGTTAATGATGGTTTAATTTACAGCATTCTCCATCTAACAATAGGAACTATATATAGAGAGAGAAGTGTCTTTTGTGAAAGAACATCCTGCATCAGCTTGCCCATTGTTATTCTGATTGTTCCCTTTTATTCAACATGAAAGCCTACACTTTTTTGTGAATGTTACCTTGAGAGAAAATGAATACATGAGTCTGAGCTCACAGTAAGCAGTAGTGACGAACGTTATTGTCCTCGTATGAAGCTTATTCACTAAGAGTAGCCAGTAAAAAAAGTTAAAAACTAGAGAGGAAACGGAGGAAATGGAGACAGTGAATAGTAAAATCAAGTAACAACTCTATAATACAAATTGCTATTATTTCAAGATGCCTTGAAACAGAGTGTAACATTCCAAGAGTATGTTGGCTACGGGACACTATGCTAAACAATTTGGTTCAGCAACAGCATAACAGTTGTAAACTTCAAACTAAAAATTGTAATGCTTCTTGGTCCGTGTCTATTTTTTATTTCATCATTTTTAATTAATTGATAGTAGGTAATGTTCAAATGTTGCAGATATAAGGTTATATGTCAGTTAAGTCCTCAGGAAAATAATTTAAATCCAACTAACAAGACTTTTAATTCAAGATTATGTATTAGCTTTATCTAAATGTAGCCTTGCCTTTTATAATTCCATGAATGCAGAATCTCAAGTTAGACTATGCAAAGCAATATACATTGTATGATTCTGTTGAGAAGAATCTTGACTCACAGTCAGCAATCGGATTCATGAAATGCATTTGAAGCACTCTGCCGGAGCAACGCAGGCCCACGTCGAACAAAGAAGCGTGTTTGAAACTCATACTTTCTAACCACTTCTGCAGTTCTCCGAGAGGTGGCCAACCTGATATGCTTTCGAGCCAGACGCTTCAGAATTCAGGACCCTCATTTACGTTCCCTACTTCCACCAGCTACTAGGAATGGAATATACGAGCAACACACAGTGACACACACGACACGTCTGTCTAGTAACACAAAACAAGCCACACACGAGCATCCCCTCGTATAGAACCAGTTTTAGTGCTACCTTGTGCAACGACTGAATACTTGTAGACCAACTTAGCCCACACATCTTTGTCTCTTTCCAAACTCTCAGTTCTTCCCAGAAGGTGTCGCAACATTAAAAATTTAGTGATATCGGATGGTTTGTGAAAATGAAAATGTACATAAGGATTTTATATCCAAACTTCACATTTTCGTTCCAAGGGAAGTAAATGTTTGACGGATACATGAATGTTAGGTGCACAACTTTTATTTCATATCACAACTCCTACCATATTCTTTGATTCTTCGTTCAATTTAGATTTTAGGATCGTGCCCTTTGGGAACTACCTGAATTTTTTAATGTCTTTCCTCAACGAACTTTGTTCGAAAAATTGTTAGAAAAATGGAAATTGAACTTGCAGAATTGCATACGGATTTTTAGAACGTCAGAACTTATTAGTACACGAGTCTCAAAAACTACCTCAAAAAATAGCTCAGGTACGGTCCAGCAGAAATTTTGTTTCATATAAACCAAGACTATATGTGTGTACATATGAAAAACGAGTTTAAATGTGTACTGTTGTATTAATTAGTTACTTTCGTTAGTGACCCTCCATCCTGCAAGTTTTAAACTTATGATCAAACTTGATGCTGTCTAATCGCTGTACAAATTGTGTGATATAAAATACTACGTAGAAGCTGGTACAAGCGTTTCCTGTTATTATCAAGGGTCATTAAATTCACGTGCATTATGCTATGTCTGCCATTTACGAACTCGTGGCTTCATCGCAAATCTCAGACTCACACGATTAATGTACGACCTAATGAAAGCACTATGTACACTCATAATACATCTATTCCCATTACTCTCCAATCTCTTGGCACGATAACTGATGTGCTCGCAGTTAAGAATAATATTATTTCCTCGAATTGAGGAAGATAAAAGGAAGGGGAAATTGTAGCAGGATTCATTAAGCATACAAAAACCTGCATGATTTTGGGGATGATGATTCCTGGTTGAATTCCAGTACTAGTGAAATACTTCACGGAGAGAGGCTTATATGAAGAGCGATAAGAGACTGGATTTTAACAATAATGACACAATAAATTATTCTTTCCAGGAAAGGTTTCATTTCTAGCTTTTGAATGGTATTGCATTTGGTTGGATGAATTAGAGAATAAAACTTTACTTTGTGGTATAATACATATATTTTCATTATTTGTAAACTTTAAGCCACTGGACGTTTAAGCAAGAATATCGGCTAAAGTGGTGTGGTGTGTAATATGGAGTGTGATATTTTCACTAATTTTCCGAACAAGAGCAACTTACCAGCACATGCTAAGATAGTATAATGAACACCACGCGGAAGGTTCTGCGTACGTGTAAGTAAGTACTTGTATTACATACATTTTGAGACTTTCATTGCAATGTCGGTTGGTGGATAATGTATCACATTAAAACGGAGGTAGAGGAAAGGATGAAACATGAAATGGCTCATACTTTTGAGAGTTACAGTTGACCTATTGTTCTCAAATTAACGCGTGTAGCCCATTTGTTATATTTTCCCCCTGTAATAAAATGATGCAAGTTGTACATGCATGGATGATGGTGGACCTCCGTGTAAAATTAGTGCGTTGTGCCACCTTACTCGATGCTGCTGTTGAATTGAAGGGCACTGCACTCTACTATATTCATTGATATCGGGAAGTTTTAATGTATGAAATGTTTTGGTACATTTAGAACCAAAGAACGGTACAAATATGAGGAGCGGTCAAAAGTGTCTGAAGTAAATAAAATGTGCATCAGTTCCGAATTGGATATAAACACGTACGTTGAAGTGTGTCCTTGTCCTTTTACTACCTAATGGCAGGGTAAAATGACAATGCATTGCATTTCAGATTGCAAGTGGGCTCGGTTGGAGTGCGGGATGGTAGCCGGTGCACCAATTTTAAGTACTCGCCACGCATCAGTTAGAAATTAAACCGAATCTTTTCCCATTAATTAATTAGAAATCGTTTTCCATCATGCAATCAGCCCTTTAAAGGTGCAGTTTTTCAGTAAGGAAAAGTAACATAAAATATACCTCCATCGAAAGGATGCGACGAGCTATTGCTCCGTAGAAATAGGTTGTAGTTGGAAGTGAAGTATTCTTTCTAACTCAAAAACTAAGGTTTAAAATGAATGATAGAGGGGAACATGTGGATTGTGGATTGATTTAGGTCGTTTCTTAAATTAGCTAGATTTGAATGGTTTAAAGGTGTTTCCATTCCCATAGCCGAAATTCAATTTAAGTGATGAATTGCGTAATATTACGTATGTATTTTTCATGATATGGTTGAATCCGGCTTTTCAAGAAGAAAATGGACTTATCATGAGGATTTTGGATACAAAGTTCAGTTAGAGAAGTAGTCGAAATGCGCATTATGTCATAACGTGATTGGAATTTGGAATGTATGTGGTGACATTGATTTGTCAGTAGCATGAAGATAAGTATGAAATGAAAATGTATAGTTTTATTTTTACATATTATATGCATTAGCATTAACGTACCGTGACAGTAGGAAAGGGTATATATAATCTTTTGAGAATGCATGAGCTGGTTACTTTTTAATCGTGTCATTTCTCTTCCTTGAGTTGAATTTGACACGGTTCTCTGATTCTGTGACAAGAACTTGAAGAATGAACTTATGCCATGACTTAACACTTTTTTCTAACTAAAGAAAAAAAATATATAAATTCTTCCTCAAGTGAATAACAAAATATGCAGCTACTGCTTGAGTACAATCGAATAATTACTTTTACCACTGAATTACAGTGAGAGCTCAAATAAACTCAACAATTACGATGCACAAGAAGAAATTTGTGATTGGAAAGTTTTTCTGGGCAAGCTTCTACTAGTTCTGCTTCTCAAAAAAATGTTTGAATAGTTGACAATTTTTTTTCAACACTCTGACTATATGGACATAGCATATTGCTGGATTGTTGCTGCATGTTCTGGCTGAGATCATAAACAGAATATTTTAATTACCTAGAAGTTTACATGATCCCAACAAAAGGGGATAGGATTTGGACACCAAAGCTAAGTAAAAAAAGTACGTTACGAATGTTCCCTTAATCTAGTTCACTCAGTCAGAGAACACGATAGTTGAGCACGGGAAAGATGAATGTGAGATTGGGAAGAAACGTGAAGAGTTATAAGAATAGATACTTGAGACTTGAATTCATACCTCGTAATCGCTAACCCTTTGTGTCTGTCATGTCGTGCACGTACACGCGTAAAAATGCATTTTTACTTCAAATGGGACGTGGCTGCATATATCTATTTTTTGAGGCAAGTATTGGACAATACCTGTACTTGTGAGTGATGAGTAACCATTTATTTTGGCATTTTTTGCATTTCACTAGATCATTTATAACATTGAAGTTGCTTGACTATACTATAATATGTGTAGAACAGCGAGATAAGTTGTGTCGCGAGATATGGACTTTTGTGGTACATTTTATTTTTGTCATGAGTTTTTGCTAAGCTCTAACTCAGCATCGTCACAAGGGACTGAAGTTTCAATATTTGTGAACGGTGACATTGAATTGTCTTCTAATTGAATATTGATGTGAACTCACACCGACGTACAATATAAATTAAAGTACATATAAATAGTTGTAATGATTGTAAATAGTTTGTAGAAATTACCGAAAGATTGACATGCAAAATATTGTTTCAAATTATCATTTGGAGAAATATATATAACTTTAAAAGAAAATTCATTTTTATAGTCAAATTAATATTATTTATCTATACTTGTGAAGTTTAACACAAGTGAAATTCCGGAATCTCTTTTATTCCAAGAAACGAGAGGAAACAAGAGAGAGAGGACAGAAATCTCAGCATTTCATTCTTACAATTTGTGAGAGTTCTTGCATTGATTTTATGCGTATGGTATCGCCATGTATGTACGTGTATACGGTACATGTATCATTTGGAATATCTGTGTGGAAAGCAAGTTGCGATGCTCCATTGTAAATATAAAGAAACTTACAAATACTATAGTTCTGAGATCTATACCAAAGAGTCATGCATTTATAGACAAATGTAGCAGAAGTTTCCCTCTTTTCTCTCCGTTCATCTTCATGAATAGAGCCCCAGCCAAGAGTGCCTTGTGGACTGTCACTTTCCCTGTCGTTGGTTCTCTATGGGAAATGCGCAGTGAATTGAGGATGTCTTTTGAGGAAGTTTGCGCAATCCTAAAGAGATGTGTTTTTCACTCTCCTCATCTCGTTCTTTCTCTTGCTCTCCTCTTTTCTCCATCCATACATATATCCATAGATATGTACATTCAACCAGATATCCACTCTCCTGTGTCTTGTTCGTCCACACGTATTAAATCCTAATATTCTTACACATTTTCTCCCCTTCTTCATCTCTCCTTTCAGAGCCACCACAATCCAAAATTTTCTTCACGTTTCATATATACTATACACTTTCCAAGTTATTCCATTTCATGTAGATTTCACTCTCCTAGTAGAAGAGTAGTAGTAGCAAGCAACAACAGCAACAGTATTTCAACTTCAGGTGAGGGAAACAACCAAAAGCCAGTCAAGCAAACCGACCTTCTCCCCATTTTCTTTAAAGTTTCTACATGCTATAAACTTTTCCGTTTGATGGGATTTTACGTTGGTTTCACTCCAAGAAAGCTTCCACTTTTTACCGTAACTACTTATTTATGACAAAAGCTCTATCATGAAGGAGACAAAATGGTCGTGTGTACCCTAATCCTACAAAAACACACAAAAACACTAATTTCGCTCTTCCACGAAAGTTCTTCACTACTACACATTGCACAACTTCTCTCTGGGATTCCATTAATATTGAGATAACAATAGCAATGATACATTCAAAGGGTTGTATACATACATACATCCAACTAAATGCAAACTAAGACTGCAATGAAATAATATGCTTCTTATGACATAACTTGAATTCATCTTGTAAATATTGTTTCGCTTATATTAAAAAGGACAGTTTTATTACTATTACGTTTGTGCATGTGTATATTTTATGATGTTTCACAAGGTGCCTAAAACTTCAACTACACAAAATCATAAATATTCAATGAAGATTATGACCAGAACAAAATCTTCCAAAAAATATTTTCACTGAGCAATATATATAAGTACATTCATAAATATGTAGCACACCCAAACAGTTTCCCAAAAAATGAGCCCAAAAAATTGGTAAATATTTGCATGAATAAAGTTTCAAAAACAGTAACAAAGAGAACCCGCCTGCACATATCTAGTCACTCAAAGCCCAGTTATATTTATCGGTCATGATATTATTATGATGATAACAATAATGGGCGGTCGGCCTATTTTTATGCATTTGCAATGAGTATTCTCCATTCACAACTTCAGCTCTCGTATAATCTAGAGCGGCAAGCCGAAAGCGAGTACACTATACATACGACATATATTATATTATATTACATATATGGCCAAATAGACTCAATAAAATATTGTTTGCAACTTTTTAAAGTTATGTCTAGGAGGAACTATAGGACATTCATAATAATCTTTCATAACAACAGGACACAAAAGAGAGGCTGAAAGGTAGAAAAAGGATTTTATAAAGACGGTTTTGTTGCTTAAAAGAACGATGATGGTGTATAATAATGTGAGTAACAAAGGCTAAAGGGAAAGACTTGTTAGTCAGAATCCGCTCTTTTATGTATAAAAAAAGTATATACATAAAATAAGCATATCATATTGTACGTACGTGTCTACTTAAGTACAGAAAAACACGGTTTTTTAGATATCACATAGGAAAATAAAACATTTTGGAGAAAATGTTATGCATACATACATCCTTTTTCGGCGTGTGTGCATAATAAGGAAAATCACTTTAGTTTAGAAACTGGAGACTCACTCGACAGATACTTTTTTATATTCAAGGTGGAGATGGAGAGAGAGTCGAGTATAAGGCTTGTGTGAGAAAGGCCGGTGTAAGTAAACGATGCATAGAGTTCACCAGCATTATTTGCTCGGGTGAAAGCAAAGAGTTTTATGGGACTCCATTTGTCCATAGAAAAACTTTTGATAATTTATGTACATGCAAAAGAAGTGAAGTGGTGTGGCAGTGTAAAGTGTGGGTAGAGCAAAGTCTTCCGTTGCTTATATAGCTGCCTTGCGTTCATTCCTACTACCTTTTGAAATTGTATAAGATGATATAGATGATGATATGTATGATATAAGAGCATTATACTACACAAGCTTCACTATAAAGAAGCAATAGAAAGACGTTAGTTAACCCTTTTATATTATACAACATCCTTTCATCATTCATTGGAGCCTTGAGAAGGCTTCTGCTCCCAATGGAGTTTTGTAGCTGGTGGATATTACGCTTTATTATATAAAAAATGCTCAAATTGTAGAATAAAAGGTAAAAACTACATAGATGGTATAAGTATAAGACGAGAGGAAAAGGATACAAAAAGGACAAAATGTTTTTTTTTTCGCAAAGTTTGTTCCATATAAATTCATATATATAGTGATGCCTTTTCAAGGAGTTTGAAAAGTATCGTTATTGCAAATTGGATATATGATTTGAGCTGATATTTTCTTCGTGATTTCAAGGAACGTTGGTGGTAATGGTATTATGGTATAGCTAGCTACCCAGTGTGAAATAAACTTATGTTGTATAATTAATGTAGTGAATTCCAATGCCATCCAAACCAATTTCGGGGCCAATTAAAGATGTTTGAATTGTTGAAAGTTTGAAAATTAAACTGGGTAAATTTTGAAGAATGTAAAGAAAAATTTGTGACCAACGTTCGGCGAACCAAATCCAATTCAACTCAATCCAATCCGAAAAAAAGCTTGAAATTATTATTAGCTCCGTCAGTGAAAGTTTATATAGTTACTTATGATAAAGCAATTTATTGAAGCCCGCTTTTTATTCTCATCTCGCCAGGCTAAAAAGTTTTTTGGTCGCCTGTTGTTTAACTTTCTCTAGACTTGAATTGGTTGGAGTCTCTAGGAAAATTTCCTCACCATTTTTTTGAAAGTAAGAAAGAAAGCAAAGTTTCTTTTTTTTCAGAAAATCTTTCCAAGAAGTAGCAGGAAAAGAGAATAAAATGTATATGTAGTGGTGGCCAAAGTCACGCCTTTATGATTAGCTATGTGAACCAATCAGGTGTTTCACAACGGGTAACCACTCTGGAAACTCTCGGAAAACAAAGCCCACCTATTCTTTGCCTCTTTTAATGTACGCAACTCACACAGTCAATATTTTATCCTCTTGCTTTCCGTCTCGTCTTCTTGCTTTCGCTACTCTCTCTCTCTCCTTCTTTCTCTCTTCCACTCTCCTGCTTTATATATCGTTCTTCTCCTTCACTCAGGAAAAGTCTTTTTTGTGCTGCCCCAAAAAACCTCCCCATATGATGTTGAATCGTTGAATGTAATGGTGATGAAAGTGCAACTGACTGATGCATATGATGCTCATTCCATAAACCAAACCATACTGTACTTATGTCTGGTTCTGATTGCAGTGATGTAATAATACATAATACAAATATATGATGGTTTTATATGAAACAATATGAATGGATAATGTATTAGATGTACTTTCTCCAAGACAAGATAGCAATCTAGCTAGATTAAATTTTGTTACAGTCTGAGAATTTGTTAGTTTCTACTTTGGAGCCATTAACGTAACTGCTATATATATGCAGAGTTGGGATGAAGTAAGAAGTAATGCTAAGAAAACTGCACTTCTTCAGTTTCCCTTGACACTATATTCTCCAGAAGCCTGTGTTATTCTTTTCACTTCCGACCTCAACAAGTTCTCCAACAAGCTTTTGTTGGTGACATCCATTGTGTACACGTTTGGTTGGTGCATGTCTTCGAAACATTGGTAAAAAGGCTGCAACTTTGAATTGAGGCTTTGAGATGGAGAAATTGAAAAGAGTGGAAAGCAAGAAGGCAGCACTGATCCCAACCCGTTCTCTTCCGTTTCTTTTTATTATTTTGACAGCACTGAAGCTGCTTTTGCTTCCCATCTCTTCCACAAACGACTCTAGCACACTTAAATTTAAGATTTGTAGCTATAATATGTCTCAAGCATATTGTTGAAGAATTACTCAAGGTTTAAGACCATGCGGTGAGACCGGAAGTAAGATTGCGAATGCGAAAATAGGACCTTACGTACTATTGATATATAAACATACACACATTAGCCAAAACTGATGCAAAACCATACATAATACAAGTCTACACTCAGAAAATCATATAATATTTCGTATTTGTTCTTCGGCTTTTCCACTAGAAATGTGGAACTTTCCTGACTCATCACATCAGAAACCATTCAACATTTCTCCAAACGAGATCATTGATAAGGACAGCATGATTTTCAGTGATGATGTAGTGTGTCTGCATTCATAAACAGAAACTACTTTAGCTATAGTTTGCGTAGGCCACATGATTATTGACTGTCACCAACGTTGATATTTACGTGTTCTCCCCCTTTCCCTCCCAAGATGGCATCTCAAATCTCAAATGAAATGAGAATGATGATGAAGATGCGGATGATGATCATGATGATGACAGGGTTTACGTTTTGTTGACGTAGTCAGGGGACAAAAACGCACGTTTTGTGCTCTATAGAATTTCTCATCATTTTGATTTTAAACTGAGATTAGGAGGGACTACATAAAATATATGTGTGCAAGCATATATATTATTATATACCATGCTCACTCTAAAAAGTCGTGATACCAAAAGTTTCTTTGAATATCCCTGGAGGGACATTGTATTTAAATTGACATCTAGTAGTATATACACGCATTTCATAAAATGAGACAATCTGGCCGTGTCCTATCAGTTTAAAAAATCTTTGTAAACTACTCCTGTTTAAAATGAAGGTATTGTGTAGAAAGCTCATAAGCACGTCTTGCCTTTCCTTTTTCAATGTGCACATTCGACTTCGACATTCACAAAACTCCAATGAAGATTAAACCAATGTGCTGCTTCTGCTGCTACACAGTTTTACTCACAAAGTATACGGTTACAAGGGAAAAGTCATACGGTCGGTTTCGAACAAAAAAATATTGGGTCTGATTTATGCTGGTCGACGACAAGAACTGTTGGCTGGAAATGAGAATTTAGAACCATAAAGATAGGATATGTACTGTATAGTCAACTGCAGCTAAGCGAAAGACTCTTTTTAGTCAACTTATCGTTGAAATTCCACAGTAATTCTTCAAATATCATGTAATAATATTGCGTTGGCTGGTCCCGTGCTGATTTTAACAAGGAATTTTTGAACAAACCAATCGTCATAGGCTGAGTTGACAGACAGGAATGAATTCAAATTCCATGTTTCAAGGGAAAACACCAGGATCTCTGAGCTTTCCGCTGTCGGGGAAAAGTCAAAGAAGTGAGATGGGTGATAATCGCAAGATACTCATTTAATTGAATTTTCACCCTCCGCTGAATTCCAAATGGAAAATTTCATATCAAATATCAGCAGACGCGAGCATATATACGTGAGGCTTTACTACTACTCCTACTAGTACAGGGTATTTCACTTGTTCCGTGAACGAAATGTCGGGAATCTGTTCGCCTGTGTAAACTTGCTCTTTCCTACTCTCTGCACATGCAATTATGCACAAGGGTACGAAAAACCTATCAAAGGGCATTCACCAAATAAATAGATCATCTCGTGATGCATGACACACGCTATTAATAAGGTGGTGGTCGTAGCTTGGCACACATACGTGGTGGCACAGACACATTCTCCATGAAAAAAAAAGAATTGAGAAAGGGAGATTTCTTTCATTCATTCACAAACTCTCGTATTTAACTCCCTGTCAAAATTCGGAACACAAAAGACAAAATAATACGGAAACGTAGTGGAATTGTTTTGAAGCATATATACATATATATGGTTTTTGGGGTTTCTCGGTTGGGCTTCTTCGATTTTGATCAAATCAGCTGAAATGTGACTACTCAACTCAATTACTACGCTTCATCGAATCCTTCACATGATACTATACTGTGATATGTGATGTCATTGTTGAAAGAGCAAACATACAAAATTGGAGAGTAGAATTGTGTAATTTGCAATGCATTTTTTGATGGTGCAGCGAAAGGTGCGTTTAATTGGTCAAAGTTCGTTTTAATGTTGCTTTATTTGTTTTGTATTTGAATTTTTTTTCTAAATGTTCATCACTTTGCCACGGAGAAGTGTATGTATGGAAAATGAACTCTAAGACCCTATACCCAGGCCAGATTTTAAAAAAAGGGATAAAATAGTTTTATTTTACATTTAAAAAAGTTTATCAGTGATGCTGCTTCAAAATGAACGAAAATTACTTGAGCCTCCTCTCCGCCTGCTGCACACATGCATTCATCAATTCAATAATATACAAGCACGTGTGTTTTCCCCAAACAGAATGAGTGAAGAGGAGAGTTAATATAAAGCACATTTTTACATTCCTCAGGGAGGATATTGTTGTATTCAATAATCCTCCAGTGGCTTGATCAGCATGCTGCTGATAGTTGACACATTTCATTCGGTTGGAAAAATCTATCACCTCTCTTATACCCAAAAACCATATGTATTATGTAGTTATTTAATACATGGACACGCTTCCTGCAACCATACATTCAGTTTCACTTGTCGACACCTTTTTTTCATTACATCTGCTCATTCAAATGAACTAATTCCGTATGAATTTGATCTTTGAAAAGTATTTCCTAATATCATGAATGGAGTTTTTATTGAATAGAAGCATTGAATCGGTGTGATGCGCTCATTTGAAAATTTGTTTCATCCTTGTTTGCCACTCCACTTTCCCATGTACCTGCTTTAGATACTATTCAACATAATAACGACAAACGATAATCAGGTGTGGAATATTATTTTTCAGAAACACATGATACGAAACAAATGCTTCGTTTCTTTCTACCTATTTTTCAATTTCAATTCAGAAATAAAGTAATGCGGAGTAAAGAACGGAGGGCTGTAACAGATCAGGGAAGGAAATACATGAAATACAAACATGAATCAGTGATCCTAATGAATGAATCGGATTCCAAAATGTCATTCTTAGAAAAATGATAAATAAGGGTTTGAAGAAAGATTCTTGGTGTAATTTACAGAGGTCCATTGAAACAGCTTTTGTAACTATCTTAACTTCAGATATTTTCAGAAATTCAACTTTGCCAACAAAACGTTGTAAATTTTAAACTTATTCGGAATTGTAGGTAAATTAGCATGATGTATGATTTTGGTGATTGTGTCAATCGTGAGTTTTAGTCTTATTAGCTGTATTTTTTTTGTAAGAAAACAAAAACATAATTTTCTTAACAAACATACTGATTGAGTATAGCTGCAGTGAAAAGGTTATAGAATTTAAATGACGATGACAAGTTTAACTGTCATTGAAGCGGACAAATGATTTAAAAAACTGCCTGAAATTATTCTTTATTCCTTGAGGAAGGAGTAAAGAGCAGCAGCAATGTCAAAGAACATACAAGTGTGACTGAAGACGATGAGATGACGACCACATGCATCCCAGCCATTGCAAGTCCCTTCTCAGTTTTTTTTGTGCACATAACATTTGCAGTAGCAGGAGTAGAAGTAGAAATGATTCTAGTAGTAACACCAGCAGTTTTCAGTTTGATGCCTTGTCACCGGTCTTTTAATATTACTCACCTGTAGGGGGTCCTCGTACCCCCTGGAGAGAGCTGGATATATTGTTGTTCACATTAAACTAGAATACATCATGTGTATTTTGGTATACTCTAATCATGCTACGCTAGTTGCCTTCCTGCTCCGGTCGTAAAGGATGGTGCCCGAAGAGAAAATAAACTAGCGACATTTATATAAGGTTCAGATTTATGTATGGGCTATACGCAGATGATGTACTTCGACTAACAAATGACAACCTGACGTAGGCGAACATACTTCTAGGTTATATATGATGAAATATTGTTAAACATTTGGACTTTTTTCGCAGTTATACTTTGTACATGATGTATTTGCGGATGCCTTGACTTTAGTGAATTCTCATCACTACGTTGGAGTTCTTCTTCGAAAATTGACAATAAATGCGGAACGAAAAGATGGTACAGCTTACTTTTTGATGATGACAAGTAAACTGCGGCTGGTGATTCGCTCACCTTTCCAACAGCAAAATGTTTTTGGTTTGCTGGACTAGTCTAAAAAGCAATACATGAAAAACATATGTGCTTACGGTACAAAATATTTTTTCAATTTAGAATTCTGGATAATGAACTGATTGGATGGTATAATATTGAATATGTACATTTATATATATTTCTCCATCACATAACTAAATGTACTTACTTATCCATACCTACACATATTTCTAAAGCCAGGTAAATCTTTTGTCACCGTTCTCCCAATCCCAATCTTTCCACATTTTTCATACCTCATTTGAGTCAAGTCTCAAGTCGACCTGAAACTACCTTTCCATTTCCTTTTAATAGATGAACGGAAAAAAGTTTTCCTGATTTTCTTCTTCCGTCAATTCAAATCTATTGTGAGCAATCTTACAAGTGTATTAAAATTGATTTCTCACGTGTGACTGACAGAATTCAATTTTCTTAAAATTAGCTTCTACTCCTACGTATTATGTTATATATAGCATAATGACGTTTTCAAAAGCCACTTGTGTACGCCAACACGCTCTCTCAACACACAACCACATTCCAAGTTTCATGTATGTACTATGTACGTGATTGGGGGTGTCAGTATGGAGTTGAAGTAAAATGTGCTAATTTGCTTTACTATTATTCTTTCCCTTTCTCTGAAGATATGGTTGAGGTTTATGATTCTTATGAACTTTTACTTACTACACTGGTAAATTCTTTACGCCCACCAATTAGCTTTGAATCCACAAGATGACTGCATGTTGACGGAATTATTTTTAAAGGCAATAGTTCCGTATTTATTTCCACAAGTAGCAAAAAGCAATATATGTAGTGTAATTTCAAAGAAACTACCACCAACAGGCATAATAAAATATTAAGTATCATTGTTGTGACCCAGCACATACCGTGTGCGAGTAATAAGATTTTAATAATTCATAACATGTTTGCATCTACCGAATTGGGAAATTGTTCGGAAAACGAGAGACTCTTCCAGTGCCCAACCCATACAATAATACACTTGCAAACCATAAGCTTTGCAAAAGCAATCTCGACTCGTTGAATGTATATTTTCCTCTCCTCATTTTGAGTACATTCGAATAAATGGAGCCTGGCTGCCTGTGGCCATTGGTAAATATCCCCAAACGGTCTATAGATGAACGCCTCGTGATTGAAGGCTCACTGGCAAAAGAGCGTTAAAATACTCGACCAAAGACTTTGATAAAAAAAAAGGTTGCATTGCGTGCCCACGAATTCTGCCTTCTCATCACGTATTTAATGCG
This sequence comes from Orchesella flavescens, assembly GCA_964034955.1. Taxonomy (NCBI): domain Eukaryota; kingdom Metazoa; phylum Arthropoda; class Collembola; order Entomobryomorpha; family Orchesellidae; genus Orchesella; species Orchesella flavescens. Next base: position 35,988,365 of record OZ035955.1, read on the forward strand.
ATTCGGATTTAAATGGTGTATGAGTTTTGATGCATTACTTTCATCAGCCACATCTGAAACAGTAAATAAATAGGAAAAATATAAAGCTAAAAAAATCGTTAGTTGGGTGAAAAGGTTTAAAAAAGTGATTGTGTAAATGTGGCATTTTAGCTGGAAACAAGTACTCTAAAATACTCTTCATAACACTTCATTTTCGCTATACACTCACAAACACAAGCCGTCTTCAACATCCTTTCTTAAGTGCACCGAGTGAGTGAGTGAAAAAAAAGGTAACAGCAAGCTGAACTGAACCGAAAACTATTGAATGAGTTGGCGTACATGTTTTTATATGACGAGATGACATCCAAGAGCTCGAGCGGTGTGAGTAAATTTACTTTAGCCGATCTCAAAGTAACAAACAGCCCTATTTCGTTTACATTTCTTTGTTTACTCACATTCTTCGTTCCGGTCTCCTCTAATTTATTTCGGTTTCTAGTTTTTACTTTTGTTGTACATGTATATTTACACAGAGCAAGTTGTGTAGCATCTAGCAAAAACCTATTCCCACAACAGAGCCAGACCATTTTCTCATTTGAGCGGTTGTGGTGTAATGCAATGGTGATGCATGAAATGTGCCAAGTCGTTTGTTTGCTCTTCTTGTTCTCTCAAACACAAAATCAGAAGGCTAAACGTCGGCCCTTTAGTGTATATATATATTCCATGGGACCAAAGCAATATTTGGCTACTCCATTTCTCTCTCTTACATTTTAGTATGGTCAGAGCACAAGCTAAAAGTTTGCTTAAGACTTTTTTCTCATTCCCTCATGACACAATATTATTCGGAATAATCAGTTTCCTTGGGCTATGTACACACTTACTACTATGTTACATTTCGTCATATTATATATTTTGAATAGGTAGACTCATTTGATATTTGATACATATTTGTATTCTCGCCATCCCTCGATGCATCAAATCTCATTTTGATAATGTATAAAATACACTTGAATCATTAATGAAGGAGAGAAGTAATTTGCCACCAGTTTTATGAGATTGCTCATGCCTTTATTGTGTTGAGATTGATATGGCTAAGCTACAATGTAATACTGTAATGAGTAGAGACTTTGTTGTGTTACAATGTTGTGGCTTTGAATATCAGGAAGGGAATATGTCAATGGAAATGGCTAGGTAAAGTATATACAGGACAAATTGATAGCGTTTTTTTGTTGCGCAAAGCTTTCTTGTAATTAATAACGTAGCCTACAAAAAAATATGCAAAAGAAACCGCACCGGATTGAATGTGATGTGAAAAGTTTCGCAGAGGCAGAGCCGGGCAAAGGATATGCAAACATGCTAAATGAGTGCAATGTGTATTTTTTGTACTTTGCATGGTCTTTTTTTCAAGGCGAGCCGCATCATACGAAAGATTTCAATTACTTTTCTCAATCAATAATCACAACGTATACGGGCAATATACTTTCCTACGATTTTTGGCATTGGAAACAGTGCCAACATTTGTATTTTATTGACGTAAAGATTACATCGAATTATAGCAGCAATTACATTTTATCATGTTCAATGTTGGTTTATTGGAAGAAATATCACGGCCAGTAGTAAATTGCCCTTGCTGTTCTGACGCTGGACAATAGGGACCCCACCAACGAGGCTGGGATTTAATGCACATTAATGTTTTTAGAAATTATTTTAAGTACTCTCCTTCAACAAAGATATATTACATTTTTGGTCTCAAACCCCAAGGTCATAACCCGGTGAGTAATACTTTGATGAGAGAAGTATCATTGATGTACCTACATTACGCAATGACACTATCCATTCACCTTCACAACATGGAACGAAGGAAGGAGCAATCAAAAAAAAAGAAAGAAGACTGCTTGGCTACATTTTCTAACTTTTACAGTTTTCTTCACAAAAAGAACCATCCCATGTTGTCCCCAATGATCATTTTTCTTAACAAAAATGAAACGAGGGCAAAGTGGACATAATTTATTGGACACCAGTAATGGTAGTGAGTTGAAAAGCATAGATACATTCAAGCCATGTATACGAGCTAGGTTGCTAGAGTTTGTAAAATAGCAACTTAAGTCAGAGCGTTTTCATGACTTGTCTTGAGCTGTTGTTAAGAATTATAAAGTGCTTTTGCAGGCTCACCATCATCAACAACAGCAAGAGACAGTTATATACATTTATAAAACGTCACGGTAGGCTTTCCTCTCTTCTCTCTTTCCCAACTACCATTGTCCTTTCTTCTTGGGGACGAGTCACTTAAGGAAAATGTCTTTTTGCTTGTAATGATGTAATATATTTGTTTCATGAAAGAAAAACTTGAGGCTACCTGTGCTCTCTCTGCCTTTATATATATATCCTTGGATGATGGACACACATACTTGGACCAGTATAAGTATATATTTATACCATATAATATATAAACTACGGAACACGGTAACGAAAACCGATTCTAGCGACGCTTGGTTAGGTAAACTGTAGACTTTGTATCAAAATATGGTTGGGAGGGTTTGACTTGGTTGGTTATAAAGCCAAAAACACGACGACGGTGACAACATACACACATGGCTATGTATATTTCAAATACATTTATCTGCATTTATGCATAAGGCGTACTTGATTTTAAGCTGTCAAAGGAGGAAGAGAGAAAGACATGCATAGATAAAGACGATGACAATCATACGTATCTGCCTCCTGAATGTATGTAGCTGGGTACATGAATATTACAGTGCACATTGCATACTCATCGTAGTCGTGGCAGACAAAGTGGCAGGCAGGAAGGTTGTTGATGTTAGAAACGGGCATCATCATTAATCGTGAAAAACTGTCATACCTTTCACACCTGGACCGGAAAAAAACATTTTTTTTCCTTGGCGGAGCTGCATTGGAAAGGTAGGAAAATTGTGGAGGCGAGTGAAGCTAAAGAGAAATACAGAGAGTTTGTCATAATGGAGAACGTAACAACATATACATTCATATAACGTTATATTATGTTGTGTTGTGTGTATGCAGTAATTTTACCATTTTACTTCAAAGTACCTGTCTACCAAGCTCGCTAGTGCTTTTGGTTAATGGATGGTGTGCAAGGTTTTCTCTCCGTTTTTATTAACGACCAATATCGTCATTGTCACTATCACCATCTAAGAGAAAATGTCTTTCAGTTCACATCCGTCTGCCCATATCGTTGACGCAAAGGAAAATTGTGGGCAGGAGAAGTAGGAGGAGTAGAAGTTGACGACTATGACACTTAACTTTCAAAGAGTTTATGAAATTCGTGTGGTATTAGTCCGGAAGAAATGGCGTGACGGCGTAATGTAATGCTGTATTCTGATAGTAAATATGGTTTAGCTTGATTTAGAAAAATTGTCCAGTTATAGAAGTTGAAAATGATACGAAATGGTTTGAACAAATAAAACAACTCTTAATTGCCTTAAGCTTTTAGCTCCTCAGAATGCATTGGGTTTGAATCACACATGGATAAGATAAGAATTTGTTATTAAAGACAAGTCTAGCTTATTTTAAGCATGAATGAAGGAAAACGTAGAAAATTGTTTAACAACAAAAAATTACAATCATAAAAGGATTTTTACACTTTTTGAGTAATTCCAGCCTAGGTCATTAAATATAATGTACATTGTAAAATAGCACTCCAGCACCGAACCGTCCTTTTGCTTCATTGACTTTATGAAATCTTAAAACGCAACAAAGCCATTGTATTTACGGTGTGTAACAAAAACTATCGTCTTTTACATTTCTTTCTCATTCCATCTTTTGTGACCTCTCTCTGGTCTGGTGTGTGGTAGTCCCACCAATCCATTCATAAAAGGATTGGTAAGAAAAGACGAATCCATTCATTGTTGTTGACGTTCACAGAAGAAACTTTGTTGCGTGTACTTGTACCTACTACATAATGTACGCAATGTACGCATCCATCCATCCTATTCTACCTAAAACCGATATCATTATTACACATTAACTTCAACTCGATATGTTTTTACGAACTGCTTTAAAATATTTGTCATTTTTTGTCCATTCATCGACATTTCCTGGGTATACTCACAAATTCATTGAATAATGTGGGTGTTTCAATTTTAAATTTGATAGTTACCTTTCGAGTTCAAAGTATCAAACTAAACATTCCTATTTTTCCTTAATTTTCTTGGAAATTGTTAGCAACAATACCTGAAACTTATGTTTCCGCCTTTTTCACCCTCAGAGCCAGTATACCTACTAAAATACGTCAACGATGAACGATGATACTCCAGCTTTCAATTTAGCTGAAGATGATCTTATTCATTCATTCCTTTTTACCCTCCGTTCTTGAAATTTTTAACTTTAAATTTCTTGTCAATCCTGAAACCTTATCCTCCTGCTGTTGCTCATTTTACTAGGAAATTCCTGGAAAGAAATGAACTACAGATTGGTTGACGCACGTGCATTATAATTTTTCAAAAGCTTCTATTCGTATTCGATCCTTGTGCTGTAGATCAATGAAATAAATGTATATGTAAAGAATGAAAAGGCGATCAATGATTTGGGTTACACAAGTACTAATAGTAAGTACATTATGGTAAGTTGTTCCATGTATATAATATATCTGCATTATTTCATTGATAATAATCATAATGGTTCCAATTCCATGTAGATTGTGCAACAAGTTTAATAATTAACATTACAATAAAAGTAAAACCTTTTTCGGAAAATGAATTGCATAGAAGATGTTTTTATTTTTATCATAAATAATGTATGAAAATATCGCTTCAGTGACTGTCAAGCCATCACTCTTTTGTATACCCAATGCAAAATTTAAAAATAAATACATGATAATATGAAAACACCAAATCCACGTCAACTATGAAACATCCCATGCATACGATCTAGGGTCAGGCAAAAGATGAAATGAATTATACTCATGCCCACGCAAAATATGATTGATGCTGTATTGTGGTAATCTGTCTTTTGATGTATGTGATTTAAAAAGGGATTGGAACATGTAATCTCACTTTAATACATATAAATATACTGATGATGCAAATAATTTACATATTATTGAAATGTTGGAATTAAGTAGTAGCTCGATAGTGAGATGGGGGAAATGGAGGAACCTTGTAAATCAGAAATACATTTTATTTCCGTAGTTCTGCAAATGCTCAACGTTTTCCATTTTTGTGCTTTCCACCAAAATGTCTTTTGTGGCTTCAGAAGCAAATTAAATGTATCTAGTTAACCAGACCAAGCCAAAAATTACTTTTCTCTGGTTGATGACGTCAAAAACGAAATTTGAAATATTTTATGTATTTACTTCACTCGTAGAGTCGTGCATGGTCTGTTCCGTCGTGGCAAAAGTAGTGATAAAACACTAAAAATAAATTGTGGGAATCATGTAAGTGATATAATAAATATAAAATTGTAGGTGATCCTAGGGCGTGAGTGTTGGTGGCATTTTCACAGCTGCATTTGTGTGGTCTCCCTATCATGCATGACTCTCATACATACATTACAAATCTAATTTTTCAACAACGAGGAAGGTGAATGAGTCAGTTGTTGGAAGCTCTCTTTGTGGCAGGTTTTTTTGCTTTTCTTCCCACAAGAACACTTTTCAAACAAAACAGTAGCACAGTTTGTGAGAAATAATATAATAGCATTTGTAGCTCTTCCTTTTTATTACTCCACTACAAATTTATTACACCAATTTTAACGTGATCATATGATTTTCATACACAGCGCATGTTGTAAATGATGGTTTCTGATTCTGAGGCTTCCTTTACAATTCTTATGTAATTATGGGTTAACTTCATTGTGTCGTTTTGTGTAGCAATGTTTTTGCTTCCTATTTACATTTTGCACATTATTTTGTTGCTCGAATTTCGATTTTATAGTGATGTTTGTTTGATTCTATTGTAAAGTTTGTTTTCTCCAAATTCATTCAAAACGTTATAAAAGGATTATTTTCTTTACAAGCGGAATAGAAGCTTGTTTGCAATTTAAAACGACAGGGTTATTCTAATGAATATTAATTAAGACATTTATTCCCAAGTATTTTTACCCAATATCCGTCACATGTAATGCGTCGTCTCGTGCTTCTGGTTTTTTGACATTGTCTTGGCTGAAACGCACGTTTAGTAAATTAAAATAGGATTTGCGGACAGCTATCAATTTATCCATGCATTGATTTACAAATTATTCTCAGGGTCTAGTTATAAACCTGAAACGATCCTGGATATATAATGAATATATTTTACATAATAATATAGGCTATTCTCAAGCAGCACGGATTCACTTTCAGTTTTTACTTTTAACACGATGAAATGACGACAGCTCAATAGTCTCAATTTTCCGTGAAAATTTACGTGCTTCCTTTTGATAGAGATTCTATACATTGTAATACTCATATGTATATCTATGCATCATGCACTACGGACTACGGTGAGACAAACTCTCTGAGGATGAGTCAATCATCCTTGATTTGATGTGGCGTAGGCATGCATAAAATTGCTACTCACAGATATTTTAATTTGGATGGCTGAGTGATTGTGATCAATGATGCGACGCGATACACATGTTTATTTCCAGACAGTCAGCAAATCTGTGGTTTGGTTTTACAGGACTTTGAAGCAGAACGGAAACTTTTTTTTTCGTTACTCTACCAGCAACGTACATGATGATGGCTTTATTTTCACCTGTCAAATTTTGAAGGACAAGTAGTAGTAACGCAACGCTAACACGAAAAACGACATGAACTAGACTACAAGACATTTTTGATTTTTCATCTCGAAATTTGATTATATTTTAGTTTTAAAGAGACGTGGAAAATCCATTTTTTGTCGTGACTCAAGTCTAGACAGATACACACGAAACTGCCAATGTAAATCTTTTATCGTTGCGTTAACAGGTTGCAATAATTGAATGTTATTATTTTAGCAAAGCTATTTTTATTCATTTACTCGTCTCAGTTATTCCAAAATGTCAATCTTGAAATCCAAGGAATGTTTGGAATTTACAAGTGAAGAAAAATATTTTTATCAAGCAAGAAATCATAGGTATAATATTTCAGTGTGAATGAGATTTGTATCATTTAAATGTAAAAAGGAAGCGAAAAATACCACATACTGATGAGTGAAGTGAACGAAATAAGAGATGCTCACTCAAAGAAACGCTCCTGTTTGGAAGAAAGCGTGAAACAAGAGGAAAAAGGATGAGGAAAAATGTTACGCTGATTATTGCAACGTAATGCCCTAATACTTACGTAATGTGTCTTTCCTGCTGAGTTATCTGTCGGTTTTTCCTCTCCTTTTGCCTTCCTCTACCATTCGTTCGTATGTACATCTCCACTTCAAATGAAACGAAAGAGAAATAGATTCATGTGAAAATAAGATGTGATGAGAAAAAATCAAGTAAAGTAATAAGAAGATGACGACGAAGAAAGAGAAAAAGGGTCCCTCCGGCTCTCTCTCTCTCTCTCTTCTAATATTTTCATTTGTTGAGTACCTAATCTCTATAAAATCTCTTCTTTTGATGAACGATGAGGACTCGTCCATAAGAAGAAATTATTTTTCTCTCCCTCTCTTCGGATCTTTGCATCATGCATGATGAATGCTAGTTGCCAGTAAGCATGCAAGCGTGTGTTTATGTGCTCACAAAGGTGAAGGTCTCTTCAATATTTTATGTTGATGATGATGATAAAAGTGTTTTCAAATACATTTTTTTTGAGCTAGATGAGTTACGAAGGGTTCGTTTTCGATGGCTAAGGACATTTTATTTTGATCATAAAGAAAAAGATGCTGCGTAAGAAGTAACAAGATACCTGAGCTGAGAGAGCGGTCTCGTATGTGATGCACCATCTCCTTGTGTATCTGTTTTTAAGGGGTACTCCATCAGGAAGCAAGAAGTAGTATTTGTACGGATCATGAGACCAGAGCAGTTGTTGATATTATGCCGGGATGTTCATGATGATTATCAGAAGGACCATGATGATGTTGATGATGATGCTATAAGGTTTGTGATGGATAATGGTTAATAACGATGATGATTATGCCAAATCTCTTGCTGAGAAAACTCGTTTGAGGCTCATTGATACATGGTCTGATAGCTAGTGTTCGGCTTGTTGTGTGTGCATGTTCGATGTTCCCGTTTCTTATCTCCGTCACTATCGAAAACTACTTACAACCTACTTTGTACTTTGCTTGTCATATGTAAGCCGATCCAGCAACTATGGTTTGGTCAGTGCCCTAAAAGAACTGCGGTAATGGGATAGAGCGCATATTACTTACAATATACATACACTTCAGCTTACACCCTACCGAACAGACTTTTTGTCCAAACATCGGACATTTCTGTTTTTATCAACAAAAAAATCTCAAACGTTTTACATTATTATTTTCAAGTTTACAACTTTTTCATGAAAATCACTTTATTATTTAAAAAATTCACTTCTGATGTTCTTCGCGTCTGTTATGAAAAAAGCATTTGAAAAAATTGCGTGAGTACGTAAAATGTGTAGGTTTATTTTTTATTATGTTACCTTGATTTGATCAGTCTGTAATTGAATCTAAACGAGAGTATATTATATCACTTTTTTGGTCTGTCGGAATGAGTAGACTAAGAGAGTCATTAAGAAAGATGCGAATTGAAATCAACGACAGAGACATTCAGAAAGCGTAGGAATATTGAATAGAATCCTTCATTTTTTTAATGCTTTATTGTTTCGTTTTCCCATTAGTATCATCTGTTGCTACTACTCCAACTCACCTTGTCAAATACTAATGAATCCCAAAGATAGCGATTTTTTTCCTTTTTGAGTCTTTCAAACAACCAACAAAGGGAAATTGCGCAAACAAAGGGCCACTTGAAATACGATAACTTATGGCATATACTGTAGTGCTATTCAATTGCAATGTCTTTCGGTAGGATCTTGTTTCAAAAAGCTTGATAGTTGATCGCATATTACATGCTTTATTCATTCACAAAACAGAAAGAAAATAATGTGATAGTATGTGAAAGAACTGCCCTATTTTTGCATAGTACCACTTCATCCAATGATTTTGGCACCCAAGAGAATAAAAAAAACGAACTTTTGAGAAAAATGGAAGAGCAGATTCACAAGGGATAATGGTTTCTTATCCATGAATAGACCTTGGCTTTGGTTACACAGTTTTTTGTTCCCTTTCTTTTTTTTAGAAAAAAAGGAGAGAAAGATGCTCTTTTTTCTTTCATCTAAGTTTGCATCAAATCAACTCTTCCCCATCCTGCATAATATGATAGGAATGTTTTTCTATGGATTACCGGAACCGCATTGTTATCATCTTTACCCTGAAGAACTTTATGAATATAATGGGGTTAGACTCTAGACTCTATATCCTACAGATATTGAAAATTCAGTAGAGTTTTTGGAAATTTTTAATTGGTCATTAGTTTTACGCCAGCTCAACAAGCCAACTACAAATTAGAAAATGTAACTATGCTGTGCTGTGGCCCTTTGGCTGAACTGTTTTCGATATGTTCCATAAAATTCATCCATATAAATGTCAGATGCATGAATTTAAGTATATAATTAGCTATTCCAGTGTATCAAACACCGATCCGATTTGTTGAAACAGAAAATTCACCGCAACTTAATAATACTTCATCATCCCCATCATATCATGAGGAACAGCACCACAAACCATCTACGCTGCGAGGCATGTTCCCGAGAATTTTTTGACAAATTATTAAAACCCACAACAAAGGAACTTTTGGAAAATCCATCTAATTAGCCTAGCATCAATTTCACGTGCATATGCACAAGTGAAGTGAAAAAGTTTAGAGTTTCTGTAAGCCCAAAGTTGGCAGCACCATATCAGCAAGGTATGTCTCGGTTCTGTAGGGAAGAATATCCACATGATGATCAAGGCATGATATGATATCGGTCGCTTTCTTTCTCTTTGTCGCCATAATTTTTTGTGTGGTAGATTTGGTAGAGTAATATTCATTTGTTGTAGGATTGTAAAAATGAAGGTTGGATTTATACATCACTACTCGTTAGAAATCAGTTAGACAAGCCGTCAGTTAGCTATCAACCTCTTTTAACATGCAGAACTACATGTTTTGGAGATAAGTATCAGCATGATTATCCAGCCAGAAGCAACAACAAGGAATAAATATATGATGATGATGATTATGACGAGAGTCAAATCACCGTTGGGTGCTAGTACACAGACGTACATTTACTGCTTGCAGAGATGCAGTCGTGCTTATTTTTGCGGTGAAAGGGAGGGCAACACAGTACTTAGGAGTATGTTGTGCCACGTGTGTTTTCCTCATGATGATGATGACAGTGATGGGATGTGATATGATGGTGCGGTGCGATGTGGTGGCGGTGGTGATGGGATCCAGGACAACTAATGCCTTCGGTTAGTTCCCTCAGCTTTTGTTGTTATATGTAGGGTTGGATGCTGACTTGCTCGTTTCGCTGAATATGTTTGTGGATACGAGTTTCCCGGAGTATTAGCTTTCACTTCATGGCAGTAGTGGTAAGGAAAGTAAAGCTACTACTTTTTTCTTCTTTGGGAACAAACACTCACTCACACACATGCACACACGTTATCCTCGATTACTGTTATTATTATTATCATTACTACCACTACAATCACAGCGGTGGGTGGATGGTGTAGAAAATGGATAGAGATGGATGGGTGGGTAAATTGCTGTTCTTATTATAATTTTGCTCTCCTGTATGAAGTTTAGCATTTGTAACTAAAAGGAAAGTGGAGTTGCTGAGTCGTAGAGAGAGTAAGAGAGAGAGAACCAAAACTCAAGTAGTAACAAGTCACTCTCCAAGTAAAAGAAGCGTGTAAATAGCAACAAATATCCTGAAGCTCACAAGGGAGAGAAAAAAATGTTATCTGTAATGTGGTGAGGGGTGGAAGATAATGATACTTTAGGAGAAAAGTAGACCACAATTAGCCATTTTGATTCCTTATTCCTTGTCACAAAATTGTGGTTGTCTGGGTCGGTTAGAGCTGGAACAAAGTAAAATAAAATGTTGCTTGAGGACTAAATCCACTCATATATATTTAGATACTTCTATTTTGCAAAGGCGAACGAGCTAATGCACGCCTGAAATGTTGAGAGAGCAGGGGTGCTTACATCATCGTCTCATCTCATTATTTTCAGGAAGCGAATATTTTCATATACAACTTAGTCATTATTAGCTTCGTTACTTCCGCTCTTTTAAGACTGGAGGCTGAGTTGTAATTCAGATTTTGTGTGTCGTTAACTTTTGAACGAGTAGACCTCTTGGCTTCAAACTGAAAAACATTAAATTACAGAAAAAGTAAACAAAAATTCGTAAAAACATCGTAAATAATGAAATAACTACTGTACAAATGACGATGCACCTCTATACATTTTGTTATTCTCAACAAATAATTTTACAAGATCGGTATTCGCTGTAGCAAGTTATAAAGGTAGATTGTTGAAGAACCAAAGTTAACGCAGAGAATTCCGTATGTACACATCAGGTTTACTAGCAACGCATTCTATCTTTGCTATTTTGGTTTAGCATATAAGAACGCAATGCAATGTACCGAATATAATTCTTATAAGGAAATGCCCCCCTACTGCGTGGACAAGCTCGCCGCTGTCAAATAACTGATTGGCAGCTTCAGCAATTACGACTCAGCATAAATCCAAAGGCACAACAAGTCCTAAGGACGGAGGAAGAAAGAAACAGAACCGATGGGAAAAGGATTGATGCTTAAGTTTCAGTTTCTTCCTTAATATCAAAATATATTCAGGTAGTGATTCTGATTCAAAGGGAAATGTTTGAGTGAGAGGGGGATGAGGTTGTAGTAAAATGCAAGGTGCTACTTCCCCTGTTTTATGTGTGAAATAACCAATCTTAAATCTAACATTCTCCTAATTTTTCTCGGTATCATTATATTCTTCTATCAGCATAACATAGAATGCCGATTATCACATGCTGGCTTTCCCAAAACTAAAACGTAGTAGATCATTGAATGAGCTTGATTTATTATCATCAGATCAGAAGATACTTGATGATTTTAAAAGATTATGTACAATCCTTCGGATGATAGCTTTCATCACGCTTGGCAATTAACAACCCAAATTTTTAATCATCTTTGGAATTCAAGATTGCTGCTAGCCCAAATTAGAATCATGCATCTCAGATACATTCTCACTTGGAATGTAGATATGTATAAATAATTTAAGGATAAAATTAGCGTGATGAGAAAATGCAGACTAATAATAATTACTGTATATATATGCTTTCTAGAAATATGTATATGCATGATTCTAGCTAGAATTACGTAATGTATGGTCACACGAAAAAAAAGTTTGGCAAATTGTAAGCAAAAAGTTGGGGAGACACATACATACATTCACACGTAATATGAAGTCATAAAAGTAGCACCAAAACCAACCCTTTGAAGTCAGTGGTGGTACCTATTTTTTGCTCCCAACTTCTGTACGCTCCAGCCAAGCCAGTCTTAAAATTTACTCTTGCATGTGGTCTGTTGGTCATCGAGCCATCAAACTGATATTATACTTTGTCTACTTGGAGTTTACTATATCTCTGTGTTGGACAAAAAAAATCTTTCTGTTCACTGCCATTTATGATGTGATGCAAACGAAAGTATGTGGAGCTCCTGTGGTTACAAATGAAAGTTTTCAGCTACTGGTGTTGTTTATTGCCAGTTGGAGAGACTCTTTACACATCAGGGGAGCTTAAACCAACTAATAAATAATTCTCACGATGAGCTCACATACATCCTTCTCTATATGTCGCAGTCGTGCATTATATTACAAGACAGTATAACAACATGCTATGCAAACAAAAAAAATGTTGACTTGCTAGATACGAGATGTTCATATATCAATGTGAAAAGTAAAGTCGAAATTGATTGTATCAGGTACAATTCAACATTGACAATGTTCCTTGTTTCATCTTTGATCGTATATGCTGCATAGTTGGCTTATTATGTATTATGAACAATTTATGCAGGTTTAAAATACTCTGCAAAAATTATTAATTTGGCCTTATCCCATTTCCGATTCAGTTTTTTGCATTAGCAATGTTCAGTCTCAAAATTCATAGCATTCATAAACGTAAACACAACTCAATGAGCACAAAAAGTAGAGATGTCTATTGCATAAAACGTTGCATGCTCTAGTAATGTTCATTTTTAAGTTTTTGTGACGAAGATGGATGATGATTAGTTCAGAGCAGAAGGATCGGGTGGCATAAATGCTCAGGGAATATCTGAAGCAAGACATAAAATATGGATTTATAAATAGGTACATGGTGTACATACTTTTAATATTATTTATTATTCCAAATCATAAAAAAACATGAGCATCCCATATAGCATCATATCATATCACTATGTGAAATGATATGATGGCATCATGGAGTTTAAGTGTCGAAAAGATGAATTATTCACGGTCGCGTCATGATTCTCTCCTCCTCTTCATCATCATATAAACATCAACATCCCAATATAGCACCACTGTTGTTTGTTAAATGAAGAAGAGCGAGGAAAAAGAAGAAGAAAACCAGGAGAGGAGAAACGAGAAACGGCAGCTGGCTTGTTGGTATCAAACGAACGATACAAGAAACGGATGGTTACTGTTTCGGGTTCATTCTTCTTCATGCATGAAAAACGATGTGCCGCTAAAGGTACTTTCAGTTCAGTAGTAGTAGTGGGTACAATATGGGATTTTTATGTTATTCCATAAGGTACTCCGATCTACATATTTACTACACCTTAAACATGCATACATAAAATAGCAGAGGTCTTTTTCTTGGAATAACTAGCTTGTGCATGACATTACTGATATAATTTATGATGTCGTTTTTTTTCTCTCAAGCTACCTTTCATCTTTTAAGGGTTATTATGACGTAAACTTCTTTCCAATCTTCAACAACTTCTTCACCATCAACCGACCTGTAGTTACTTCTCTTACCCACTCTCAATAAATTACACTAAATACATGTCTTTGATATATGATGAGAATCGTCCTGAAAATGGTTTAATTTTGTTCCTCTTCCTGAATGTAGCCAAATTCTGATCAATCAAAAGATCACATCGTAATTTTTTCCAGGTTGGATACTTTCCATTTTGTTATGTAATGTCACAGCGTGTTGTCTCTTAACTTAAAATATTGCATCAACTTACCCGTTCGCACTCTTTGCTATGTACTTTTTTTTACAAAAATGTTTTTTGGTAGATGTGTCTAGGTCTTAGATCCTGTTCCTGTAGCACACGCACCTAACAGCTCTACAAAACATGGTGACATGATGCAATCTTTAAGTTTACTTAAGGAAATCCTATGCGACACAAACAGAAAAAAATATAGACAGATTGCATGGTTTTGAAATCTTAAATCTCTGACGTCAATCTCAGGTGGTGGTATATTAGCACTACGAGAGCACACCTGGACAATCTTTAAAGAATAGAATCGAGACATTTCCCTACTTTCCTTTCTTCTTTCAATTCCATATTCCATATCCATTCCTCCTCGTGTCCTTTTTTCCGCTAAACCAACTTACTATGTGGAATAATCAAAAAAAAATCTATAACCTTTTTTAATATAATGCAACTAAAAATCTTTTAAAGCTACACGAAACACGTGCAACAGCTGATGACGATCTGAGGAGTTACGACATTCGTCTTACTCCAATGAACATAATACAAAGATTGCATGCAACCTCCATTTCTTTTCAAGAAGCTCTTTCATCTCTTTTCAGGATCGACAAGCAAACAGCCTTTTGTGACGATTATATTATGAATGTGTTGTGTTGTAATACTTCCAGTAATGGTGTATTTGAATCCGATTTTTTTTTTGAAAAATGATGCTTTGTTGTTGGCAGGCAGGTAGTGCCAGCATGACTACGGAAGCAAAATAAATCTCTGCAACCTTAGAACAACTTACGTAAAAGTCTAATGCAATAAGATGGTGGGAGTTAAGAAGCTCTTATTTCGAGTGAGTAAATGCAGAAAAGTGGGGGCGTTAAGGGATTCAATTCTTTCAAGTTTTTATATAAAACTCGTAACTTGATCTCAATCTGGATCATCTTTGGAAGAAAATTAGCCTCTTCTAATCAATTAGGCTTTGAAATTTACATTATTGACTGATTTCCTCCATACGTGCGTGCAGATTTCAATTGTTTAAAATTTGAATATAGTCATCAGCAGCCTCCATAATTTTCAAACCTAAACGCGACTTGATCATACATGCATGTTATTTTTCATGGCGTGTTCTGTAAATTTACCTATGCTTGGGTTAAAATTGTTAAAAAATGGGCAAATTCTTCACTGGCAAACTCATGCTTCAAGACATGGTTTGTTTCATGTTTTAAGTTAGCTATAAAAAAGTCGCTAGACACAACACAGCAGAGCCAAGGAACACAAGTGACGAATAAATTTACTGATGCTGTTATTAAGTCTGTTTAGTTTTTCTGCTGCTCTTTTTCCTGGTCTACTCTTTACTTTTTACCAGCTTGGATAAACGTATGTATATAAGATCAGCCTGTGAAAATTATTATTATTATTACAGATATAGAAGCATTTTAATAGGTAGAAACTATGTCTTTAGTTATCGTATCTCCATTACCTTCATCAAGAAGAAGAGAGACATGCATGGATGCGGTTACAAGTGACGGGAAAGTAGCAACTCATTATGATTTCTATAACACCAACCTTAAGTTGGGTTGGTGAAGAGCGAAATAAAAAATAATTCTTGTGTAACAAAATCCAGCAACGCAATATAATGTGTGTCTCACTAAAAATAGTGAGCACATGAGCACCTTCCTTGACGAGTGAACACATAGTATACATATATTTATATACATTCACAACGTTACGTATAACATTTGGTTGAATGCTGCAGGTATTCGTGTAAAAAGTAACAATGGCCATTGAATGACTCGACACTTTTTTGCATCTCTTCTCCACGCTCATTTTCCAATCTTGCATCACTTGTTAAGTCTACCTCAGCATTTTCAAATTATAAAATGTATCCAATTTCACTACGAAAAGTTTTTGGTTGAGAAGATGAAAAAAAAATTTGAGGGAACGTAGAATTAAGAGAGATGTTTTTTGGAGGCGTACTTGCCACGGCCATGTCATAACCAAACCAAGTGTGAGCATAAGCACTTTGATGATACGTACGTGAGTGTATCTCCAAAATCTACAGATGACTTGGTAGAAATTGACGAAAAGGCAAAATTGATAAAAGAGGACTTTCAAGATGAGACTCGGTCTGATGAGATGAGATGGATAACCTTACTACACAAGTATATATTAGTTAGTGTTATTTAATGAAAGCAGGTGCTAGTGTTGATGCATCTTGAGCAGAAATGCTTAGTTCATTTTGAAGTTTTACTTTACATTTCTACTTAATAGTATTAATGGACGTTTGAGTTATAGATGCACATTTTTGCTTTTACTTCTTATATATATGATAGTTTTATTGAACGTGTGTGTATCGCATCACTATATCAAGAAATATTATTATTATTATTATTATTACGAGGCACGATGACCATCATTAATGTTACTGTAATCATCAGCATCCTTCGAAATTATTAAGTATGAAGAAGGCGCTAGACTTTATATATATCTATCTGTACTTATGCATGAGTCAAAAATTTCAAATTGGTAATTGCTTCAAAATTGTATACTTCTTGTCGTCGTGTTCCGTTGGAAAGAATTCGCTGCGCCATCCTCCTTTGTATGTCAGTATTATATTGGTAGTAGAGTCGAAGAAAAAAAATGCATATAAACATGGTTGATCTTAACAAGCATAAGAACATGATTATAGTCTTTCTTGTCTCGGATATATACAGGCTATTTAGACTATGTGTCATCTTGATAATATGAAGTAATGATTGACACCAGTCTACACTCATAAAACTTGTTGAAGTGACGAGACAGAAAAAAAGGCTACGAATAAAAAAAATGTGTATTGGGCTGAGAAGACGATCACTATCAATTCCCTTTCACAGAGTAAACATTAGATGCAGACGGTATAATTAAGGCACACGAGGTTCCGTAATCAAATATCGTGAAAATGAGTGATAGGGATAGATAGATGAGTCAACTAAAAAACTAACTCGTTCGTTCGTGTGTACTTATGTTATATATTATGTACATCTTTTGGTTGACTGTTCTTCATTGCGTCATCTCATGCAATTGTGCTCTGTTCAAATCCCCAATTTCCTTTTTCTCTCTCGAGTGGGTACTTGAACCCAATTTCTCGGTCTTCTGGAATTTCGTTCAAACACGTTTTTATTCATCATCTCACATGTTATTATACATTTCTTTATCTCTTGAAAAGTAGAAGAAGAAGAAGACTGCACCAAATTGTAGTGTGGGAGCTGCTCCACCAATTTTTTTCTAATCAAGATCCAGTGACAAAAGATTGTCATGGGTTGACACGAAAAAATAGCAAGACATGTAATTTGTTACAGGAATTTTGCCATCTTCTAATGGGAGTTGATGACGAACGATCGTAAAGCTGCTGTGCTTGTGTTGTTGTTGTACATTCTTGTGAACAGAAAATAAAAAGGAAATCTCTGTCAGAAAATAAAGAGTTTTCTGTAATCTCAGTCTACCTCTCTACTCTCTCTGCTAAAAGTTATTGTGGGAATCTTGTCATCTGTCAGTTGCATACACGGCAGGTTACATGTGGTAGAGACGCTCGCTCTTAAATCGTTGCATCGTACATTTCCTTGCTATGTGTAGCTTGTGTAATTTGTATTTAATAATTCTTTATGCTATGCTTCTACTACACACATGGGAAAAAACTTTAGACTTGGTTGGGAGAAGACGTTGACATAATGCTGAGCGTCTCAGCAAGAAGTTATCTGTTTGTGAAATACAAAGTATATAACGTAAGTACGTACAGAGATTACATGGATTGGGACTGCCTATTACCAAACGAGGACCAAGGGTTTAAACCATGGGAGAAGGAGGAGGTGGCTTCCCGACAGATACTCCATTTGCTCTTGACTTTCTACACATTCCTTTTGTTCATCCTATGAGCTTTAACAATCTCAACTTTTTCTTGTTTTTCCTCTCTCTTGTTTCACGCCTACATCATTAACCATCTCACAGTCTGTGGCGAGTCAACAGAAATATAATGTATGAGGCAAATTTTTTTGTGGTTGCTGCCCAAAATGCCTTTTTCCTGTGTGGCAATTAGTATCATGTACATGCTTGACTTAAGAAGCAACTACTCTAGCCTTCTTCTTTTCAATTATGTTACGAAATGACATTTTCCAACCATTTCAATTTGACTTTCAGCTTAACTTACTGGTATGCTTGGTGGTGGGGTAATGTAATGTGTATTTGATTAAAGTCTCACATTTCCCGGTGGCCTTCAATTTTTCAAGTGATGATGAGTTAAGCTTACGTTTAAATGTGCCATTTATCTTCCAGAATGCACCTTATTCACGCATCCGACAACAAAAGTCGCCTTACAATTTTTTATTTGCAAGGTTGTCTCTTTCCCTAACCTGTGACACTATATCAGACTGCAGACATTGTGTATGGCTCTCAATCCTTTTTTCCATGAATTGAATGGGACACTTCTTTTTGAAAGAAAGTTGAGTATATGTATTCCTATTTTGGAAAGAAGCTAGTCTCGTCTGTTGCGTCCCCTATTCTTTATTGAGAAGTGAGTGCTCAAGATCGTCATCATCATCATCATCATTCAAGCAAACCTGCTGCATTTGAACGAATACTATTTATACGCACGCAGGTAAATAATACTCATTGATGTGGCTTTTCACAACAGAAACTCCAAACATACAAGAAGACGAAGTTGCAAGCACAGAATTAGTGGGACTGAAGTAAGTAAGCATACACACACAAGGTATATATATGGCTGTTGAACTAAGAGTAACTTTTCAGTCAGTAGCACAATCGTCTCCTCTATGAGAGTAATAATAGACAACAATAGGGAGCAATCATGGTGCATAATAGAAGCTCCACACTACACACACTAGAGCCACCATTGTACAAAAGCAAAAGAGGAGAAATCAGTGTCATTGCTACCATTATATCATTATAATGCTTTACTAAATTCAAGAGCACGCATACACACGCATGCATATATATATGCGGATTGCGGATGCATTCAATTCAAAGAAAAAGGCAGAAAGAGGCTTCCTTCAGCACAATGGTCTACTCTTGCAGTGTATAGATGCACAAAACTGTACTTCATTCAACTTTTTCAGACTATAAAGCAAAATGCAAGACGATGGCATAATAATAACAATCATAATAATAGTTCGTCATAAGCTCCTTTTCGCCTCCTCTCTCTCTCTCTCAATGCCTGACATGGTATCTTGCACAATGAAGTGGCCGAGAAGAGTCGGGTGAATGGATGCAATGCAAAATTGAGCCACACGCACTTTCAATTCGCAGTTTTCCTCTTTACTCTCTTGACTTTTTACTTGAATGACTCATCTCCTTCTTTTGCTGGTGTGGTTAGGCTGGGTATACATAATATGCAAGGACCAAACTAATATTATTGGACGAGTTATAAATTGTATTCAGATTCCTTAAAAAATGGAGCAAACTGCTTTTGGAGTATTAGCGTCAATGTCGTATGATATGGTAGTGGTAGAAAGCATGTTGATGCTCCACAGAAAATTTGGTGTGCTTGCAAAGTTGGAATTCTGCAGTAAAGTCAAAGGGCTTGCTTCTGGTTTTCTTCGATTTTCTTAAGAGCCATTATGTTCACTTGAGTCAGAAGCCAGATGCAGTCATGCAAGAAAAGCAATTGGCGGCAGCTGCCGCGACTTGACTCTATTCCTTGCTGTGACATAAAAAGATATAACAATAATGCACACACATTATCGACTCAGAAAACGGAGTGAAAAGAAAGAGAAAAAAATGGGAGCACGGGAAGGCAACGGGAAAAGGGGAAATGATGACGATGATCATGACGAAGGAGATGGCATATAGTAGAGAGAGAGTAAAGGCAACATTCTTAAAGTCAGGGTAATACATACTTTCTAACTCTAACTAGTCAGATAGTCTACGCCCAGCAACGCCGTCGTAGTGTCGATTTTCGGAAGTGATGCCTGCGTATTGGTATCGATGAATTGTGTACGTATGCACGTAGTTATCGGTGCATCTTTTACTTTCTACAACGATTTTTTATAAATAAAATGATTGAATTCTCGAAAACGTTTCATCATTTTGCAAAAGTTGCATCTTTAAACTGATAGAACATTATTTGGTTGACGGATGATGATCTGTACGCTGTACAAATAGTTGTACTTACATTGCCAACTAAAAACTTTACGTGCATCTCTCCGATCTATAGTAGAGTTGGCCTGGCCTGTGTTGCATGCATGAAGGAAAAGGTTAATACTTGCATTTATGGGTTGTATTTGTTGCAGGAGTAGTCTTCCATTATAACATCATCATCATCATCATCATGAGCAACATAACATGACGACAGAAATGTCTGTAAAAAAGCTTCAGACTGTAATCTGTAAGCCAGCTCAACAGTGCTGCTGGGGTGTATTTTCCTAAGACAAGAAATAGTGATGATGGTAAAATGCATCCAGGATGGATAAACAGGAGCAGAGAATCATTGCTAGAGACACAGTTCTGAAATCTTTCAAGTTGAATAGAAATTGGGGAGAAAGCAAGTAGGGGAAAGTTCTTTTGAAAAACTTTTTTTCTTTCACTCTCCCAGATTTTAGCTTTGCTTGCTTCACTTCCCTTGATAGTAGGGATTGCATCCATTTCATGTTCAAAACACTTTTCGTAAGCAGCAACTAGATTTCCGAGAGTGAATGAGTTTACATACCAACCAAGCTTCATCATATTGGATATATGTATGTAGCTTTGAGGCCCATGAGCGTGTGGGTATCTGGATATACGTATAAAACTAAAGAAATAAGAAGAACCGAGCTTTAGTTTAAGTCTCTTTTCTTTTTAACTCCATGAAAAACTTAGTCTCTTTGGTGTAGTTTGGGTTCACTATTGCCAAAAAGGAGAAGGAAGGAAGGATAAGAAGAAGAAGAAGAAATAGGGAAAATGAAACTTGGAATGTGATGTGATGTACGTACAGTGGAGGTATTTGGATTCATTGTGTGTACACATACATACATACACACATTTATATTCTATACTACCCAACTTATTGCGTGTGCTGCTACCACGATATGCACTTTTTGTGAATACATTCTATGTAGATACTGTTATCTAATAGCTTCTAGCCATGGAAAATGGTGTGCACAGGTTTGTATTTGCTTGGGTTGCGTTGTGAGGCGGTGGGTGAGATTGGATAAGTTAGTTTTGGAGCTTGAATACAAGTTCCAAAACTACTTCACCGTCTTTTCATCTACGTTTGTGTACATGGAGTACTAACTACTACTACATGCTCCTGGAAAAAGAAAGATATCTGTGTAGTTTTATTCTATGAAAAAAATTGCTTTTTCCTTCACTATCCAATTTGGTTTTACAGATACTTGCCCACTACTCGCTTTAAAAGATTTCTCTTCATTCCAGATAGTTCATACGCTGGACTTGTAACTGACTGGAGAGGAGAAAATGTGAGGATATTTAATAATATACTTGGACTTGTCAATACAAAATGCTCAGATAAGTACAACTTGCCTTTATGTACGTGCGTACATTTACGTTGAGTGCTGATGCTGATATTCGATACGGTGCAAAAATATTTGAACAACGAGCAACTAAAATGTAACTTAATTATTGCAAAGCAAAAACTGAAGTAAGGAAAGTAAACTCTATGGTTCCTTTCTCTTTTATTTTTTAAAAACTCTTTTCAACTGCTTTCTCTTTATGAGGTTGTAGAAACAAACTGTTTTCTGAAAACTTGGCTGCCGTAGAGTCCACGAAACATTGGAAATTTTAGATTGCATTTAATATTACTCGTTCCTTTTGAAACTTGGCTTTTTTCACTAACACGGAGCAGCCATAAGATTAGATTTGAGTAAAGTAATTACAGTTTGAAAAGAAGAAGGAATCTAAAGTGTTTTGTATGCATGTATTGGACATGGCTACTTTAAAGTTTGCATCAACGTGAAAAGTTGGATAATGGACATTTGAAGAGCGGGTGAGTATAATGGGCAAACGTGTACAGCATGATCAGCATGTCTACTCCAAAAGTATGGATTTTCAGGGGAACTTCAAATTGGGTTCATCATCTCTACTTTCACAATATTGTTGGGATTGGGACTTTAAAATTTTGAAGTGGAACCACATGGCACGTGTCCTAATCCAATGCTCGAAATTCCATTTCTCCAGAAAAAAAAATCAACTACATTCGAAAAGAGGATGTATATACCCCCTTCCTGATTTCAACGGATGGATAGGAATCATACGAAACCATTATGAAAATAACGATAATGGAGTAGGACGGATGACATGTTACAATAAAAAAATCACAACAGCACAGGGTTGTTGTAAGTGGACTGGATTAAAAAGTTAAAGCTGGAAATGGTGAAATAATGTGTATGTCTTGACTGCTGTAAAATCACACAACCCTCTCGCCTTATAATATAATGCTTATACTTATTTTGTTCGGGAGTACGTACGTACGTACACACACGCACACTCCGAACACCCCTCCGCTTTGCATTTTTATGTCTTGATTGACTCCGAGATTTTAAAATCCGGTTCGAAGGAGGATTCCCGTCGTACCCTACACCCTACCATGCTAAGTGATAAATGCATTTTAACTCCTTGTGAACAAGGAAAATTGAAATCTGGCAGTAAAAAATTGCCGAGGACATTGGAGAAAAATGTGATTGCGAGATTGTAAAATGTATACGAGCGCCATTCCCATCTTGTTACTTTTTTGATATCGAAATAGATATATTTTCTCAACTATTGACTTCATGCATGTAAAGTGGGAATGACTTTTGTAATGTTCGCACAAGAAAGATATACTATAAGTTTTATGTACTGTGTGAAGTCAAGCACATTTAGTTTTATGGAATGGAAATTGAATGCGTGAATGATATCCTCTTTTTTATTTCTTGTTCCATTCTATTTCAAACATACACAGTTTCAAATGGTCACATGAACAAAACTCGGGTTGTGTGGAACAAGGAATAGGAACAATAAGTATCGACCGGAACTTGCCCATTTTGGAAAAATGCACATATTTGCTCCGGATTGATCTCTGCTTACAAAAGTACATACACATGTATTTATATGTGATATAAATATAAAAAGTCCCAGAGATACCAAAAATAATTTTTTTTAAAAAAAGTATCCTGATAAATTCATAAAATTATTCTTAATAAACGTTGCGTTTGGGCTTGATAAATAGGTAAAACTTGCTTTTATTTAAATCCCTCCCATCTTTAGCAACTCATCAGTAGCTTAAACTACACTTTTAAAAATTCATTTAGGAAGTTATTATTAAAGCTTAAATATGGGAATTGAAACGCGGTTAGACTTTATTGCTCTGTGCATCATCACTCACTTGATGAAAATGACAACTATGTGGTAGGGAGCTGTGGTGGGGGTTATACAGTATGACGGGATAATGACTGTGACGTCATTAAAATGCTACTTCTCTCTTCTCTAGAGCCAGCTTTAGCCTCATCACATCCCATCATCTAAAGAAGGAGTTTCCGTTCTAGCTTGACTTAACTTTTAGTTGCGGTCCGCTGTGTGGAAATGTAACCACTTTACATTTTGAACATTTGTCATCTCACCCACAATTCATGAATAAATACCATCACTTTTGGAAGCAGCAAAAACTTTTTGATATTGGTATAGTGAGGAGTGAAATTCAAAGCAGTGATGATGTGATGGTAGAGAGAGATTTCATCCATAATCATTTTCATTGCGTTACGTTACAAGTTCGGGAAAAATTCATTTTCATCAGTGTTGTTGATATGAATGTACGAATATTACTACAAAATTTAAAGACCATATGTACCCCTCTGCTTTTTGATGCATCAACATCAACCTGATCAATTTTTAATTATTATAACGGTCTTGCATTATCATTATCCCCTTTCGGAAGGAACCAAGTTGCTGCCATCGAAAGAGCCATTTTTTTACTCGGAAGCATTTTGAGTTGGTTGGCAGTTGGATCTTTTTGAGCCACTCCATATCTTCTGTACGGAAGTAATTACTACATTTTATGTCCAACTGTAGAGTAATTAATTGCCTTTCAATACAATGTTTTTGAAGTGGAGGATGCTGGAAAAAAAACGATGCTATAGTGCATTAGCAAATCATTTAGACCAACCCACAGCGGAACATTCGAAATGCACGTTATGTGTATGTCGCTCTTGAAGAGACAAACAAGGAAGGAAAGATATAGCCCTTCAAATTCATGTGCACTAAATACTAATAACAATTACTTCTGGATGATACTTTTATCGTTTCAAGCTGAACGAATGCTGCTGTTGGCACTATTGTTGCTGGGCCATCGCCAGTGGCCAACCCTTTTCTAAAAAATGTTTATATAAAGAAAGATGAGATGAGGATATGGTATGGTATAGTGTCTCTCTGAGTTTCAGCTGCAGATATACTAAAAGTCTCTCTTGTATTTTGCACCCCTTCTCCCTTTCAAAAATGAAGCAGGGATAAATGAAGGTTTTTATGAATTTGGTTATGGTGCGGTAGTGTTTCCTCAAAGCTCATTTAGTAATATTTATAACCTCATTAGTCAAGTGTCCCCTCCTCCTCTTTTTACAATTTAAATTCATTTGTATCTCTGAAAATTGTTTAACTAGTTTTTCACATCTCAAGAGCACTGCATCATATTTCAAACTCGTGGTCAGCCCACTTTTATTCATGTCACTGTCCTTTCCCCGCGATATGATTCATATTCCTTCTGTACTCTCTTTGGGTTTGTTTCAGGAACCGCAAACGTTTCACAATTTCATAAACATCTAAACTATCACAAGAAGTAATTCACACACACAGAGAGCCAGCCAGTTAGAAAATTTCGTGCTTGTCTTCACATTTGGTCGTGTTAAAGGGCGGCTTTCCTTCTCTCTCTCTTGCATCCCGCTCTATCTTCTTCTCGGTCTGTTCCAAAATATTTTTTTTTATAAAAGGATTCATCTCGCTCTTCTCTCATATCGTTACGTTTCGTTCCACTTGGCTATCATATAAAAGTAATGAATGAGGCTTCTCTTCATATCATTATATTATCAAGTCTTATATCTCAGATATGAATATTAGGGTTTGCTGCTGATAAATAACTTAAACCTTTTCATTTTGTCACCTTTAGTTGAGCATAAATGCATGAATATAAATGAGTATCTGTCTCATATCATTTATCATTCACATTCATTTTCTCCAACTTTATTTTTTTGTCTCTCGCTCACCACCAGAAGCATCATCATCATTATCATCAACAGTAAACCAACCATCACTTTGGTGTTCTTCCTTGCTGAGAGGAACTATTCTATGCTACAAAACAAACTACTATCCTCTCTGAGGATGCATTTACATAAATGAAGGCCCTTTTGCCTTCTAACGAATAAAATTATGCAGAGAACATCGCAACTGCAATAACAATCATTAAATATGAAACGTTTACTTAAGTGTCAAATGTTTATTTTCGTAAAGGAAAAAGAGAATCAATGGATTCTTTTTAATGATTTTAGATCCTTGAATGGGTTGACTGTTAAAATCGTCTGCTAAACAACTTATACTGCACCCTCTCTTCGGTTCTTCATGATATGAGGATGACATTTATGCGCCTGAGAACCTTTCCATCTTATGAAGATAATTATATGATGTGATTATTTTGGTTGTTATTAATTATTCTGATGCAACGAAGATCATGCTATCATTTAAAGAGTTTAAAGTAGTTCTCGTGTTTTATTCACGAAAATATAATGTCGCATTATCAATTACTATCATTAGTCAGTATAAAAAAAAAAGGTTTAACAAAAAGTCTATTCCCTAAAAGGCCAAAACTCAGCCATGCATCCTCAACTTGGAAAGTCTGGAAACTTAAAGATAAGTTACTTGAGAAAGAGGAAGCCAACAGCAAAAGAGGAAGTTGAGTTGAGTTGATGAAAGGACAAGTTGAGGAAGAACTTGTTTCATCTTTTATTGAAAACTTTGTTGCTTCAAAACACAAAAGTAATGCTGACACTGGTAGCAACTTATTTATTTCGTGACTTGGGAAAAGTGTAGAAAACGACTGCCTTCTAGGGCTGATGATGATGATGGGAGAAGAGAATGAAACTGAGGCTATATCGTGTTTATTAGAGGCTGTTTATCAAGTAGTGGAAAATGTTATTAGAAGTAGCCTCGTTATATTATGTGTTTGTCGGTCTGTATAATTGTACAAATGTACAACAGCCCAAACTTCTCTGCATCCTGCATGCAATGCAAACTTGCGAACCATGTCTACATTCGGTTTCGGTTGAAGACCGAGGGATAAGAGTACGACCACAAGAAGTGGCTTTTTCTCTATGTATTGTGCAATTCTTTAGGAAGTTCATTTATTTCCTCTGAAAATTACAAGAGATTTAAGATAAACTTGAATATTATTGCTTGCTATTATATTATGAAAGTCAACGTCGAGAAAATTAGAAGAGGAGAGAGACCCGTCCAGTCGGCAATCATCATCATCTTCTTCTTCATCATAACTGAAAAGACTTGTATGAACGTTTGTAATGTACGTATCCCATTGGAAGATAATAAGTTGCACTCATCGTATCATACACGGCCGTCAGTCATATCCCAAGTAGAAAGAGTAAATCGTATCACAATATTATCTCCAGAATCGGTCGGTCGGTTGCTGTTCCTCCTATATATGTATGCATGTTGTACGCGCAGAAAACGATGGAGAGAAGATGAAATCCCTTTTTTCATGTTCATCGACGTTGACAGGCTACACAGGCTATTATGTGATGTTAACAAAGTCAAAGCCAGCCGACCAAAACAGCAGCTTTTTAAGTTTGCCCTGTAGGGAAATGTTAAAAAACGGAGCAGCCAGTGCCATTTACACAATAAACATGAGTATATATAGTACATCAAGAGATGAAGTCAACTTTCCCGGAAGAATTCCCTTTTTGTGAAAATCAGCTTACTTAGCTTATGCATAAGAAAAAGTCAGTGGCAACGACAACGACAACTCGACGCTGCTTTGGTTTTAAGAGGAGTGGTGTGTGGTGTAGTGGGACCCTATTCCTGAGTATGGATAGCATCTACTATATGTAGCCATTGTATTAACAACGGGAAGTTGATTGGATTTTGGTT
Source organism: Orchesella flavescens (assembly GCA_964034955.1). Lineage (NCBI taxonomy): Eukaryota > Metazoa > Arthropoda > Collembola > Entomobryomorpha > Orchesellidae > Orchesella > Orchesella flavescens. Next base: position 36,015,610 of record OZ035955.1, read on the forward strand.
TTGGGACTTTTCCTTTCCGAGACTCACTCACTTGGTAATCAGTTCGCCTCTCACTCTTGTCCTTTCTAATCATCGTGTCGTCATATCGTATTTATTGTATCAAACTGCATTATATTGTTGATGTTGATAGCAATGATATTCCTTCTTAAAAAGGAGTTGAATTTCATTAGACGTGCTCTCCCTGAAACTGGTGGCAGGAAGGGAGCACGTTGGTGGTCGCCGTGTGGGTAAGATGTATCTTTTTTAGTATTAAAAGGATTATCAAATGTGTATCTGCAGCCATCCAGATTTCAAACTATTAATGCTTTCATGAAATAACCTTGTGACAGAAAAAAGATATGATTCATTAAAAAAGGCACAACTAGTAGCTTATAAGCTTATTAAGGCTTATAGATATCTAGTGTAAACTGTAAGGCACTCTTTTATGAGTTGGTACTGCACTGTGGAAAGGGATTCGACCCTTCCTCCTATAACTGGTTTAAATGTTACAGTTTTCCTAGCCAATGCTTTTTTCATACACACGCAACAAATGTACAATGAAACAGTGTGAATGTTTGTTGAGATAGATAGAATTACATAGTTATAAAAGGGCATATAATTTTGATAATTCGATTAGGTGTCGTCAAATTTTTGTCGTCTTAAAAAACTGGTGGGTATCTGTCCTGTACAGAGATTTGATGGAATTATGGAGTTGAATGATGAATTCACAGACACAGGACTAGAAGTAAATGTTCTTAGAGCTCAAGCAAAGAGTAAAGTGAACCCTCAACGCAATATGTCAGCGCAGCAGTGTATCCAAGAGAATGGAATATAATGGAGTGTCGGATGACTGCGTATAGAAATTGACTACCGAACTTTATTGGATTTGACAGTCGGATGCTTCCTGATATTTCTGCTTCAGTGATGAACCAGGTTGACTTTCAGTTTTATCGATGATGAACCCCTAACTGTTGCCGTGATAGTGATATGCCAAGGGAGACAGGACATTAATGCCTTTTTCCTTAACATATAGTGATTTAAGGAAGCATAGCCAATCAATATTTGTACCATTCTTCGCTATTCTTCCCTTTTTAATGCGCAACCAGATCTTCGCTTTACATAGAAACGTTTGATCAAAATATAACCCAATATGCAATTATTTAAGCAAAAATTTTTCATGATTTAAAAATTCCATTGTAAGCAGCTTATAATCTATGAGCGTAATATTTTAAGGTGGCCCAAGCTTTTCCCCATGACCAGAACGAATTAAAAATCTTACGACTTTCCGCACTATTTCAATTGCAAGGTCTTTTGGCTCTTACAAAGCTATGTAGCGTTGTATTTGCTGTAGGTAAAACAAACGTAATGAAATATTCATTAGAAGGAAAGGATAATTTCAAATGTAAACATAATCCGACAGAACGCATATGCCGTCTGTCCTCATGCTTCTTAATATTAATAAAAATCCCCTGTCTTTCACTACAATAAATAAATGCTACTTACTTTACCCAAGAACAATATATATTTGCCATACTTTTGGACCCTCTCGTCGGGGTATGCCTTACGTACAGTAACATCAGAACATTGCATCGAGAAACACCAACCCCAGCTCAATGGTGGTGTTGAACCGATGTTATGAAGTGATTTTTATTTGATTACTTGTACCATCATCATCCCTGAGCACTACTGTTGAAACAAACCCCCAGACAGCACACCCCATTCTTCCAAAATCTCATTTTAAAAGTGTAAACCTGGTTTATTTGCTTCCCAATCGAATGACCTTGATAAGATTAGGGTAATATTTGCTTTTAATTTTGTTACTCGTATAGGGTTAAAAATTTTCTATATATAAAGTTTAAATAGTTTGAACGTTCCTTTTTATGTAACTAATTGCAATCTTTCTTCTGATAATTTGCGTGTTATATGATCTTGATGCTGTCTTTGCTTGGTTGCATTACAATTTTCTTAAGATTGTATCGTAACAAGGTCTCTGAATTGCATGAATAGAAAAAGAGTGAAGGAAATTTGTGTCAATATATCACAAGATTGGTTATAATAAAGCAGCTATATAAACCGACCGCTTTTCAAGATAGATATTCAATATCATCACATTACCATCGCCCTATTTAATTTTTATCCCAAAAGGCTTCTTTATAGCTGATATAATGACAAAAATGATTGTGTACTATATAATCGTTCGTGTAGTTACACAATACCGCATATTATAATGAATTTTCATAATGATTATGGTATCCGTATACAGTTTAGTGTGTGGTTTTGATGTACTACTTTACATTGAGCAAGAAAGTAATATATCTGACAATATATTTTCTCTGGTTTTTACTACCTTGAGAAACTTAAGCTTTAATATGAACTACATAAAAATGTACTCCTCCAGGCTGATATAGTATTACACAAAGGATAAAACTTATTCGTTTTCTTGCTTGCTTGTCTGCCCTTTTTCCTTTCTTCTATTCATTCCATTCTTCCTCTCCATTCATTCCCCAGTATATTTTTCCTCTTCACTCTTCCCATGGAGTTTTTTTTCTTCTCTTGCAATATATAGCAATGGCAATATACACACTACTTACTACTTCTCTACTCACTCCTTCATCATCATAAGTATGCATTCATTTGCATCATGATTGTTGGTTTTAAGAGAGCTCTTGTCAATTCATACTCTTGTGAAGTAAAAAAAACTTTTTGAAACGGTGAATGGAATATGTAATCAACTTTGTATGTAAAGTAAAGTAAAGCTGCATTAAAAACTGTGTGCATGAATATTATATAGGTATATTATTTTTATGCAATACACATTATAAAACATATTGATGAAAATGGTCTGATTTAACCCCTTCTGTATTTTACTTGAGATTTTAAGGTGGTTTATAATAGTATACTTAAAAATTCAGTTGGTTTTGGTAGCATCATATCTTGAGTTACATTAAAAACATCTGGAGCTAAAATTTATTCCGATCGAACATGAATATATTTTAATATGCGGAAAAGGTTCTGACACCAACTGGGAAGAATTGAAGCTTATCATCATGATTAGATAGAATAGGCATGTAAGTGTATATCAATATCATGGAATTTAATTCAATGTAATTAAAACATGAGCGCGTAAATCCAATGCAAAATATCTTATGAAGTTGAAATACATGTCAAAGCAAAAGTAAGAGCACTTGGTAAATAGATGATTTCCATAAAGGATTAAATATAGCGTTTGCTTACACTTTCATGCAATAATAAATGCGATTAATTTATGATTAAGTACCTGCTTAGCAAAAGGTGTAGAGGACGGGTTTTTTTCTGTAATTTTAGCCCAAACAAATACTTACATATCATCACATCACATCATCATTATTGTTTTCATCAAAGGATGTGTAAGATATAAGTGCACACACGATGAACGTGAACTTTATATGTGTACTTTATGTGTATTCTCTTTCACTGAAAAAAAGATAGGAATCTCTTCACTTTCTTCTTTTCATCGAGACACCAAAAAGTTGAAAAGAAAAATAAGAAGAGGCATTCACACACATAAGACAGACAAACAAAAATAATAATTGTCTGTCTTTATTTATTATTATATTGTGTAAAAATACAAAGGATTGGATCATCCTTTTGTATTCCATAGTTTTCTGCTGCAGCTACTATTATCATTACACAACTGGCTCCTGAAAGAACTAGTACACTACGTATATAAACATACATGCCTAACAATAAAAAAGAGGAGGAAAAGAATGGAAAAAATAGAAAAGGGTGGGTCATCTTCACTCACATAATAATCATAATCTTCATAATAATGATCACAATACACCATAGTGCATTCATTTCACAACATAACACAACATTACTCCAGTTTGGAAGCCTAAATAATCCATCTACAAAAGTTGCTGAGGCATGTGGATAAACTCTTTTTACAAACAAACATACGCACTTTACTTGCGTAAAGAAAAAGGATGATATGATGATGATGATAAGTTCATAACTTGGCTAACTGGCTAAAAGTTTGTTTTTTGTATTTATTGTTATTTGTATGCAACAGGGCAGAAAATTAGTATTTTAAACACAACAATACAATTTTTCATACTTATGTGGTAGAAGAAAAGGTTTCCTTAAGTGAAATGTTTCTGTTTACATTAACATACAAATACTGTTTGTCATTTCTTTTGTGAAGGGAATGAAAGTGGCTTTTCATAATAGCTGTATCGATGAAGGTGGCATTATTATTGTCTTCTTTTTCTCAATTTAGCGTAGCCCTGATCCTATACTGCTTGTTTGTGTAAGCAAGCAAGCATTTCGGCATATAAAAACTGGAATTTTGAATGAGAAGTTCATCAGAGCAAGGGAAGGTTTAAAAAATATGGGAGGCTACCAATTTCCTTATCAAATTATCCTCCTGTCTTTCCAGTTTACAGCTTTGTTTATTTGTAGCAATGGGTGGAAGACTAATTGAAAGTTTCAATGAGATTTTAATTGAATTTGCCAAAATATCATGCAAACTTATGCAAATTACCTGTGTGTGTTGGAAAGGCGTGACACTAATAAATCCATTACAAGTCCACACACGTTAGAGAGGTAAATCAATAGATTTTCTGTACACGTCTGTTTTAGCGAACTGTTTTCGAATTGTTTTAACACTATCCTATATCTTAGTTCAACCAATTCTTCTTAATTTTTAAGTGGGTTATTTACCTTATAAGCACTTGACATTCTTCTTGGTAGGAAAAAATTATTTCATCATAGAAATGAGAAATCTTTCTTGTAAACAAAGTATTACTTACTAACAAAAACTGAATAAAATTAAGTGCATGTTTTGTAAAAGCCAACTGAAAGGGAGTAAACAAGATAAATTGAAGCTCAAAATTATGCAAGCGATCAAAAAAATGTTGATGCTCTTTTCTTCAAGACCGATCACCGTATTATCTCCCAAACTTCCGATTCACATTCAACTTCCCTTAGTCTCATTATTCTGCCGCTGCTCCTATAACATCACATTTGCATTTTTGTCTGTTTTCTCAGCTCCCAATCGTTTTGATTCTGCTTTTATTGCTGAGAAACTTCCGAAGTAGTTTTCATGTGAATGAAATCTCACAAGCTTCTTTTTTTTTTTTTACATAATATGCAAACAACATGGAGAAAGCTTGACGAGAGGCAAGGCAAGAGTGAAAAGTGGAATAAACAACAACGCCATTATCCACGAAGTGGCCTAGCGTATTTACCCAACTATCGCGTCTTTGGTTAGTAGACCAGACCGACAGTTACATACATGATCATTCTGATTTGCACAAACAAGGGAATATCCCAAACAAACAAAACAAAATCTCCTATTTCACTATCATGTTGTTTACCACACAATGTATTTGTATAGTAGAATATTTTTACATGCAAAGATCAGATATTTGGTTCAACAAAATGTATATTGTAGCTTAGCTGTCAAGTATAACTAGCTATAAAAACGGATTTATTTCTCAGCATATCTTAAAATCCTTTCTGGCCTGGGTAAAAAATACTGTCCTTTAGCTCTGATTTATGAATTTTACATTCAGACCCATAGTTTGGTTTTTTTGTAATCCGTTATGTTTCAACATAAAATGGCTCAACATGGGAGAAAAAAACGTAAAACAACAAATTTTTTCTCATGATGATGATGATTTCATGGGATTGTAGCCAATCCCTGGATCTTGTCTTGTGTGTACCTTACGTTTTTTCCTCCGTTGATATATTACCAGCTAGGGTAGAAGGAAAAACGCCTGGTTAAAATAACGTATCGTTTGGAAATGGGGATCTGAGAGACTCGTTAGGATTTGCTTTAGTATCATGCAATACATAAGGCTATCACCATTACATTACAGAGTAGAATCCCCATTACATAAAAAAATTTGGTGGATTTTTTAAAGAAGAAAAAAATCCAAATAATGCAGAAGATTCATTGCCGGATAAATGTGTTTATGAACTTATATTACAGGAAACCATATATAGTGAATGCGCATTGACAAAAATGGGGAATAGAATGGCGAGGAGTATAAAAGATTATACATAATATATAAAAATCACAACAAATTACTCGGTTTTTTCGGTCGCGGGCACATTGCCACCAAGGAAAAAAACCAAGGCAAATCTGAAATAACTGCAGCGGCAATCGTCGTGGTGGTAAACTATAGACTTTTTGGGTAGAGAGGCATTATTTATATTTTACCATACGTGAAGCAGAACATAAGAAAGAGAGAGAGAGAGAGAGAGAAGAGATTCAAGCGAAAAAGAATTGAGAGCTGGGCAAGAGAATAGGAAGTGGGAAGCATACTTTATGCACATAAAATGTTCTCTATTGCATATTATTTCTAGATTTTTTTTTCTCTCTCTCAAGTCAACATAGTTCGCAAGCTCAGCTCACATATGTATGTATAGTTAGTTGGTGGGGCATGGCGTGTGTACTTTATTGGTACACATTATTATGTACATACTTAATGCTCATTCATGATGACTGCATGATGCTTTCGGAATGGTTTTATGTTAAGTATAGAGAAAAAAAGTATTTTTTACATTAAATGGGCAAGTAAATACTAGAGCTCTTAAGAGGGTCGATATGGGTGAATAATTGGTGCTCCCATCCCGAGTAAACTACTCCCGGTTTCTGAGACTTAATGCCCTCGGTATAAAATAACAACTTCCTGGACGGTGGCACACCAACAGAATGCAGCTCATAATGGGAGCTAGAGCTCCTTGATGGATGAGCTTATTTTGACTTCATACGTCACTACTGTATAGTGAAATTGCTTTGAATTGAGTACATGCAAGTGCTTGTGCACACAGACCAAAAAACTAAGCATCGAATTTTTTACTAAACAAAAAAAAGTGTAGAAAATAATGATATTTTAGTACGATATACTTTGCTACTCAATGCTATTCTCTTGTTCATAATGATTTTATTTTCATTATTTTACACAGGAATCAACTCAGAAGTAAAGTAACGGCCAACAGCACATTGAATCCCGACGAGTGCCCTCCAAATTACTAATTCGTTTCCAAGTAGAAGTCGCCAATACTTCATCGAATTTATTCATATATAAAGTGAATTTTATTTTTTTAATGAATGTTACTTTCCGTTGCAACCACTTCAAATAATGAACTTTGAATTTTTAAATTTATGAATAACCAAAAAATGGTTGTTTTGCTACACCTTCGTTTAAGCATAAATGAATGTTATGTGATTCAGCATTCAACACAAGAGTTTGTAGTCCTCTCATCCCATGAGTTTAGCAGAAGAATGCAAAATCGTTCATGTGAATCTTATAAAAAAAAGATGCTACCCCATATATTTACACCTACTTCTAGAGACAAAGTGCGTAATGTGTCTTCGATACTGGCTTCAAGAGTGGATATTATAGTAATGTGCGTCAAGTTACACGGGAAGCGTCAAATGTACCATCATGTGTATAAGGCTTATTCTTGTAATAAAGGATTTTGAGGAGGAAGCTTTTGGATCCTGCACACTGCAGATTATTGCCGCTTTGGCTCAGCTCTGGAACTTGATATTATTAATAATTCGACATGAGAAGGTAAGCCCGAGAAAACACATTGTTATTAACCACTCCGTCGTAGGCTTAGAATTAATCCGAGGATGATGAAAATTGTTTGATCACCACTGTGCAGTTAATATGCTTCAGATGAAGTAGCTTCATTCATTTCATATACATACATACATACATACATACATACATGCATATTTACTTCTGGGAATTTTGTGAAAGGAAGCTTGTACCCAATGTCTTTTGCATTTACTACACTCAACAACATTCTACGTATTGAGGAAGAAAATATTGGGGAAAGTATATTACTTTTTCATGTAATCGGTATTATTTCCATATTTGTAGTTGTGGCATGATTGTTTCCATATTCTCGCTGTAAAGGGAAAGTGTTTGAGCAGAAAAGTGATAAAAATCCTAATACTTAGTTTGTTGGTATTAATATCCACATCCTCCTCTTCTTGGTGCGTTGTAGGGAAGGAATATTTTTGATATTACCTCGAATCGAATGAATTCCTGTTTTCGGTAATTCGCACCGATTTATGAGGATATTAGTAATAGCCTTATGTGCACCGGTTGTATGCATTTGATTGAATTCGTAAGTATTCACATGAGGATCTGGTGCCAGATGATGTGTGTGCACATGTCATCAAGAGGTCTTCATCATCAAATCGTCATTCCATAAAACCATCACCAAGCTGCAGCAAATAAATACATGAACAGCATATACGTTCGAATATACACATCCAGCTGCTCTGCATTCAATCAATCTCATTTTTTGCATCCAATCTTTTTAATCCGTAGTTTCAACCTGCTTTATACCATGATATTGACACATTTGTGGGTTGTTCAAGCGTAAGTAAGCTCCAGTGAGGGATTTCTCTCCATCACGTTGACGCTTGCTTTCCTTGAAACCAACATTTCTCCGATAAATATTAAGTATGAACTAACCGGAGAGCTAGCTAAAGATTTGAAAGGAAAATGGATATGGCTCATGATGATGGATGAATGGGTATACTCGTGGATTCCAAAAAATGCCGGTATTTTTAGCTTGGATTTGGCCATTTCTTCTTTTTTGTTTTATGAAAGTAACTCAGGGCTCAGGGTCGTTTATTTACGTGATGTCCCAAATTTATTCTCTAACCAACCACTTTTATATTTTTCCTATTTAAAATGAGTAAAAAGGAATGAACTAAGAAAAGTTTATTTTCGAAGAGAAATCAAACACTTGCAAAAACGATTTTTTTTTAAATCTCCAAGATCTAAAGCAAAGTTGAAGCACATTATGTGTACACAAGTGATATAATGGATTGAGCATGATTGGAGAGAGTGTTTTTGATGGGCAACTAAATTGAGAGAATGGCAAAAAGCTAACGGAATGATGATGATGTTTGATAATGGTGGTGATGTGGTTGGGTAGTAAATAGGAAAAATACTTAATTCCACTGCTCGACTGCCAAGGAAAATGATTGACAGAGTGTCCTCAAAAATTTCAATTCCAAACCAACCACCAGCATTTTATTTCTCTCTCTCTCTCCTTCGAGCCTCTTTCGATATGTGTAGTTAAGCAGAGTGACTGGGAGTAATAATAAAATAATAATATAACATCAGGAATAAGCACCAACAACGAATCCAATTCCCAAACTCTGAAGGAAACTTATTACCTTGTCCTTAATGTCGTGGTAAACCCTGCTGTGATTTTCTTACTTAACTTTGCAATGTACTATGGTCCTTGTGCCTTGTGAAGGCAGACATTTTTTTTGCTTTCAGTCACCCAGAGTCTCAATCAACGACAACAGCCAGAGAGAACCAAGAACCAACATACACACAACCAACCCCTTTTTCACAATAACACAACAGTCAAGTCAATGACAGGAGTAGTGGCGGTGGCAAATGCAAGAACATTAATATACATTTTCTTTTATATAAAACTTGTGCCAACTGACTGATGATGTTTGCTGTTGCTGCGAGTGACTCTGAGAGTGAGTGAAAACGACTAGCAGTGCAACTACTTTACTTGATGGGTTAATGACGATGTCACCCGTGATGATGATAAAATACTGCTACAATTCTACTACTATACATACTTGGGCTAAAAAGTGAAAGTTATTTTGAAAACTCGGCACTAATGAATCCTATATGTACACAAACATTAAGACCCCTCATGAACATTATAGTTTTAAGACTATTATTTTACACCATGGGTATTTAGCTATTTGCTCAATATATACTGGCATTCAGAAAAGTAGCATATACAGATATGTAATGTCGTTTGGAAAGTACACTTTTCGAATATCAGAACAAAAAGGCATCTCTTTACTTCCTAATCGATCTAGAATATACTCTACCATATTTAGTGACAGTCGTTACAAGGGAAGTTAAAAACATTTTAAGTAATTAGATTATATAAAAAACAGATTGATCCAACCAAAATGCGTATCTCATTTGCCATTGCAAATAAACAAGCTTAAAAAACATCTGCATATCTTAGTCTTTGCTTGGTCTTGGTCAGAAGCATCCCCAACAAACCAAGTGCGCATATTTTTATCATTGCAGTATGAGAGGCATAGAGAAGGAAATGACAAAGAGCCACATAATAATGTTGGAAAATAAAAAATATTGTGTTAGGATGGGTTAGTTCTTTAATTAAAATGAGTGACTTAAATTTGAGCTCTTTCGAAAAATCAACTCTGTAATATTTGGTAGTCCTTACTAGTTAAATTATATTGTGGCTGCACCTCAAAAATAAATGAGTGATGTGGTAATATATGCATAAATTTTTGTGAGAAAGAAATAATAAAAGGATATGATAACTGATAACCTTACAGTTTGCAGAACGAATATCTTGTACTGCTGTTCCGTGACTTTGTGAAAGCATGAGTGCTAGCAAGGGCACTTCAAGTTCTTGTGGCCTGGTCGAGGTACAAAAATTAATTATGAAGATGTTGGTGGTGATGGTTGATGGTAGAGCTGTTGTTTTGAAGTACATGTTGATAATGATGACTGATGACTATCTTACACTACTTTGAAGTCTTGCTAACAAGTGCCCACGCCATAGGGTTTTCCTGTTTAGTTTTAAAATTATTTTAATAAGGGTGACCACACCAAGCTGTTTTATTATAATAAATTTTCCTGAGATATCGCTGTATAGTTGATGACCTGGCAGCCTCTTCATATCCTTTCATTCCACACATTTTAATAGGAGGACTTTGAGCTGTTTTATAATTTTTGAACCTAAAGTTGAATTTGAAAGCTGATAATGATTTCAAACTTTCTTGCATGGATGATTTAGAAGCAAAGTTTTTCTTTGAAAAAAAATTACGGTACACGTCAATGCAGCCCTACCAAGAACTGTCATGAAGGGTTGCGTGTTTGTGTATGGGTGTCACTACAAATGGACAAAGTTGATGAAAATGATGGTGTGATTATGGTAGCACTGAAATAGAAGATGAGCCCACATCATCTTTTTATGACCAAATCTCATTCATCATCACGTCGACATAACATGAGGAGAAAGTTCCGCTATAGGTACACAAATTGTAAATGAGAGTGGGTAGCTTTGCTGGCTGGAACTGCGGGACGCTGAGAGCAAGTTTGAACCAAACACAACCAGATCTGTTAATTTTACGTACATTTTGACATCCTCTTTCTCTTTACTGATACTAGATTTTGACATGAGAAGAAGCAGAAGAAATCAATAAAAATCTTAAAAAGATTCAAAACAATCAGCCGATATTATTAGTTGTGTTATTATTTCAGAGAACTAAAATTTTGAACCAATTTAGACTCAAATTTGGTTGACTCATATACTTGTTGTTATGAGTATATACTACAGTATTACGTAAGTAACGACACCTCGAATGTGTTTGAATTTGAGTTAGGCAATAGCGTTGTGAGATGGTACGCAGGCCAAATTTTCTTTTGTTCAGTCAATGACAGAATCCAGATCAACCGCGTTCAGATTTGGCCTTCTGCTGATGCACCAAAGATAAATACATTCGTCAAGTTATTTCTTTTGCTGAAACATCACATTCTCAGGCTTAAGTTTTCATAATATTTTACGAAGGAAGGGGAAGGATGAGCATTTTAAAAGACTTTTTTGACGTGCACTATCAATGTATGACATCTCTACATAGTTTCCATTCCATTTCATCCTTATACATATATTCTGATTTTACGGAGGGAAAAGTTTTACAACGGAAGAGCATCGCTCTCATCGTCAGAGGCAATGGCTACCAACGGATCCATTTTATTGCAAGAAAGATAGTATAAGCTCAGCTCAATTGATTTGCAATTTTGAGGATTCAAAGAAGAAATGAGTCTGAAATGAAATATTGGGGCATTATGATCTTTTTTTAATTTAGACTTCCTGTTCTGTTAAATATCTACAAAACCTTAAATAAATGTTTTATTACTTGATAAATTAACAGTAAATACGTATTCAATCACTAGCAAGATGCAAATGTTAGAAAAGTTGTGAAAATGCTATATATATATTTGTTTGCATGACATAACATTTGGAATCGGAATGAATGTGTATTCCTACATTAGTTATTGCATTCCTCACTCAAGTAAACGTGTTGGTTGTGTTGTGCTGACCCATCTTGTGTAAAGATGTGCTGATAAAGGATGCATAAAATGCGCATTCTTCTATTTTAACACGACTTTTTGGTAAAAACATGCAGAATATTCTACATCCCAACATAATTGTACCCCATTTCTTTTTTTGGTTGCCTTTATGCTAGATTGATTGCATGGAAAGATATGAAAAAAAGCTTTTATTGTGTTATGAATCACGCACGTCACACTTGCACTCACGCATCCAATTCATCGTGGAAACACGGTCGATCTTTCTTGCATTGCATGCATTCGTCGTTCAATATTCCTTCTTCCTTCCTCACAAAAATTTATATCTATCTGTTTGTTGTCCTCCCTCCCTTCATTCGCTTCGTCACCCGCCTTCTTCACTTGGTCTTGGTTGCTTTCATTACTTTCATAATGTTGCATTTATTCTCTAACCCAACTCATCCTATAAAGTTAGAACTGTCCTTTTTAGCTCCACGCAAGAATATTATTGATATTGATGTGCTTTCTTAGTGAAGTGACAAATTCCTTCCTACCTACAACCTTTTGAATTATTCGCATCAATACTACTACACCTAATGACAGAAGCAGCAGCTACCCAGATTTGATTTGCCCATAATTCATCAACAACGTATGTACTTATCTAAAAACACATCATGTATCATGTTCTTATGTAACAAATTTTTGTCACCTGAAAATTTCATTGAGCAGGTCCTCCCTGTCCTACAAACAGGAACTCCTTCCCGTCGTCCACATGAAAACACGTCACTTCCTGGTTACATTTGCATCGATTATCTGAAACCATATTGCTTTGAAGCCTCAAGCTTTATGGAATTGTTCATAACTTCATAAACACACCGACTAATGGTTCTCTGGCAAGCATATTAATATTCACAATCCTAATAACATCATGAGCGGCCGTTGATTCATAAATTTCATAGGCAAACGCATTTTACGGGGGAATGGGAGCAATACAGAGTTAAAGTGAAGAGGTGGTGGTTAGTTCTGGTAATAAAATGAAATGTCATTATCATTTGTATGGAGACAAGGAGTAGAGTGGTAATGGTGGTGGTGGGTATGGATATATAGAAAACAGGAGAAAGAGAGAGAAAAAAAGCTTTACTACTGAACCGATTTTTACCTCGTTATCCCCGCCATTTGGCTAATGTCATGAACTACCCATAATCATCATCAGTTTCCTAGTCATCACCATCATCGTCATCATCATCGTTAGCCATATGGATTGATGTATCTGACACTAGAGAAGTGCTTCCTCCTCCACTCGAGAATGTGATACAAGACAACATAACATAGCATTACATCATGTCATTTACTAAACCAACCAGCAAAATAACTTACTATCATCATCATCATCATTTTCCTACTGTGTGTGAGCTTCAATAATGCTTCATGCAGCCAGCGACCACGTTTCCCAAGGAGGATTCCTCTACGATGAAATTATTATTAGCTACTGCTAGTCATTGCGTAATGACTAGTCCAAAAAATGTTCCATAATAATAACAATATTATACGCCTTGGTAGTTTGTTAGTGGTCGGTTATACTTTGCTGCTGCTGCAGGCTGCTGGTTGGTGACTAGCTTACAAATAATATATACATAGTATAAATACATGTTTTCCAAAGTATTCAGACACTTTTTTTCCTCTCAGATATTCCGTGTCTTCCCTTCAAATATGCAGATGTACAGGCACAACCGTGTAAGGATAAAAACGAATGTTTTTTTTATTATGCTTTCGTTGACGTGCATAATGATGAAACGATAATGATTATTATGACGATGATTTTATGATAATGGTCATAACTCAAGAATCGACATAATCATGTCCTGCATGATGATGGAATGATGTGTGCATTTTCAGTACCTTCTGCAAGAGCAGACCAGAGGCGGAGATAGTGAGTGAGCTAGATGGATTGAATAAAGGCGTGACATACACTATCACTGATAAAAAACACGAAGTTTTATAGTGTACCAAACTTCACTTCAAATCATGTATAAATGATACCTACAACAATTTTTTTTAAAAATGCTTTTGTAGCTCATCATTGCATTACCAACTAAAATTTTACTACTGGAGGAATCGAGAAACTGGATCAAATGCATGTATTATTATTATAAAGAGTAAAAATAACAAAATCGTGATGCACGTCTTAAACTTAAGCATCAACATTCTTACCACTTCACAATTTTTATAATCCAGATTATATTGAAAAGAACCTCGAAAGTTCCTCCAGCTACACATTCAATAGCGATGGTCATCACTTCAATATAATCGTTCGCAACATTATCATATAAGTTTTTAGGTTATCATTTTAATTTAAGAAGTCTAAATTCATCTATAGAATTAGCATATCTTCAAAAATATGGTGGTTAAAATGAAAGGGTAGGTCGATAAGAAGACTTCCTGTGTCTTGATGTTTCTAAAAACCACATCCGATACACTGATGAAAACGTTATCTTCTCATAGCCTAGTATAAAAACAAGCCTTCAGGTTCAAAACTCTACTGATGAACTCTTCTCAAAATTAAGATTTGACATGTCATCTGGTCTGGTCTGGTCTGAGGCAACTTTTAGCTCCCCTTATCTGTCCGTCATTCCTCGTTTCTACTATCTCTGTGGGTGTGTCAATTTTTTGATGCCATGTCATGTCATCTTTCTCTCTCTCTCTTCTCTCTCAGCACCAGTTTCTCTCTTCTCCTTCTGGCCTTCTATTCGGAGTTGGAAATACTATCAAATCAACTCAACATTAGACCAACAAACAACCATGTTGCAATTACATTTCATTACTTGCGTTCATTCCCTTCTGTCTGTGTGGTACTCTCCTGCCAACTCTAAAACTATCATAATAATCATCACATCATTTTTATCATCATCGTCATCAACAGTGACTTTGACGTGAATGTATGTATATCCTCTGTGATGTGATGCTTGCTCGCTGCATGATACACAAATAATTTTGAGACACAAGCCAAACAAGAAATAGGAGGTTTGCGATTGTAACGAACTTGCTAAGAGAAACCAAACCACATCACCATTTGATTACGCTAGACTAGAATCATTTTTACCATGTACTATTTCAAATAGCAATATTATTACTATTACCATCATCATCATCATAATAATCTACTAAGCACCTATCCCTGACGGTGATAACGATGATGGTCGTTTTAGCTCATAGCCTTCAGTTACCTGCTGGCAATCACTTAGGTATGCTGACTTTGGTTCTTTCTTCTTAAGTCACCTCATCAAATCAAGACCTTCCTTCTATCCCTTCCTTATTTTTGATGGATAATGCATAAACATGTAATAATAACACTACATGCATTTTATTAATGATGCCCCTATCTTAAAAAATCATAGTTGTAAACAATCTTTGATATGAATTCAGACGCTAGTTTAAATAGTTAAGGGTTAGTATAAAAATGTAGGAAAAATGATGCACTTCAATTTTATATTTATGTTGTGCATTGGCATTAGCTACTACTGCTCAATAAATGGTTTATTATGGCACAAAGCGTATGATATAGGTTAAATTTCAAGCACGTAGGGACCTCGCAGCAAAGTATAAAAAAACGATCAAATTCCCTGATTTCTCTTATCCCTCTTGTATCACTCTCGTCTCTTGGTCTCAAATTTCCATCCACCACTATAATCTTGTCTTGTTCTACTTCACCCATCTGTCTAATCACCACATTTCATCCATGCCTTCATCATCATCATCCTCGTCCTTCTATCCATCTTCAAGAGTTCTTTTTCCAAGATGGCTGCACTCCTCATCATCGCCATCATCATCATCATCATCAGTTTGTCATATTTTTATATATACATACATCTGAGTTTTGACAAGCCCACAGTCCAAGATTCTGATTACATAAAATGCTCGAAGCTTCATAATATTTTTTACCACCACAAATGGGGACGGACTGCAGTGTCTTTATATATTTTTTATTTGTGCATTAAGCATGACCAACAACTTTCAGCGTCAAAAATCACCTCGAGGAAATGGAAGAAAAAGTCTGTGAGAAAATGAGGTTTTTAATGTTTATAAGCGTGCATTTATTATAAAAAATGAGTACCTACCTAACTTAAATGTGTAGAGTTTTGAAAAGGCATGGCTGGGCTCGGTTGAAAGATTTCATGAAAAATTTCATTCGTGGAGCATCAAAACTCAACGCGTTTTCTCCTATAAAACATACATACTTACGTCGTGTACTAGTGCGTATTGGTTAGCGTGAGTGACTAAAAAGGATCGCTTCTTGATTCGCTCGTTTCTTTTTAGGATTTTTTTTGCCAATCTGTTTTAATCTTGAAATGCATGGTTGACTGACTAGCTAACAAGCATATCTAAAAGATTGCCAAGTAAGCAAAGTATATTTACTACTAAGAACTGACTAGCAGTAGTTAGAGCTACAACCCAACCAAACCAAACCACCTACATACTCCTTATATACAGAAAGTACTAAGCAAAAATAGTACAAAGTAATAAAAAATGAGCGATCATTTATAAAACGCTCGTGATGATGGTAAATTTTTACAGCTAAGACTGGTTGAGGAGAGCTGAGTAGACTCGGATAAAGTGTAGTGTTGTGTGTGATCCATTGCATACACATAAATTCACGTGTTCGCCAATCAAATAAAGATGATTGCTGCTGACTGAGGTTGGATGTTGGATTTGTAAGTTAACTCACTGACGTAACATTATCAGTGCCCAATGGTTTGGTTTATGTGAGCGAAGGAACGGGTTCATTTTTTTGGGGAGCGCTCTGGCTTGCTTGGCTCCTTTTTAAATGGGTGCATGGTACATTAGAATTTAAGAAAGGAAATTCAACATTTTGCACGGTTTTTGGTTTGGAGAGAAGATATTATGTTTATAAAGACAATTTTTGAAAAGGGATATGCATTAAGGAGATTGAAATCTTGCATCGTAATAATTTTTTTTACGAAACGCTATGCCACCATCATAGCCTTCAAATCTCATAGTGCCTCGCGTACACAACTCAAACTCATAATATATTATAAATAAATGTACGTGTGTGCATGAAATCAAGAACATGCTGCTAATAGGCTTCCTTTTTTTATTGCAGGCGTTCTTTTTTTGTCGGTTCCCTTACTTGGTCTGGTCTGGTAGGGTTTGGTCTTTGAGAGCAGTTTCAGAAATGTGGAAACAAGTTAAAATATAGTCATTTAGTTAATGAAAAAGAAGATTGGATTTCGTTGGTTAGCTCCGCCCAAGACGCATAGTACTGTTTTGTTTTATAATTTGAAGCAATGGTAGATAGTAGAGATGGTATCTGGGATCTGGCTGCATACATAATTTTCTGGTCTACTTTTGCATTCAAACGTCCTGTTCTGTCAGAATTGGTCTGTAGTAGCTTTGGGATTTTTTCTTCGCTCTAGTTCTGGTTGTCTACAAAATGTCGAGCAATTAATTAATCAGAGTATTTAGAAGGTGATGAGAGGAAAAATCAGAAGAAATACATGTGCGTTGCGAAGTCATATAAATCCTACTACTTCTAAGGGTACAAGCTAGTAGTAGTAACTCGTGAGATGAATGTCGGTATATGTTTTTCATGTCTTTAATCTTTATGGGTTGATTCGCGGAAGCTTTTACCGTAATTACTGCTGCATGTGGTGTAACACAAGGAAGGGTAATTTCTCAAAAAGCTACGATGTGATGTATTTTTCTATAAAAAGCTGAAACATCGAAAATTGTATGGCTCTGCTAGGTTAATGTACACCAGAGAGATATATTTACATTAAGAGAGGAAACGTGTGCAGAGACAGAGAAGAGCTGAGATGATGATGATGATGACGACGACGACGGCCCTCACCAACCAGGAGCTACCTACCTACCATATACACACACTTGCTTGCTTGATTTGGTTCATTAGAGTCTCTATTCAACCTCGTAAATTATCAAAAATTGTTTTCGGATGGGTCTTCTTTTCTTTACATTTGTTCATCACTCTCTCCCACATTCTTATTACATGGAATATGGAATTACATGTGTACCCCTGTACATGCTTATCATCATCAACATCTCCCTGTATCATGCCGTCATCGTCGTCATCACATCCAACATCACTCACTTGGTTTTCTGTCACTATTTTGTTATGCAACCAGGTCAGCCATTTCTTGCCAAACCCACTTGCTTGCTTGTTACTACCAGCTCCTATATATATCGTCAGTCAGCGACATTTCACCAAAAAAAATCATTGGCAGAGCCAACATCACATTGCGGTATGTCATGGTGTAGTTGTTTAAAAGCAACTCTTAGCAAAAGCAGTCGAGCATCATCATTACCAACAACCAAGGGAAAATTATAATGAAATCTCTTATTCATCTCACTCACTAATATTTATGAATAGAAGAGCAAGAGGAAAGGTACATGCCATACAGGCCACACAATCCCTTCCTCGTGCGTGTAATAACAACAACGTGCATTTAACGAAGAGAATTTGATTTGAGGCAACACAAACGGAGACAAATTCTCAACTCTCTAAATTAATCCAAAATGCTACATTCTTCGCATAACGAAATTATTGCATTTTATTATCAAGGTGGGTGGGATGAATAGGCGCGTCTCCCATTTCCTTACTCTTCCTTTTCAAACTTTGTTAAAAGAATTCTCAAGAGAGATGTATTTTCCTACTTTGATTGCATACATACATACATATATACGTACGCAGCGGTGTCGAAGCAAAAAATATTCCCTGTGGAGCGAACCTTCATGATTTTGCCTTACGCAAAACAAGCACAACTATAGTTTACACAATGATAAGTAAATAGATATTCCATATATTAGGTGTGAAGAAGGTAGGTTGATGGTAGCAAATTTTTCTAAATGAATTCAAAGAAAGATAACTGTCAGACATCTGCTGGTCCTGGTCATTGACAATGTTAGCTTAACAAGAAAATTTGATTCCATCATCTCCATCTCAGCACTCAGGAATTTTCTTGGTTTGATATAAAAGTGTAAAAGATTTCTTTGGTCGCTCACTCACTGGACTCGAATGTATTTAGCCCTCATGAAATTCAGATTTGGTTGCATTTTATGTACGAATGTATGTGTATATATTTTATGCGAGTGTTTATTTTTGGGAGCCAACTTTCCTCTACTCATTTGGAAGGAAAAGATGACTGATGGTGATGATCATGATGATTTTGCTCACTCATGTTCATGATGACATGTGTTGGTTGCGTAACGTCAAAAACTGGGGTGAGATTTGAGGGATGAGTTAGACAGTTGTGATGCTACTACGTTTTGAGGAGTGTAAGAGTGGTAGTAACTAGAAATGTAGAGAGAAAAAAAACTGAGAATATAATAATAGTTTACGAAAATAAAATGTGTGGAAAGAGGTTGGTTTTTCATGTGGATTGTAAACCATTACCCCAGTTCAACGAAATATGATTGCATTTCTGTAGTTGGTAATACTCGGGTTGCATCAAAAGTGGTGATGATGACGATGATGATAGTAGTAGCAGCTCTATCGTTTTGCTCTTGTCGATCATCATGATTTTCTCCCTTTTTTCTCATTTCTATAGCTGAACATCGCATCATCGGAGTAAAAAAAACTGCTGTATCTGAAATTTTGATGGTTCGTCTAGTTGCTGATGTGATGTGCGTTACATAGTAGACCCTACAACCAAACCACGTTGTATTGGTACGTAGTGGTGCTTTAGAAGCAGTATATAATTTCAATGGTGAACTAATCATAAACTACCCCTTGGGAAACCTGTCATTATCCAAGACAAAAAGTTCTCTTTTCCATTCAGACTTGAGCTGTACCCGACGAACTGACATGGGAGAAATAAAGAATGAAGAAAATGAATTGTTGAAAGAGGAGAAGATGAGGAGCCAACAGATTTTTCTGAGTTGGGATCTCCCCTGTCTTAATTTTTATCAACTTGATATTTTGGGCATTGTTCGATTAGATACACCATGATTTGAATGAAATGAGTCGAAAATGAAAAAAAAAACTTTGAAATTACTTCCGTTTCAAAGATCATTTGGAGTGTATATTCGATAAGATTACTTTTAAATTATTTATAACACATAATATATCAAGTAATCAGCTCCACTAACGTATATAGAAACTTTCACAACTTGCCTTCTTGTGGGGGAAAATCATGATGCTAGTTTTAGTAAATAGATCCACACACATACGCAATAATAACGCGCTACAAGTAGCATATATACGTATACAGCAGAAGGCTTATCTGACACATTAAATTTTTTATAAAAATATTCTGTTTCGCCCTGTTTTGTTGACATATTGTTGCGCACTCTGCACATCAGGGACAAAGCAACCAGTGCCGCGGAATTATTTGATTATGTCTAATTTGATTGAATTGGATTTAAATTGGCTTAAAGATATGCATACAGCTTGTCACGTTACACTAAGTTTATTCAACTGCAGTCCCCATACACTCTGGAAATGTACTCTTGTTTGTCCCACACGAAGAATATATCTACAACACATAAATATCTGTTCATCAAGAATTATTGCATTCAAATGGTATGGGAAGGAGAAGGGGACTAGATTGACTTGAACTTGTAACGATCAAGTCTACCATGTTTGAGCCCAGTTTGATATTTGTGAGTTCCGTGTTATGTTTCAAATTTCTTGGTGCATTGCATGAACTCCAACTATTTATACTTCATTCGACTTGCTCCTAATTTTATTGATCTTATGTAGTAATTATCCTCTAATAGAGTAGTGCCTCTATTACTTACTCATATATCAACAGCAGCAGTTATACATATGTTTCGGTGTTCATGGAAAAATATGTTGGAGAAGTTGATTTAACATGTTTAACCAACCAAGAGGAGGCAATTGCATTATTTGCTTGTCTAGTCTGGAACGATGATGATAAAGTTGGGGAAGTAGGCACAAACTTGGTGGGTCTGTTGCCTTGTCTGTTACGATTTTGAGTTGCGACATACAAAGTTAATATTATTTCAGTCAAGTTAAGTTGGGTTAAGTGCCTGTTTGATTTGATTTAACTTGACTTTATTGGATTGGTTTGAATTATGGATGGGATTTTCTCTCTTCTCCTCAAAGTGCATTCGTTGCATGCAAACAGACACTTGTCCAAGTGTCAGGTTGCGGCATGCACGTTACATTTAGGTGTATATATACTGTGTATGATTCAAGTACTTTTTGGTGAAAACAGGAACATTTTTTTATCGATTCATATAGCTTTAGGGATAACTTTATGAAGTAACATTTCATCGGAAAAAATTGGGTAAAACAAGACTATAAACAAGTCGCATGAAGTTTCTGTTGATGACTCTTGATCATGAACAACAATTTATGGAACAATTCTTTTTTTCAAAATATGGATTAAAAACAAATATCCCTGTCAAAAAATTTCTGCCTTCAGCTCAACCTTGTGGAAAATATGCATTTTGTAATGGGATTTTATTTCATCCAGGTAAATTCATTCTTTGCATGAGAATGAGCGTTTGTAGCTACGATTAGTTGTAGCTGCTGTTTCACATACATTTACAATTCCCGACTAGCCATTTCAGGTGAGTCATTAATTCAGCATGAAGTTATTGATCCAGACTTATACAAGGTTTTATCCTATCAACTGTTATTACTACTACACTGTACCATGTCGTCGTGTATAAACTACAAACGCTTCGCGTAGAAGTTTGTAATAAAATGAAATATTATTATTATATGAAAACTCCACTAAAAATGGCCAGCTGACTATAAGAGTAAAAGGATTATGATGATAATGATGATGGGAACAGAAAGAGAGTGGTACAAGTGGTGGTGGTGACTCAAGTGAGTGAAAGAGACTGAGCAACAAAAAAAATACTCAAAAGATATAATAAAAAATGCCTGCAGCACTTTATAAATCATCATTAATCAAACAGAGAGACACTATGGGTGCAGAATCTCATGTCAAAGACAAGTAAAGCTGAAATCCTATCACGACGAGGCAATGCGATGCCATGTAAATATAAGAACAAACTGCCTCTGCCTATATATACATATATACGTATCTTGTAATCATCAAATTCCCATAAAGTTAAGTTCCCGTACACATTATTTGAGTGAACTCAGCCCAAGAATCCCTGTTCTGGAGCAAGTTCTGTGTTGTAATGTGTGTTGTAAGTAATCACGAAAGATTAAAACAAGCCGTCATCAGTCTTCAGGCTTCTTGATTTAGTGCCGACACACGTAGCAGGCACCTCTCCAGTGGGCGAGCTTTCGCTTGGAATTACAAATCCATTCTTTTGTAACCAAGTGTTCTTAATATTCTGCACGATACATTGCTGAAAAATTAGATCGGTCGATGGACCATACGATCAGGAATAGGATAGATGTGGATGTCTACGTATTTAGTAAGATATGGAAAGCAATCTTTTCGAAAGTTGAGCTAAGAGAAATACGTACATCCTTTGGCTTGGGTTGCGTGTGATTCTTATGAACGAACATAAGCTGCTCTCCTACGCTGGAGGATAATATGATGCTGTGTAGCGGGTAAGAAAGAATACCATCCGTAATACCAGGTCCATGTCCACCCACAAGGCAAAACAAGCGTCGTGAGATCTCACAATGAGGAAACTGAAAGAATGTCATGGAAAGTTAATGGACATTCCAACAGTGCGTGAAATGACTACCGAAATCACCACCAGAAAAAGGTCCGAAAAAATTCACCGACCACCGCATTAATGTTCCGTAATGATGATGTGATGATGATGATGATGATGACGACTACGACCATGATGACAAAACGAGTGTAAATACCACAGGAAAGGAATTGGATGTTCCTGACCGATCAGAAAACGATTTGAGAATTCCATAATGTACACACCAACAGCATTTATTTAGTCCCAAATCCACCCCCATGATCTCTGTATCTCTTAAATAGTTTTGGTTTGTCATGCCGTACACCCCAGAGCACAGAGACGGAGATGAATATTGGATAAACCATTTGTGAAAATAGATTACAAAACCCATCTACACAAATACTCACTTAAGTGTGTAGAATTTTAGAATTGCATTATTGCATACTCATGAAATGAGAGAGAATTTCGATTCGCAATGCATTACGGCTATAGGTTTATAATACTATCATTTTATCTTAGAAGCTAGTGACAGGGACTACTCCATCTCGTTCGAAACATTGGACAAGCCTCAGTTTGATTGATATTGCGATAGACAACATCTCTCTCTCTCTGAAGAAATGCTTCCTCTTATTCCATCTCATGGAAAACTCAAACTCGTTGATTTTATAAATGAAAAACCTACGTTGACAGTCTTATATTAATGATTAATTCAAAACTATGTACTCGTATGAGCCACATCATTCATTCCATGTAAAATTCATGTCAGCCAAATCCTTTAAAGCTACATTGAAAGAGCACAACATGAAATGAACATCGTATTTTTACTACTGCGCAACGAGTTTGTGAAGAAAAGTAAGTTACAACGGTAGTAGGAGCAGCGGCGGTGTAGTAGCTGCCTCACGGCTTCATATATATACTTTTTGTATGTGTATGTGTATGTATGTACATCATATTTTTGTATCCCACAGCGAGCCAGTATTCTCACTAAAGATAATTTATCATTTTTCCTGTCAATCGGATTTTCCAGT
The DNA here is from genome assembly GCA_964034955.1 of Orchesella flavescens. Lineage (NCBI taxonomy): Eukaryota > Metazoa > Arthropoda > Collembola > Entomobryomorpha > Orchesellidae > Orchesella > Orchesella flavescens. The sequence goes on from OZ035955.1 coordinate 36,039,338, forward strand.
TTCGGTCAGGATGGATGATGAGATGAAAATGAACGAATACATTCATGACGGTGCAGATTTCAATGCTGCTTTTTCTTTGGAAATTGAAAACCGTGGAATGATGTGAATTCATGAAAAAGTTTTTGCACAAGCTCTTGTTTATAGAAATGCTCTACAATCCATCAATCGATCATACTTTGTTGTGTTGTATGCAGCTATTCTCTGTACACATAGTCAATGCACTCTGGCTTTTGTTTTAATATAATGAAGCCGGCCCTTCTTAGGTACTTGAAGTCTTGAAATATATTTTGACAACTGGTAAACTTGTTGCACTGCCGTTGACCATACATTTACATAATACCAAATCAGCTTATGCATATTTTTGGTACAATGGAATTTAGAAAGATGCCTCTGAAATTTCCTCCCTCACAAAGCCAGTAGTAGCAGTCAGTTAGCATTTAGGATCATTCATTCACAATTGGCAATCCAGTTACAAATTGTTGCAAAATTGTTCACAAAGCTTTGTAATATTACTTTAGTACAGTAGCTAAAAGTCAACGTAATAAACAAAGGAAAGTAGGCTGTCGGATAGCTGCAACCCTACTATTAAAGTTCTTTTGTTATTCTTGGTATTGTCTGACAACATTGGTGTGCGTACCGGATTTTTTTATGCTTTTGACTACTGTCTATGGTCATTATCATGCCAATGATGATCGTCATTTGATGCCCATTAAATTAACTTATTGTTTGTACTTTTTGTTGTCCGTTTGTTGATACATCATAATATGAATACATAATACTTTTGCATTCATTGAACTTGTTACAAATGCACAAAACGTTGTAACAAAAGAATTTTTAGCAACCTGTTTGTTTCATCTCTCCCTTGCAATGCAAGGCCATCCAATTTTCAAGTGCAAGTTCAATGATTCAGTATTAACAATACACCAGTCGTCTGGCACCAGTCATATAAAACTGTTCATAAAATATGCTTTACCAGCTTGGTAATTGCAATAATGCAGATTTTACTTTTGAATGAAGGATATGCCATTTATCCCAGCAGCATAATAAACAAATAAACAACACATGACAATATCTGTCTAAATGCAGTTGAATCAGAGTCGCGAGATCCATGCCATTATCCATATTTTATAAAGACTATCATCTCATCTATTGTTGCTTTCTTTATTACATAACTTTTCATTTAGCATCATACCATCAAAATTTTTATTCTCGTAAGAAGCCAGTGTCATGTGTACACAAACTTTAAAAGGAGTTTTTATAACAATATATTTTTCTTTTCACCTATCATTGTCATTCAGTCTTCAAAAAAAATACTTCCTCAGCTATTCATTGATAAAATGTGCATTTAAAAAGGGAGTAGCTGCTGTGCTGTGTATAAAATGGCATGTATAAAAAGTTGCATGCAGAGATTCATTTTTTTACAAGTTGGTTGCACCAGCACTGAAATAGGAAGCACGACAAATGCATTATTTATTTATGCATATATGAATACACCACATCACCTTTCACTACTCCTGTTTTGACTAGATAGTCGTCACAATATCAACTTTTCAATGTGATGCATATCCATCCTCTTCTCATCATAGTAAACTCTGAAATGAATTCTGGCCTGGTTAAATAGAAATATTATAACAAAGAAATGCAATCATATTTATGCCGGTTTATTTCTATGTGAGGGTTTTCCTTTTCTTCGTTTTGTCTGCAGCGCAGCCTTTCTCTATCAAGTGCATTTATTGTTAAATATTGTATACACTTTTCATTTATTATATATGAATGGCACAAAAAGCTTCTTTTTGCTGGTGACTCCATTCATTCATACAAAGCACTACCTATATGCTACAACTACTTCCACTTCCAGTTTTTTGACACGCACTAACTGATAATGTGAATGTAAAGTAATCGTAATATTATGTGCGTTTATGTTGTTTACACTTGCATTTACATGATATTATTATGATGCTGGTGTTATGTTGGTGTGGTGTCTCCCGTCTGTATATGCAGTTTTGTTGTAGCGCAGAATCAGAATAATCAAAATAACAAAGAATCAACATCACAATATAGTTTTGTGCTCTTTTATGATATGATTGTGGTAAAATGGCTTCTTTGTTCCCGTCCTATTATTGTCTGATTGAAAATGCAACAGCTGACTGTTATTATTATTATCATCATTGTTAAAAGTTATGAGACCTGTTGTTTCCTCCTCTTCTATAGTCAACCACAGATTGGAATGGAACGAAGTGGGTGAAGGTAGATTGATGACATTGACTTCATTGAGTTCTCCCTGGCTTGTTTTCCGTACTGTTTGTTTTGTTTATTTACGGAACTAACTAAAAGCCAGTCGTTCCCATTGAAATGGAAATGTGGTAATGTACTTAATTAGAATACGTATTCAGGTGCAAGTTCGTATTGTTTCAGATTCTATTTCCATCGATAATAACAGACATGACTTATTGGGAGGGCATGGACACACAAAATATGTTTGTAGCTTGTGTGCACACGTGGAGTTATTATTCGAGTTTTTGCAATCCTGGAATGCGAAAGGTATACAGTGTTAAAACAACGGAAATTGCGCAATAGTATTTAATTAATTGCAGTTTTTATCGTAGTATTTACATTCATTTACGTTTTAAAACAAGTCATGTCGTAAAGAAGTTTTTATTTTGTCTCAATAATCCCAAAGTAACCCTTTCTGAGAGTGATCATTTTGCCCCGGTTCAAGTTTTGCACTAAAGCTTGTTTCCTTTCCCATTTCCTTGAGTAGGTATCCTAAAAAGTTCATATATAATACGAACCACTACCAAACCATCTCATGACTTCTTTACTAGAGAAAACTGCTTTTGGACAGGTTGCTAGAATCATCAAGCTTTATATAAATTAATGCTTCAAACATAAGATTCATATCATGTTACATTGCATTGCATGTATGCAAAACCCATTGAAGCAAAACTCGACTCGGTACCACACTCATGTACAGAATACGTAGGATTACGATACGATACAAACTTTGAAGATAAGGATGTCACTGAAAGCCGAGAACACAAGCAGCGTTTCTAGCTTGCTTCAGTCACTGCGGTATAATACGTACGCTTAAACTTAAAGGTGCTTTAGATTAGAACATGAAGCATGCTACTGTTATACTGATTCTTATACCCCCATAATCGCGTTGTTTTTCAAGCAAGCATCAGTGGTTCAGTGGTAGAATGCTCGCCTGCCACGCGGGCGACCCGGGTTCGATTCCCGGCTGATGCAGCATATTTTTTGCAATTCTTTCGTTTGAAGGATTGGAAGTTAATTTTACGATTTAAACATTATGTTACCTAATTTTTTGGAACTGCAATACAAAAACGACCATAATAAATGGTATTCAGTACTGGATATTCGAATTTTGTGACTTTTAATCGGTTTGTTATGTAAACTGCATTGAAATTGCAAATTGAAAAACACGTCACCGGAAGTACGGTTCATGCAAACGGAATAATTATTAAAGGTTCAACCTCAACCTATTATAATACTATACACGACAAAAGCTTGCTGACCGAGTAATGGATTCTGTCAACAGTTCATGAAGGAGTTTATCAAAACTAAATGATTAGCTTGATAATCTCATACGAAAATGGCACTATTGATAAAATACAATACCATCGTTGTTTAGGAAGACCTAGTGACTTTTGACAAACCGCAATTGTTGAATTTGAATAGTGTTAAACCTTCATTTCATCGCTTCTATTCTCTGCCATCTATATCTATTACTGCGCCCGTGCGTGCTTTAACCCTGGTGCATGTGCATTAGTTGCATTCTCCATTGTATCCGAGAGAATCCAAGTCGCATGTGCTATTTGTAAATGCAATCACAATCATCATCAGTGAGCTATCATATAATATGTCACCACTTCACCATGAAATGCATTCACACAAAAGGGAAAACACGGGCTGTTAAGCAGACTAAAAGTCGACCATTTGAATTTGAATGAATGAATAACATTCATTGAATTGACTACAATTTTCCTAAGACTCCTTCTTGAGGGATTGTGGATTGGATTATATTATTCATTGAGAATAGATAGGCCACTGAAAGGACATCAAAAAAAGCTATCATGAATCAGGGGAAAAAGAAGGAGAACTAGAAAATCTGTTGCACATAATAGAATGCCCATCATTCATACAACTAAAATATACAAAAGAGGACAAAACACATGTTGATCATCATCATCATAATGTGATGCAAAAGGGCCACCCAGTCAAATGGGCAGGCCTTTTTTATTCTTTTCGCCAGCACAAGAAGTTAAGTCTTGAATGAAGCGGACAGTAGTAGTTGTTCAGCATCCGTCCTTGATAATATACCATGTAAAAATGTGTTTTATATCCACTTGTAAAAATCCAAAAAGGAGTACGATAATTCAGGGAGCAAGTTAGTTGGAGCAAAAAGGGACAACCTGCTGCTGTCATTGCGTTTCTCTTCTTGTGTCCCACTCCACTACTCTCATGCATATTATAATATACCATCACCAATGCCAATGTCATGTCATGCCATTGAACCCCGCTTCTTTCCCCTTTTCGTCTTTACCCAGTGTCCTTTTCACCATTTTAATAAAAGTAGCCCATTCATCAGAATTATGTCTTGTTGAGGTGGATTGCATGAATGAGAATATTATTACTATTATTAACATTATATCTTTTCATACAAAAAAACAGGACATTATCACAAAAACGTGTGTGTGTGTGTGTGTGTAAAGTGTGAATAAAATCTAGCAAAGAGGAAAAATTATATGGTGAAGCAACAAGGTATTCATAGTAAACTAGTTGCAGTCGGAGAAGTAGTAAAGGAAATGCAATTGATGTTTTATTACTCACGTTTTAACATACATCTTATAAAATACTCTGTCAGATAATACAAAGTGAGTATGGTATGGCTACTACTTAGCAGTACGGACCATCTAACCAGAAAGAGAGTGAGGATCTATTGCAAATGAAGCACCATTCATTCATCTTTTTCTATAAACACAAGACCAGTTCCAAAAAAAACGGATGCTCTTTTATACCGGTGAAAAGGAAATGCCCTCTTTAAGCATTTTCCATTCATTCCATCCTTTTATTCACTCATAATAATGCAATATTATTGTTACAAAATATCACTTACCTACATCAACTTTAGTAGTAGTAAAAAAAACATATATGTTCTTTTCATAAAGATATGAATGGATGACGACGAGGAAGGACGGACGGTCAACTCTTTTATTTACACACTTAAATTCCCGTCAACTATGCGTTTTATTTCCCATTTACATAATGACACACATACCACACATCACATCATATAAATAAGTCGTAAAGAGAGAGAGAGATGAAGAGGGACAAAAGAAATGCACTGATTGTTAAAAAATCAAAGTGTCCCATTATATTCGTAGTAACTTTTAGAATAGATTACATAACAGTTTGTATACCTCCGTGAATCAATAAAGAATTTAAATGGAGTCTCTGTAGTCATTTATATTATGGAGTAGTATGGATGAAGTGCGTATGGCGTAGCAAATAATAATGTGAAATCATATAGATATTGTGTATAATAGCCATTGAGGAGATTAATAGATGAATTCATCAGTTTAGAAAGGGTTGTTGTACGAATTTCTATAGAGAGAACATAGCCATTTTGTTGATGATGTTGATGGATCAAACTAAAATTTTCTTGTTTGTGTTGCGTTTTGTGTGGTTTTAACTCGGCTGCCTATTCAACAGAGGCATTCTTGTATGCAATAATGCGCTGATGGTGATGTTGGATGTGATAATAATGAAATGATAATAGTTTGAATAGATTCAATAGTTCTCAATTTGTCTCATGTTGTCCTAGGTCTTGGTCAAAAAAAGACCTGTTCCCTTTTACTTTATGCTATTATATTCACCATTATCTGCACATTTCAATGAATCTTGTGATGATTCTATGCAATGCCGTAATGCAGGCAAAGCTCCCTTTCACATATTGAAAACCTCACCCATTATCATTTTTAGAATGGGCTATTGATACCCGTTTATGTGAGTTACTCCGTCAGTCAAAGTGGGATTCAAAATAATATATCAAACAATATATAAAAATGTGATGTGATGTGATCCTATAAAGTATTGCACTCCTCCTGGCAGCCAGCCAACCAGCGCCAGCAGCATCAGTTGACGAGGAGTCAATTGTTTGCGATACTTTCATTCTATTCTCTTCTATTTAAAATCTCTTGTGAATAGATCAAATGAGCTGTGTCGTTTGTGTACCATTGAAATGTAGATGTTACCTCACAAAATGCATCTTTCAATGAGGATAATGTTGTGTTATGTTATGTTATTTAACTCCTTAGGTCACAATAAAATGATCAAAGTGTACTTTGGTGTGAGGTGGAATAATCAATGCTTTAAGATTATAAAGGCTCTTTGTGTGGCATTCATATTTGGAATTTGCTCATGATGACAAAAAAAGGTATTGAAATTCATTTATAGATACCAATTCACCTTCCTAAAAAACAGAAGTATGCATGTAAAGGGCACAGGAATAAATGAATCATTCGAAAATTCATTCAAATATTGTTTCAATTTCTCAATTCCAATGACAATAGATTTATTTGCACTACGCGTGCTTCCGCCACCACCACTAAGGAGGTACACAATCGGAAATTCATTTTATTGACTGCACAATACAAATATATTATGCAGCCGTTCTTTCTCCCAAAAGTATTTGACAGGAGAGACGGAGACATGCTTTCATTCAGAACGAAGCAATATATACAAGCCTTTTGCAAGGGTTCCCAACTTTTTTTTTATGCAAAGTGAAGTTAAAGTTGGTATTGACTCGACACTAGTTTCTGCATAATGTGAGTGTAAAGTGCGTTTGTTCAACGCAACAATACAAACGTACAACAGAGAACCGGCTGCCTGCCTCCACCTGACTATATTATTTTGTGCGTTTTCCTATATATCTCAGTCAGTCAGTAAGTAAATACATGTTTCCCCTAGCTATTCATAGAAGATGATGCCTTTTCACTTTTGCTTACATAACCTATTATTGAAGATCAGCTGAATGGAATCAAGTTGCAATGGTTGAATAGAACTGAAATCGAAATTCGCACAGTTATTGTTAAGGAACAATGAAAGTCTTTTTTGCGTACCCTTCTTCTTCTTCTCTCTCTCTCTCTGTCCGCGTTGCATATTATACTCATGTAATGCACACACAATATGAAACTTCATCGATCTTTTTCTTTCCTCTCTCTCTCTCTCTCATAGTGGAAGACGCATCAATATGTAATGTATGTATATTGTATGGATTGTATTGTGTGTCGCTGCATTTTCAGTTTTAACAATAGAGATGTAAAATGTTAGCTAGACTTTTTTAATACATAACCTACCCTGCCTGTTTAGAAAAAGGAACCTTTTCAATAACTTTTTTTTAGAAAAGACATGAATGAATGCACATGCACATTACTGCTGCACACACAGTATACATAAGTGCAGTGATTTGTTGTCTGCTCTCTTTGTTAAGCGGAAATTGTGTAAGCTTTTTTTTTTTAGCAAAGCACTTTTTGCCTTACTGACTTATTCACAGGAACTAATGACTCTTGCAATGACCTTCAACTTGCAAATCATGAGTTGTTTTTGAACTTGACATTGTTTTCTTAGTTTTCGTGTAGACATTTTTTTCGAGAAAAAAATGTTGTGCTCTTACCTCATCTTCAACTTCAATCATTTTGCTTGCTTGTGTTGTGCAATGCCTCCAGAATGTCTCATGTTACAAAAACCCAGTGATTTGGCTCGGTATTCATGCGGAAACATAGATCTACAAGGAGTGAAATTCAATCATCTCACCTGTACCTTGCCGTGACACTTACTGTCCTTCAGGAAGCCGATGGCCAGTATAGTACGAAAGAAGGGCAAGCGAACAATTATGAGCAATAACAAATGTTCGTAATAAAAGTACAAATTGCTACTACTTTATGTTCCTCAATAAAATTTAGTGCAATAAAAGGAGTTTAAATTGCCTGAAGATGATTGTTGTCTTTGGTTTGGCAAAGGTGTCACCATGTCCTACATTGCAAGGCGTAATAAACTGAGGACCATATACTAGAAGTAGAGCTGAATAGCCATTTTAGTGATAGTTACCTGAAGATGATGTTCATAAAATTTTGTTTTACAATGTTTGAAATCGGTAAATGACCCTACAAATAAATCTTACTAGCGTGTGTATAGCGTGTGTTTGGCACTGGTCAATAGCAATAACAATACCTGTGCTGTGCTTTCTTTGGTAGATAAGGAACCCTCAAGAAGCGATAAAATGAACAACAACATCCTACATACCCCCAAAAGATTTACTACTTTCTTACGGTACCGTGTGGCTTCATGTTCTCACTTACCCTCTCCGCTTCATTAGCAGTAAACTTCAAATTAATATGGAAATTTGATTGAAAATTAACGCGGGCAAAGTCATTTTCCTATTTTGTACCCCCTTCTGTATTAGTAATAGTCAAAGCAAAATCTTAAGCACATAGTAAATGCTCTGTTCCTTCGTAAATAAAGTATTGCATTTACGCATTATGGTCGTAAGACGGATTGTAAAACGGAAAAAGTTAAGGAATAAAAGTATAAAACAGTCATAATATTAAATTATTTTTAGGAAGGTGTGAGCTTCCTCACAGGTTAAACTAACCTTAGTGTGTGATAGGAGGATACGAACAAATTCCCTTACCGGCAATTTCACACACTTCCAACTTCTTCACATTCACCGTATACCTTTTTTTCTCCTAGTAAAATTTTAAAGTATAGCTATTTCGTGGAATTATGACTCTGGGTTGAAATAACACGTTTCAAGTTTTATGACATGCTTTAACCTAATGATGCTAATTTCAAAAAGAACTTTATTCTTTCTTATACTAATACACTTCAGCTCATCGTCAGTCCCCCACAACATTCAAGTCAGTTATATATGTTTTGTATACGTACTTACCTACGAAGCATGTACCTATTACATTAATGTATGTGAAAAACATAAGCTGTTAGAGAAGAAGAGAAGTATCTCCGCCTTCACCTGTCTTAATTTTTTGTCTCCTTTTTCTCTCGATATGACCATCATTTTTCAAACTTCATGAACGATGAAGTAGGAAGCATTGACCATCATCCATCTTAAGCTGCTAAGCACACAGCAGCAGCAACCAGCCATGAATTTTTGTGCCATTATTAGAAGCACATCCTTTTTACTTAGGAGCTACTACTACTGCTACAGCTACTATATGTTTCTTTATAAGTAGGTATCATCATGACATGACCATTTCAACGTTTTGTAACCCATTCTAGAGTTATCCTTTCCAGAAGAACTTAATATTTTACTGTCATTTTACTTTACATCGCATAATATAATATTTTCCCCTTTTTTACGCTTCTTGGCCATACACATGAACCATATAGTAGCAGTGCTACCCATTTTTATTGCAGCTAGTCAGTCATGCAGACAGTCATGAATACGTTGTTTTTACTATTTATACAGTGGATTTCCGCAATACTGTGAAAAACAAACATATAATCTCGGAAAAGAGAGTGACTGGAACTGATGATATATAACGATCCACGTCCTTTGTATCCAACTTTTAAGTTTCAGTTCACACATTTTATGACCCAACTCTTATAATATCGATATTTCCTTTAGTGTTTAGTATTAACCCGATAAGTTCTCTAAAGAAAGGTCCGATTTGTGTAGTAGATTCGTCCTTTTTTAAGCAATTAAGAAGCTAGAACAAATAAAATGGATTAGGAATACAGCTTTTTAACACGTAAGGATTTAATCCATACTTGGTGAGACTTATGAATGAATGCTTTAGTATGTATTTGTTTAGTAGAATTGATAATCCTGTGGTTTCATCCACATTCAGTCAAGTAAAATGTTACGTCAATATTTCTCCCCGTCCCCCTTCACATATATTTATATTTCCAGTCGCCTGGTCTTTTTCCGAAATAGTTTAGAAAAGTCAGAAATCTCCGTGTGGCTCTTATCCGGAATCTATCGTTTCGTTTGTTATGGACTCCACCGCGTTAATTCACGACATTGACTTTGAATGTTGCCTGTAAATTCTGGGAGAAAAAATGCAGTTTCGGAAAATATTCGGGATAGTTTGATCTATAAAAGTCACTACTATGTATGTGTGCCGCATTTTTATATGAGTTTTCCTTTCGTGTTCATATGTTTCAATGCTCATACTATTTAGTCGTAGTTTCATTTACTGAAGTGTCAGTTAGTGTTGTGCAAAAGTTGCGCACATAAATGAGTGTGCATGAACTTTTGGAGAACATCACCCTCGCAATGTACTCATCCTTTAGTTGATGATGATGACGAAAGATGAAACATAGGAAGCAGGATGTCATGGTTGAGCAACTTGCATGGATTTTCCGATCCTTTGACCTTTAACTTTACTCTTCGCTAATTCTGTAAGGGTTGAAGTATTTGTATAATGAAACTGGAGCTGACAAACTGAGTAAAAGATTGGATCGGAAATGTCATAGAGGGTCTAAGATATTTTGGTATTGTAAAAATCTAGATGATTTTTTATTGATTTTGTTGTAAGCCAACACGGCCCGCATATCAAATCGTGGCATTAAGTAACATATATGAGCTGAAGGAGCCCAAATAAGCACTAGTGCGTTAATGTAACAAACGATGAGAATGTCGCGGCATTGCTTTTCTGAAAAAAAAACCGTAAGGCAAAAACTTTGCATATAAAAGTCGGCTCAGAAGTTTCGGTTAAATTTTATCCAAAGACATGCGAGTATATGGGAGTGTGTAATCGAGCAAAAAATAGAATTCTCATGGATCGGTCAAAGCGGAAGGAAACAATAGAAGTATCAGAATTCCTCTAGCCTGAGAAGCCTGCAAGCAAATCTGACATATATGGATACAACGTGATCAAACTAATCCATCGATGCTTGATATTTATAAATAAATGAATATAACGCTTATAAGTACGAGAGTGTATGCTGGCACACAAGCATCCACGAATGCATGCATCTATGTCACAGCGGAAAAACACTGGGAGTGAACGGGAATAAATCTCCTGATTAGCTAAATTGTTTTTTTATTTTATTAATGAAGCCGAATGTCGTGCACCAAAGTGAGCTGCTACCTGATTCTGAGCCTGAAATGATTTTTTTTCCGCACGCTGCATTTCTACCCCTAGTATCAGATTCAGTAGTAATACTGGCATGTTACATTAAAAAACCCTATACAATAAGGTATACTTTTTGGGCCGGCAATGTTGGAGACCGTTTGCAGTGTTGTACAACAATGAGCACTTCACTACTAGTATTAACAAGATCCGGCATCAATTTGCATATGGTCTCACCTTTGCGCAACACTGCAAACGGACTCCAGGTGACTTCAAAAATGCCACCCGTACCGTTGTTACCATGCTATACATTACATTCTTTGAAGCTATCTGGAGTCCGTTTGCAGTATTGCGCAAAGGTGAGACTATGCACATATGGAAGTCAAAGCATTTTTATGCTTGTAGCGAAGTGCTCACTTTTGCGCAATACTGCAAACGGACTCCAGGTGACTTCAAAAATGCCACCCGTACCGTTGTTACCATGCTATACATTACATTCTTTGAAGCTATCTGGAGTCCGTTTGCAGTATTGCGCAAAGGTGAGACTATGCACATATGGAAGTCAAAGCATTTTTATGCTTGTAGCGAAGTGCTCACTTTTGCGCAATACTGCAAACGGACTCCAGGTGACTTCAAAAATGCCACCCGTACCGTTGTTACCATGCTATACATTACATTCTTTGAAGCTATCTGGAGTCCGTTTGCAGTATTGCGCAAAGGTGAGACTATGCACATATGGAAGTCAAAGCATTTTTATGCTTGTAGCGAAGTGCTCACTTTTGCGCAATACTGCAAACGGACTCCAGGTGACTTCAAAAATGCCACCCGTACCGTTGTTACCATGCTATACATTACATTCTTTGAAGCTATCTGGAGTCCGTTTGCAGTATTGCGCAAAGGTGAGACTATGCACATATGGAAGTCAAAGCATTTTTATGCTTGTAGCGAAGTGCTCACTTTTGCGCAATACTGCAAACGGGCTCCAGGTGGCATCAAAAATGCCACCCAACCGTGGTTACCATGCTATACATTACATTCTTTGAAGCTATCTGGAGTCCGTTTGCAGTATTGCGCAAAGGTGAGACTATGCACATATGGAAGGCAAAGCATTTTTATGCTTGGAGTGAATTGCTCACTTTTGCGCAACGCTGCAAACTGGCTCCAGGTGTCTTTAAAAATGTGATACATTAACCACAGACTATAATTAAAGAAAAATATTTTGAAATCGGGAGTTGGTGTGTTGTGAGACACCGGGAAAATTCAAATATAAATAATTTTAAAATGCCTTTGTTTATTAAAATCTGATTTTGTGGCCTGAAATATTTTTCATTGAAGTCGAATAAATGCTTATTGTGTCAAAATCTGATTTACGAAAAAATCATAACTGTTCTTCTCACCATTTTCCTGCTTGTGTCCTACTAGTGTCTTCGTGTCAACTCCATCAATAATTGTAAGTATTATAACACCTAAATATCATTCGAATGAAAACCTAACCTTTTTTATGCTCATTAAAATCAATGTTTTATCATGCTTGACCCTGTAATTAACCAATGTGTTTATATATTTACAGATGGAACTTTATGGTGTCGATAGGTCTTTGCTGAATGCGGAGCAAATCATAAGTTGTTTCGTTATACCAAAAAATGCTAATCCGTTGGTTGTATTTAAGAGGGCGAGAAGGCGTCAAAGGGCATGGGCCTACAACCCGTCATCGGTGCAATATTGGACTTTGATTAATGAGGCAAAGGGTTTATTGGATAAAGCGACTAAACAGCGGACTATAAATCGTCTGCGTGCATTGATGGAGAGAGTTAAGCTAGAAAAAGATGATCAACAGAAATAAATATGTATAATAAATAGTATTTGTATATGTATTTATTTTTATTTACTTCCCTTTAAAATAAATAATCGAGCTTGGCGAAACTAGATCACTGATTTTAATTTATGTATCCTTTGAAATCTTTTAAACATAAAATAAGAGTGCATTTAACCAATTAAAATCCATTTTTGAAGACGTTTTCGGTGTAATGCAATTTGCGAAAAGCGATAAACACGTGAAATGGCTGAACGGAATTTCTGATCTTATACCATCATCAAACGATGATTCGATCAAGGAAGGACTTGCAAGACTTGAAGAAAAAAGCTTTATATCAAAACAGTGATCGAATAACTGGATAGTAATCCTGCCATGCAGAGGCAGTTTATTCATGTTCCTCGTCTTTTATGTCCAGTTGCCCGGAGCGAAGATACTCCGGAAAGTTGAAAAATCAAGGCTTCATTCTAAAAACTATTCTTATTGTTCCGTCCACCAATCGGAATTGTTTCATTTCGTCATTCTAAAAACTATTCTTATTGTTCCGTCCACCAATCGGAATTGTTTCATTTCGTCATTCTAAAAACTATTCTTATTGTTCCGTCCACCAATCGGAATTGTTTCATTTCGTCATTCTAAAAACTATTCTTATTGTTCCGTCCACCAATCGGAATTGTTTCATTTCGTCATTCTAAAAACTATTCTTATTGTTCCGTCCACCAATCGGAATTGTTTCATTTCATCATTCTAAAAACTGTTCTTATTGTTCCGTCCACCAATCGGAATTGTTTCATTTGCACATGTGTACAGTCTGGATGTAACCGAATTACCTAAGAAAGATGACGGCCACAAAAAGGAAAATGTTGTGAGAATTATGAAAGTGGCGTTCCCAGACGGTTATGTTCTGGAGGCAGATGGGATTTGGTACTGGACGCAAAGATTCTTGAGAATATGCTTGAAACCGAAGAACTCAAGAATTTTATCAGAGTAGAAGATTGAGACTGGTATAATTCCACATATGCCGAATCTTCTTAAGAAAAAGCAGAAACAGTTTATATCACTGGAAACAAACAGCTCAAGTTAATGCTTTTAGAATATTTAACCATGATGTCGAAAATGGATATCTAGAACGTTTCAAAGAAAGGATATCAATTAGCAATGACCTTAAGTAGAACACTTGGAGTATATCAGATCGAGAATGCTCAAGATTACGTTTACAAGCATTTGTTAATAGATCCGGATTTCAAAATATACGTTTTAGTGGATGAGCCAATGCGTACTAAAGGCATATTCAATCAAGATACCGAAATAGCATGGAGCATCATGTCTTTATCTGCACCAAATACGATAATACAAAGCAGGGCCCAGAAAAGATAAAAGGCGATAACTGTAATGGAATGAATGGTGCCAGGACCGTTTGAGCTTGCTCATCAAGTTGACCTCAAGAAACGCCGCAATCTGAAGGCATCCAATAAAGATGCATCTACCCAACAACAGTGGGCACTTCGAGAAGATTCGGACCTAATGTCTTTTATGATGATGACCCGACTTTGCTTCACCTTGCATTGAATCTCTTTAACTTCAACTCGGACACGAATTTGACAACCACTCTTTAAGGGATTGATACTAACTTAACCAACGGCCCTTTTACTACAAAGAGCAAAATATATCATTTATAATTACCGTAATTATTATTTGCAATTTACATATAGGTGGAGACTGCTTATATTATTTAAACATAAGTATTTTAACGTTGATGTATTAACAATTAAGTGGTAATTAACCATTGGAGCATACTCGAGTTTTTTATATTCTGAGATTGAGAACTGGAGGTAATGTGTATTAATAAACACTACAATTCAAGATGTATTAATGGACTTCAGACGTATGTTGTCTGACTGATCTAGTCTCACATGAAGCTTCATTTTGATATATCACAACCCATACTTTGCTATAATAAAATATTTGACCTTTGACCCAGTTCCCGATAACCGATTATGCCCATCTCAGAACTTAAAGTCAGCTTTGACCTTAGTACTTAGGTATCGATTACTGAAATCAGAATTCAAAGTTAACCCGTTCAAAAGTTATCGTGCCCGCGGACAGACGGACGACAGACGGAGTGATCTTAATATGGACCTTAAGGTCCATAAGAGTTAAGGTGGTGGGTATCAAGATTAATAGTTGGAAGTGGTAGGTTTTTAAAATTAAGAATTGAGGTGGTGTATCAAGATTTCGAGTTGGAAGTGTGTTTTTAAAATTAAGAGTTGAGGTGGTAGATAGAGAATTGGAGGTGGTGATTATGAAGATTAATAGTTTTAGGTGGTGTGTATGAAGATTAAGAGTTGAAGGTGGTGTTTATGAAGAATGAGAGTTGGAGGTGGTGGATTTTTAAAATTAAGAGTTGAGGTGGTGGGTATCGAGATTGAGAATTAGAGGTGGTGGGTATTAAAATTAAGAGGTGGGGTGGTGAGTAGCAAGCATTAACTATAGTGGAGGTGGTACGTAAAAATGGATTTGCATTTGTAAATGCATTTTTCATCACCATTGATTCGGTAATATGGTAACTGCAGGCCCAAAAACGACACCTTAGTTTCAATGCATTTAATATACTTTAAATTCGAAATCGGCCCATTTGTTAATTACAAGTGTATAGGGTTCTTTCCGTGAAGCCAGTCCTGTATGGATTTGGATGGATCAATTCATTATGGTATTGCGTGTCATGCCATGCAGTCGAGAGTTGGTGGCAAAACGGAACTTCCTTTCCATGATCCATCACGATCATGATGATCATAATGATGTCGATCATGATGATTATGATTGCAATGTAGAATGATGGGATATAATGGACTCTCAAAGTCACACAGCATGATAATAAAAAAGAGCAAAGAGCCGAATGAAAAGCATGGGAAATACGTAGGTATGCATTTTGCTGATGGTATGTGAGACCACATAAAACGTAGTCGAACGGGGTAGGGTAGAGCAGTAGAGTCATGTACAGATTTTGGAAAATTGACTTCCAGATATCATGGCATCTCGACCTAATATTGCTTGTTGTGTTGACCGCACTTACTACTTCCGTGACTGATTTAGATTTGGATGTTGTTGAGTTGAGTTTTAAACTCCCATTTTCGCTTGCATCATTCATATCGAGAGATGTCCGAATTCCCCCAATGCAATCATCAGTGTATTGCTGGGAGATAGCACTTTGCATGTAAAATGTACAAGTAAAAGTTACAAAGTTACATGCGTGTAGAGTGTCGGACTTGGCGATATTTTTTGGCAAAATATTTATACGAGCAGGATTTTGATTTCAGGCAGGAATGATATGAGACATGCATTGCGTGTCAAAATAGTACATGATGATGACCATTCTCTGTAATCATATTACAACCGCATGGTGCGAGCAAAAAGCTACTTTTACCGATGCAGGTATCATCTACTCGACCACACCTTAGACCAAGTTCCTGTTGCAACATATCAAAGTTGTTTATTTTGTCATAAATTTTTAACCGTTCTTGCTACTACTAACAAGCCTTTTCTGAAGAGTACATGAATGTATGTATGCACTATTTGCTTTTCCATCCAGTAAAGCACACTGAACTGACTTGTGAGAGTGCTTGCATGACTCTTGTATCTTATATGTCAATCCATGCCACAATGGAGTGGAGAGCGTTGTCGTGTTCAACATTTTGTGAGGATTGCATTGGAATCCCAAATCTGTGTTATATGTACCATGAGATGTGTAGTCGGCTTGGCTATCCACTCAAACTGACTTCCGTTTGATGGCTGATCAACGAATTTTTTTTTGTATGATCGGATTAGGAATTATGCCAAAGTGACTACTTCCTTTCTCTCACGCTCATCGTTTTCATCATTGCGCTAACTAAGCAAAAATATTGACACGAATCTAACAGCCAATTCTCCCTCTCTCTCTATGCAATGCATCCTTGTATTAACTAATTTCATAACTTTAGCTAGTGAAAAAGTTGAAACTTAAAGTACGACGATGTACTCTGTGGCTATTATTAGGACCAACTGCGTACAATTTATGTAGTTTGAAAAATATACTTTAAAATTCAACTATTCTACTCCAATTTCCGAAATGAAACTTGAGAGATCCTGTTTTCGTAGCAAGACAATAATTTCATCGACAACTAATTACTAATAAGCCGACAGCAACCCGCAACTGATTTTGTAAGCCATGTCGGTTTAGACTCTGACCAGTTTGAAAATAAAAACTTTTTTTTTTGAATAGGAACAAATAGTTATGCAGCTAGGACTGCTTCCAAGAGTAAATACATACAGCGATGGCAACATTTCAGCCTTTCAGGAATGAATGCAATACTGGGCTAGGTTAGACCACCGGAATAATGTGAATTGAAAGAAATTACCCCTGTGAAATAATTTATACCCTCTATTTCATTATATTCTCTCATTCCCGTCCCTCTGTCGACCTTTAAAAATGCATGTAGTTTGTGGAGCTATTCAACTTGAAAAATATTTCACAACATACATACATACATACATACTTCTCTGCTGCGGTAATGCTTGCTTGTGTAGCTTCCATGCGTATATACTTCACATCGTCCATCACAATTTGAACTACCAAGTAACTCCGTCTCTCCCATCTTTTATCCGTTCCCTCATTTTATTTCTCTCTCTCCATTTCTTTTTATTTCTGGTGCTGTGATTTTCATTGCAATACATCTCTCTCGGTTCCCTTATTTTTATTATTGTCCAAAAGTACATAACGTACATTACGCTTCATCCAGAAAGTACGCACATAAATAAATACGGGAGCAGTGAGGCAACCAAACATTAGACATTTTGTACACCTGGAACTTTACACTATTTATTGTTGTTCCTCTTCTCTCTGCCCTTTTATATCGAGTGTCGCAGATCACAATGCAATACCTTATAATCATATCGAAAGAAAAACTGCTTCCAATGAAAAGTTGTATGGAATATTACCGTCCCTTTATTCACGGTCGGGTCAGGTTCTATATGGTACCGGTACCGCTTGTGCTCTGCTCCCTGCCTTTCTTCTCTATCTGTGCACATTTTATTATATTTTTTTTCTCTCGATTCGCCAGGCCCATTAACTGTTAGCATTCAGTTGTAGGTTGGTGCAAGTCGCATTATTTGTGACTTCGGCCCATGATGATGATGATGGAGTAGTGGCTGCTGGACTATAGGCATGTGTTGTGTACATATTTGAGCACGAGAATCTGCTCAGCGACACAAAGGTAATCATCTGCACATGTAAATATTACTTATAATAATAACAATAATCGTAAATACTCATACGTTGACTGCCTTGTTTTGGTAGTGTAAAAGAGGAGTACAAAACTGAAACTACAAACCACTGACGCACTACCATGAGCCCAGTCTTTGGTTTTACAATTTTGTTTAAATGGTAATGATCATGACGCAATAAATTTAGAGAATCATTTTTGCAATGAAATATGGAAATGCAAATGCAGCCAGTGAATAATACTTTTATGGGGTTATATTATATGCATGCATGTATTTTACCGAACAATAAAAGCTTCCTTTTCATGTTTTGCGCATTTCATTGAGATTACTGGAACCTTGGTCTTTCATATTTTCCCCTGGTACAGTGATCATACTCGTAAATTTATACATTTGCTTTCTTCTTCTCCTGGACGTGTAGCGGTTGATATGGTATATGATACTATGAGATCACTATCGTGCATCAGTTATAATCAGATAACTGTGATTACAGCCAAAGAGTCCGACATCTGGACAACATTCCTGATAAGCAAACAAAATAATATTTAGCATTAAATGAATGTAACAATTACTTATCTCCAGAAAAGAAAACACAGTAGTGGCATAGTATTGGATGGAGCCTGTTATCTACTTGAAGTTTGAAAAGGAGTAAACACTTGAAGATTTTTTCAGGTAGATGAACAAAAAATGAAAGAAAGAGGGATGAGCACACTCAGACATCAGATAGTCTGAAAAAACAAGTATCGTCATCGTCATAATAATATATATTATGTTTATTGGCCTTGAGGATAATATTCTTTGAGCAGACTTTGATACAAAAATGAAACTTCATCTTGCTGACTATCATCCTCAATCCCCATCGTATCATCATTACATTAAGCCAAACTATGAAAAGTTTTTACAAGAGAGAGAGAGAGATTTCACATAAAAATGTATAATTTGTTGCTGGAGGAGAGCAAAGTTTGAGAAAAAAAAGTTTTGTGTTTGAGATTCTACCATTAAATGATTCTTCTGTTTGGAGAATAGGGCCCTTCATCATATCCTGAAGGAATTGTGTACTTATGTAACTTATTAAAATGTAAGGATACACACATTTATTTGAGCCTCTGAATAAACACTGCCTTGTCATGTCGTAATATGAGCACATTGCCAAGATGAAGTTCCAGCTTTGGTTGTGGGGTTGTAAAATATATTTTTCCCAGTGAATTTAGTATTGCATTGCATTACATTACATTAAGGTCCTTCAGCTCAGGTGGACTATTTCACTTGGTTTTGGTTTATTCTCGGTTTGCCGGTTTCATTTACCTTCAAGGATCCTTCCATCCCCCCATGACATATTTGTGTAAGGTTATTATCCGCTCGTAAATGTCTATAAAGTAATATACAGAATACACAAACAGCTAGATATTTTATATGCTGTTTTCTCACATTTTTGGTAGAGCAAATAGGTCCGTATCCTAAAGTAAAGAAGGGAGCAAGCCTGAGAACAAACAAAAACTAGGAAATTTCGGAGGGTCCAAAACGTCTACCGCTTCGAAAGAGAATTTCTCAACAAAAATCTTTATTGTGTTCTCCGCTTCTCTCTCTGCTAATAATGATTATGATGGTGAAGGTACAAAAAGTGACAGGGGAAAATGATACATACCACTGCACACACCATGATACACAACCATGTATGTATGTAAGGTGCTTGAATGAATGATACAAACATACACATACCTTCGTAGCTCATATTCCTTTACATTATTGTTCATACCTGTGTTTATGCAATCAGTGCTGCTACTACGAATGATGAAAGTACCTAAAAATTTCCTTTCTTCACTATATACTATGCGAACCTCCTCAGATTATTTATTTGTTGAGAGAGACTCTCCTGCTACCACACTGCAGTGTTTATTCCCTGGCGAACTTTGTTACTTGAGAAAAACAGTAGAAAAATATGGGTATCGAATGCGTGACCCTTGTCTCTTCACTGCAAGGGGTGCTCCCTTGGCATTTTAATCCGTCGCTCAAATACTTCACAGCACTATATCCCCCTGCTACAAACAATTTGAAGAGTAAATCGGCTTGCTCACTGATGTATGAAGTAACGACAGCATTTTTTATTAGGAAAACTGCTTAGAAGAGCTAGTTACATTTCTTACCTTTCGTTCAGCATTTCACCTTTTAGTTATTGCAATAATGTCAAGCATATATGGTTCAAGCTTCTCGAATCACGACTTTTATAAAAGTCTGCATATAATTATGGTTAGCTCACATTTGCAGCTCTACAAATGCGCGTGGACTTTGTTTCGTGATAACTTTAAAAGAAATGAATTTATGCTCTTCAATATTACTATAAATACATTTTTAATTACACTCGATCGCTTTCTCCCTCATTTCCAAGTAATGTTCACCAAGTGTCAACGATCCGTTATAAATAAAAGGATACGATGAAACTCATGATAAAAAGTTTGTTAAATTTGATTTGTGCTCCAGAGAGTTCTTGTCAGGCGAGCTAAACTTTTAAATTGTTATTGCTACTACTACTGGGAAATTTCCAAAGGGAGACTAGGGAGCTTCCGAAAAAGGGATCCCTTATTCGACTGCCACATATATTTTATAATATATCACGGAAAAATGAAACCCAGGACATATACTGATATTAAATATGACAAGACACAACTCAGAAAAAATGTGTGATTTTGAAATATGAACGTAGATGGTTTAGGAGCAGCACTACAACGCTCGGCTCTCACTCATTCAGGTATGTATAAAATGAGAAACATAAAGAATGAAAAATATGAAACAGACCCGTCATAACATTTTTTCACTGCTTCTCGATCCGCTCTTATTTTTTTTTTCGTTTCGTTCATATATACGTCCCCTCTACCTGATCTGATCCATCTAACAAGCGCTTCTGTTCGGGCTATAAGAGCAGCTTACCTTGGGAATTTCGTTCTCACGAGTAAACAGACACTCAATAACGATACATGAACTACCTATACATAGGGAAGCATAACATCACATACTTTTATTCGTTACGGGTTAGCTAACGTACTTAATATATATAGTTTGGTGGTTTCGGTATTCACAAGGGCTCTCATCTCCAGCTACCATGGATGGGTCCCTTTTTTCCTCTCTTCACAACATATTTTTGCTAGCTCAGCTTACTGAAAAAGTTCTCAATAACAAGAACGATTTAAATTTTATATACCTTTGCCTTATTCCGTCCGTCCCTTACCTGCTGAAATATATGTTTGGTTTTGGTACCCTGTCAGCATACGATTGCCATAAGCCTGCTAACATCTTAAAGGTGTTATTTTTTCTCTTGTTCATCCATCCGACCGGCTCTCTCACTCCGTCTAAGAGCGTCATACACACATCCTTTTATTTTATGAATTTTCGAGAGTTGTTGGAGTTTTGAGTTCATTGAGAAAAACTTTTTCTGAGACTATTCGACATCCTTTGGATTTATGTTTACTCCGTCCTCTCATTGCATTTGGTGATGTGATGTCGAACGACGGGATGTATGTTTCACCTTAATTCTCTCATCTCCATCATCATCCAATTCAAACAAAAGAATTTGACAGCTCTTTGATACAAGCTTTGAGATGAACGAGTTCGTGAAACTGCATTGAAGTTTTGGGAGCGTTACTTATTTTCTTCAAAGCTAACAGTCTTCCTCATCATGATAATTGTAAATAATACTAAAGTACAATGTGCTACTTTACTTCATGTACTAGTGTGGGATGAAATGGAAACTCGGGAGCATTGGAAAACCCATCTGTATCAGCATCATCGGGGTTGATATCAGAAGATGCCAAGTGCAGCAGAAAAAAACTGATGGAATGAAATGAAGGCATTTTGATTTCCAGATCATTCTTTTTAAATTCTAAAGTCTTGACAAAGAAAACACTTTTTTTGCAATCATGAAACGTCTAGCCAATTGAAATAGAAGCTTTATTACAACTCTCAACCCTTTCTTCATCTCACATCTCCACTCAAGCTAATTTAATAAAGATTGTCATCATTGGCACACATAAAAATGCGTTAAAAAAAGATGTCATATTCACATATATATTCACATTACAAAGTGTAAGCTTTGACTGACAGTCAGTCAGGGAGCAACAGTTAGCAGTAAAAATAGCATACGTGTTCCATTCAATATATATATGGTGCTCATAACATAACAATAAACGTAGAAAGCAAATGTGCATGCATTGTTCGTTTTCTTATTGAATTGAACCCTTATAGCGTACTCATACATTCATACATAGTTATATATATTCTTATAAGCAAGTAAAAGTAATATTTTTGTCGTAGGTATTACAAAACAGTAGAGGTACATAATATGCGTATATATTTTCTCGTTGTGAGACTTCTCAAAAGTTGAATGAAAAGGAATCTTTTTCTGGTGGTTCTTTGTTGTGTAACTGTTTTTCTTCATTATTACGATGGATGCAAGCAAACTTTATATATCAGCAGGAGAAGACATTCTATTGTTCACTTTTTCCTGTTTCACTTCATACATCCTCTCCAATAACGACGTAAGAAAGTTGAGCAACGCCACCATATATATATATCTATACAATGTCTGTGCTCTTGCTCGTGTATTTGCTATACAAGTTTGTATATATGAAACCCTTCATGCTGGAAAACTTCCTATTGTTTGGTGAAGTATTGTAATTTTGCTAACTTTCTTACTCCATCCTGAATAGGAATGGGATGCATCGCATCGTCTTGTTAACCTATCGTCAAGAAAGGCCAACTTACGCATACATTTGAAATAATATGGATATTTTTTTATAACAAGCATTGAGCAATCGCTATCTAACTAATCAAAAATGTGAAATCAAATCAAATCACATTACCCTAAATGAGTATGAGTTGAGTTAAAATTTACACTAAAGTAAGCACACAAAGAGTACATGGTTTGAAAATTCCGTTAACAAACGAAGAATGAACAGAATCAGAGTTTTTCCTGAGAAACGTGAACAAGCAAAATGGTAAACTTATTGTACCAACACAAGCGGAAGATTTTGGAATAACCAGAAATTGAAGGAAAATTTGAGATAAGCAAGAGTTTAAATATAAACAAGCATCATCATAAAAAATTAAAATACTAAGAATTCCAATAAACAAGTATAGTATAATAATATTGAATCTGTAGCCTTTCCTAGTTATATTCCTTTAGTCATCTCAAATAAGCCAGTAATAGTAATCTAATCTGGCTATGTACGTTCGTACTCTATGCATGCATATATAAAACTTTTTCTTCAGTCATCCACAACATTTCCTCACATTCATAAAAAAAGGAAACTGTGTGGTGGAGGAAGAAAGAGCTAGACAAACGTATCTCTCTATTTTAGTTGCTCTAGTGAGTGGGATTTCGTGAGTCCACATAGTCGGATTAGTATGTATGACTCCATGCATGCTTGAACCTTGGAGGCAAGCAAAGAAGATGAGAAGCTCTCTTGCTATTCCCATTGCTATCCTGCGTGCTTCTACACTTCTCTGTTTTTCTTTCTTTTCCCTACTTCATAGTATAGACGCAGCCATCCATGTTGAAATTTTTACTGTTTGGCCAAGTTCGTGTGTCAATGCTTCTATTCTTACGAAAGTTTTCCCCTTTAAAAAAAGAAGAAAGAGAGAGAGAGAAGAGAGCGAGTGAAAAAAAAACTTTGTCAGCATGTAATGTCATGAAAGTTGTAGTCGTGGTTGTGTACACATAACTAAAGAATTTTTTTTTTGCAAATTTTTGCTGCGTAATTGCCACTAGCTAAAGTAAGTAAAGTAGCAATACATGTATATTTTATTATATTGTGCCGAAGAGTTTTAAGTACACGCTTCCCCAACTCTTAAATGAATTTTGTTTCTTTACTTATTTTTTTTCGTTTACAGCAAGAGCTCATTATCTCATTAATGAATTACCATACATATTCTTCAATAAAAAAAGTAAGTAGCATTCAGTGACAAATATAATATTATAGAAAAAAAGTTGGATGAGAAATTATTATTCACACAAAGAAATTTGTTGAAGCGTAATCATAAATAACTAGGTAAAGTATACGTGTGAGTAAGTATGAATGGGAATTTAACCAATTTGATAACCCATCTACATTTCCTAATTTTCAAAGGGGGGAAAAGGAGGAATAAACCATGGTCGTACAATATATGTTATAAACAGCAAACATTTACAAATTTTTAATACCGGAATGATGATAAGTTGATAATAAAAAAAATTCTTTTCGTGAAGTAGCAAGATATTTATCTACATTTTTCTCAGGAATTGCTAGTTACAATTTATTTTTCTATTGATAAAGTAGGTGTGCGGATTACAGGAGCAGATAATGATGAATATTTGCAGATGAAATACAATACGTTATTATCAGCTATAAGTATACCTAGTTATTATGTATGCTAGCAAAAAGAGTTTGCCACCTAACTATGATATTTTGCTTGTTGCTTTGCGTGCTTATTAAACCTTCAACAATCAGCAATGTGCCAGTACATCGAGTTTAATAATTTACACCTTGCAAAATATTCTATGCTGTATGGAAACTCTGTATGTACAGGGTGTTCGTTTCAAGTGTTATCATTTTGAAGCCACTGCCAAAGAGCCGCTTCTTTGGTAAACACAGAAAGCAATACACCATTTTAATCGGGGGAGTCTGCTCTTCATTTTCCGCTATCGGTCATGGCTTTTGGTGAAGCCATGCCTGGACACCTTTCACATGAAGTGGAATCGCTCATTTTGCCCTTTCCAAGGGTAACTGCACCCAGAATAAGATAATTTCAACGTTAAAAGTAGAAGGGATTAACGTGTCGAGACCAACAATTTACAAAGTAATCCATTGCAGAGGAAAAAGAAGACCTGCGCATGCGGTTGGAGCCACCACACCGCCCTGGAATGCAGTCAAGAGAAAGCGGAATCAAGCTTTGATCAGGAAGGTCGACCTTTTTACCAAGAAAGAGACCCTGCCTCCTATATGTGAGATGGCTACAAGGTGCCTAGTTTCCTCCTCTACAATTCACAAAAAAAATCATGAAGATTTGGGGAAACGAACCTTCAGAAAATGTGTCGTCCATGTCTTGAAAGACAGTCATCGTGCAAACCGGAAGTCGAACTCTAGGGGCCTCTGTGAGGAGCACCTAGCTGGTGGAAAGAGCGAGTTCGTGGTCACCCTTGGAGAGGCATGGTTTTTCCTCCATGACTGCAACGGGAAGAGGAATTTCTGTTATGCTAAGCAGAATTACGAGGTGGAGAACCTCGGTATATAAAAAAGGAAAAGTTTAGTGACAAAATGATGGTGGTGGGTGCTATGAGTGGGAGGGGTGTGCTTCCTTTATTCAGGGTCCCCCCAAACGTCAAAATTAATGCTCTCCACTATGTAGAGCATGTTTTGAACCCTCTAGTTGAGGGTCATATTCCAAAACTTTATGGTAGGGACACCTTTAAGGTGTTCATTCACCACGATGTCGCAACATCGCACACAACGCGTTTGACCGCTGCGTACGCCACCAAGTGAATCAAAAAACAGGAATAACCATCATCTCCAATGAGAAAATACCTGTGAAAAGCCCTGCCGCAAGTCCCATGGATTTCTTTGGCTTTGGGTACTTGCAGCAGAAGGGAGGCTTACATTTAATCGCACACTTCTATAATATGAAGTGACCCCATGACGTTATACGAAAGTGATCCCATGAAACTATTGTACCTTACTCAGGATTTTCATCACACAAATAAATGAAAATGACACTTTTTAAAAGAAACATTGAATCAAATATATTTTATGTTAATGATTACATTTGAACATAAAGATGTAATTAATTTTGAGTAATACACATGTAAGCAAGAAAGAGCACTTGCAACATGTAACTTGATACTCATTATTGTCATAAACATCTGCCTGTACATTAATGCTTCTCCCAATTTCATAAGTGAATGAGCAGCACCGAATTTTTAATGTCATTAAATTATTTAATTAACATTTTAAAAAGTTAGTAGTACACACTATCTGGCCGAGTCAATGAACAAAAAATATTTTACTTAATTAAAGCAACCGGAACCTCTAAGCTGAAGGACATAGACACTGAGAAGTATGTGTTGTAGTATTATTAGACGTGGTAATATTTGATAACTATATCTGCTGTAATAAAGATATATACTAATAATTAACTGCACTTCTCGAACCTCAATACTATTGTAGTTAGTAACATCATAACATTAAAGCTAGCAAAAGCGATTATTCCGAACGCTCGAGAAGGTGTTACTAGGTTAAGGTATTAATTTTAGTTTACAATAAACAATTGTTTTAAAACCCCATTGTTTACCTTCAAGATTCAAACCGAATCATCTCAGTAAGCCAGATCTAGTGAGGCGAAATATTGTACGTCAGTCGATAAACATACAATTTGACTAGACGGATTCATCCTGCACCTGTTATGGTTATTAAAATTTGTTTTTGTGTAGGCATATGTTGGGTATTGCAATAAATAGAAAACGTTTTTCTGTCATTCCGGAGGCTAAAACAATACCAATTCTTTAAAAGCGTAAGCGAGGAAGGCCCGCTAAGGCCAAGGAAGCTCTGAAAGTGTAATTATAGCAATTTAATAAGTAGGTTTTCCATATAAAACGATATTATGCCACGAAATTTGACAAAAAAAAGTAAAGTGACAATGTGTAATTTTAAAGTGGAAATTTCTACTAAATTTGTTTATAAATTTTTTAAAAAAGTGTAAAAGTTTCATGGGATCACTTTCACATACAATCATGGGGTCACTTACTATTATACAGGCGTTGCGTTATATATAAGTCGTTTTTCAGATGAAAACCAAAAATCTTGGATGGGCTTGGAAAGGGCAAAATGAGCGATTCCACTTCATGTGAAAGGTGTCCAGGCATGGCTTCACCAAAAGCCATGACCGATAGCGGAAAATGAAGAGCAGACTCCCCCGATTAAAATGGTGTATTGCTTTCTGTGTTTACCAAAGAAGCGGCTCTTTGGCAGTGGCTTCAAAATGATAACACTTGAAACGAACACCCTGTATTTCTATCAATAATGAGGAAAAGTGGTGGCTGCACGAGTTTTATCGAAGAATATATATGCTGTTCTTTAGCTATAAATAAGTTGGTTATTTTGTTAACTGATGCCTGATTAGGAATCGACAATTTAAAAATTCAAATAAAATATTTTCCAAACCAACAACACCAACCAATTTTAAAAGGAGGTGTCTCATTTATACTCAGGGGAGGCAAGTATGTATATTTTAGTTACATAAATTGGATAAGTGAATGATGAATACCAAAATAGATTTCTGTTTTCAATTTATCACAATAAAACATTGCTTTCAGGCCTTCACGCTCTCAATAATATTGCATAAAACGAAATTTCTATGGAAGAAACGCAAGTATATAGAATATAATATAGATTCACGAATCTCTCTAATTTCATACTTCACGACGTCTCCTAAAAAAATGTGATTGGTAAGTAATCAAGTATGTATGTATCAAAACAAGGCATGATGTGGAATAAGTACACCTTTGGCAATTATTATTGTTTCGGGAAGAAGGACTGTACTGAGGAGGATAAATCACATGATGATGTTAGCATGAAGAAAAGGTCATGATTCTTTGTTCCTATTTTTGTGTTGAGAGCTTTAATTAGAGTAGAAAGAGTCGACAAGAGTCTCAGTGGGAATCAATCTTTTGTTCTCGGAGAGTAGACAGGTGTTCCCCTGTGCATAAGTATTTGCACATTATCACTAGAAATTTTTACACACACACGTACTTACTTTACTCTACACACATTTGAATGCTTGTAAACACTGATGATGAGTATCAATATTGTGTGTTTTCTCATTGATTCAAATTTCAAGCACATATGTATCGCACTTCATATCTTTTCAAAATATTTTTTATATACATATACATGCATACATTTGAAATGAATAAAATGGGCTCATTCGTCCTTAATAATGCGCCATTACTCTAGCCTAGAGTCACTAGGAGTAAGTCGTAAGTACCTGTGCAGCAGTTTCATTACGCGATGTTTTTCTGAAGAAGATCAAAAAAATGAAAAACACCCAAAAGTCCACAGAAGAATGAGCAAAAATAGTAGCAAAGCAGTGTTCCATGGAGTACATAGTATACATAGAATATACACACAGAGAATGCGTATGAAAAGACTCTTGAAAAGTCTATGTGAATAATTATAAATCCTTCGCTTTTCACCAGCTCATTAAATGAATTCTAGCTGAATACCAACAACATCATCATCATCATTATTATCATCATCATGCACAAAGGAGAAAAAGCCGAAAATAAGTACACAACCATGCAAAACCAAAAGGAAAGAAGTTTTTGTGTGTGAAGCTTAAAATAATGTAAAGAATGGGGGTACTCAGTGAGTACGTAAATTTCGTGTGTTTTTCTGGTTTGTAAAAGCATAATTTTCTGACAGCAGCGGCGTTAATGATGATGATGGGAAGGAAAGGAACATCAATGGTGTTACATATACATACATACATAAGTACATACATACATTCGTGCAATTTGAATGTTGGTTTTTATGAGCTTTCCCGAAACAATTTGAACAAGTATATGAAATAATTCCTAAGCCTTTTTTAAAAGGATAACTCATGAGCCTTCTCATACTTCTCATTTCACCTTTACGCTCTACCTTAGTACACATTATGAGAGAGTAATATCCTTTACACTTGACGGCGATAAGTGAGTACTTTTAATATAATGCTGAAAAACACACAAGGTGACTTGACTTGGCTTTGGTTTCATACAAAAATGTGAAATATGCGAGTTAAACCAACTCTTTTTTTTGGAAAATCAAAAGTAAACAAGTGCATGTATAAATTCTAAAAATTGCATTGATAAAAATATTTACGTTTTCAGATATTTGAAGAACATATATAGTCCATTTGGCAAGGGAGGGTGTATGCAAGCTAATGCTGAAAGCAATGGAAATGGAAGCCTCTCCAACAGTCACTCATCCATGATTAAGAGAGTTCATGGGAAGAAAACAGCAGGGCATGATTTGAAGCATCATCATCAACCATAATTTCAACAAACATTTTTAGTTGCTTTAATACTTAATGTGATGTCTGTGTGTGGTTCTAAATCCTAATTTAGACTTATGTAGATTACCGAAACTTTAAAAAAGAAACCAATTTGAATTTTCTCAAGACAAAATAAATCAATACAAATACAATATATATAAGCGAGTACTTTAAAGTATTAAAGACTTTCCTCCTTTGTCAACCCCAAGAATGTTTAACGAGTAGGTTGTTTTTTTTCTTGGCTTAAATAAGTACACATGTTACTTTACAAAATTAGGGACTTATGTCGTAAAAATAATT
This sequence comes from Orchesella flavescens, assembly GCA_964034955.1. Lineage (NCBI taxonomy): Eukaryota > Metazoa > Arthropoda > Collembola > Entomobryomorpha > Orchesellidae > Orchesella > Orchesella flavescens. Next base: position 36,068,879 of record OZ035955.1, read on the forward strand.
ATTTTAAGCTGAAGATACCTTCCGATTTATTTAGTGAGCTGAGGGAAAGAAAAGGGCTTCAACATGGCTTTTAAACAAAGTAAAATGTTTCGTTCCTATTCTTGACTCAAGAGTTCAATGCCATGCAAAGAAGCATGTTAAACTTATCAATGCCACCAACAGTCACAGTCCCATTTCTCCGTACAAAAGGGATGCTCAGCAGCATATATATTATTATTATACATTTCTTCGCTCTACCTTTTGACATTTTGGTAAAAGGCTTCACAGCAAGTTGTAAATAGGAACGTATAAAAAAAAGGACAACAAAACAAAGCTAGAAACTAAAAAAAAGTGTCTGTTCTGCATAATGGGCTTCACCACAGATAAAACAAGACAAATGTCAAAGTTACAAGCAAAATGGATTGGTAATGAATTGGTTGGTTGGCATTGTAAGCGAGTATAACGCAGCTCACTGCTGTTGCTCATTCCATTCCTCATGTTTTAGTTCCTTATTCAAGTGATTTAGCATGCACATAATGAATTTGTGTACAAATGTACACAACTACTTGATGATGAATGCACCGTATTTTAGTAGACTGAGTGAGATACACATTTAATCAACGGATGGTTTGCTAATTTCCTTGTTTTTCGTTCGTTTCGTTGAGCAAATTCTGCAATCTCATCATCATATCAACCAATTCACTGCTTCAGCGTCAGAGTCAGCAACCAAAAGAGCGAGGAACCCATATGGTGGTAGAAAACCCAATGAGCATGATTTTGACACTGACACATGTTCCGTGTTGTAATTATTATGCATTTCTCAACCCTTTCTAAATAAATATTCATTGATGATCATCGCGTCATGATGCAGATTTTTTTCCTGCGTTTTCCTTTCATTTCGTACACAAACTTTCAGAGCCACTTGATTGTGTTGAGGGACGGGATTGTGTGATCGTGTGAAGTGCAAACTGGCAGCAGACGGTCTCTCAGCTGTCATCAAAATTACTTGCCTATTATGCTCAAATTCAATAATAGCTGTTCATTCAGTTACATCGACAGACGACTGCTGAACGCTTGAAAAAAAAGTTTGCAACCAAACCAAACCAACAAACTTATCGATGCTAGATAAAGATAGTATGGGATCTCATCTTATGTGCTGATCTGGTTCTGGTTTGGTATGAACAACTTTTGCATTGCATATTGCTCCCCTGACATTTTCTGCATGCATTTTATATATATGCTTTTTATCTTAAACATGGGATCATTGTTTTTAGAGGAAGATTCCACAACATCAGCTAAAACTTCTGCCGGCACAAAGTATTATTGAATTTCATTATAGTTCCTCATCATATGATGTCTGCTATTTGTCATTGTCATTCATAAAAAGGGAAGGAAAAATATCAGTGTTAACTGCTAATGTTATATCGTGTGTATCGTCATAGTCATCATCATATTATGCTCTCTCTCTCTCCGTCCGTACAATTGTTTTGCGTGCATGCATGCGTACTAAAGTGGTTTTGTGCACCATGCACCAGCAGGTCTCATCGTTCTGCTATGCATAGATTTTGCCTTTTTATTGTATTCAATCGTTTTGTGCGTGATACCTCTTGTCAGGTGGATTTGTTATTTATGTAGATTCTGTACGCAGAAAAGTATGTTTAAATGAATGAGGCTATCTCAAAATCATGGCATGAGATAATCGTTTTATTTCATTTTACCTGTCACACCAAATTGCTACTTGGTATGTGCATTTTCATATAATTCACTTGAATATACATACGCTCAAACAGAAATATCGACAATAATCTATGTACATATATAAATATATGCATCCACATTATATCAACATAAAAAAGAATCATGAAATGCAATCCAAAAAAAACTGTACTCCTCTTTTGCATAGTAAAAGTATTACATGTGTAAAGTGTAATATTTTTTGTTTGGAATCTGTTTTTAAACCATAGTATGTTACTGAAACAAATCCAGGTCGATTTTCTTGGGATTACAACCTGTATTTTTATTATCACAAATTATTGTCAGTTTCTGAACAAAAAGAAAAATAAAGGACAAAAGTTTTGTAAACGGGCTTCTGCCATGAAGTGAAAATGATGAATAGACAAGTATAATATGTGTGTACAAATTATAGAATAGAATACACATATAAACTTGTCAATAGAAATCCATGCTCTGATCTGAATTGTGTTTTTCCTACCCATGTCTTATTGCCGGAAAAGAAAGGAGAACAGGCAAAGGGGCCGTCGATTATATATATACCTGCATTAATACATGCACATCAGTATCGTCAGTACAAAAACACAAAATGAGTGAGTCAATTGAGTGATTTGTACATTTTGTTTAGGTAGCAGGATAAGAATAAGACTAGGATATAATGCTGAAGCGTGTGTGTGTACGTTTATAAATATTAATAGAAGAGGGACAAATATAATATCTGAAAATGTCATAGAATCATATAGGGATCGCATCGGCAGCATCCTCATCATCATAATATCATCAAACCATCAAAAGTGATATGAATAGGTGGTGTTTTTGGATGGACACCTTATAAGTTTTATACATTTTGGTTAAGCTAACAGATCGTAACAAGAACCACATGCTGCCAAAGCCGAGCCCGAACCTAATGGGAATTAGCATGGCAGCAGTCCAGTCCTCCATTCAAATGATGAAAAGAAAAACCAAACGAGCTAAAAAGGAACATTTTCTAACTGAATAATAGCACATGGTTTGTAGAATTGTTATTGAAATAATGTGGAAACGTACGTACGTATGTTCGTACATTGGCAGGGACCCAAACGTTCACGTTTTGAATGACAAGAAAACCAGATAAAATCAATGAACTCAACCTGTTCCCTGCCCATTTGAATAGTAAATGGGGAGTGCAAGAAAGAAGTTTTGTGGTGTGAAGAATTTTGGGCTGGGGTTAGCTCCCAAAACAGTTAATTTACAAATTACAAGCAATTGGTTTGTATGCATTTAATAATATTCATATAGGATTAGATTAGCCACTTTCGTTATCGCAGAGCTCGAAAATGTGTTTCAATTTCAAAGGATGAAATCTCTTAACCCAAATGTAAATTTTTTGAACGTTTTAAAGCGATCCACATTATCTAAAGTCAAATCTCCCATGTTTGCAGTTGTCCTAGCCAATTCATGTAGACACAGCAATAAACTACAAGATGAGAAATTATATGAGCATGCAGGTAAGCACAGAAAACATGAAAAGCCGGCATTTCGCACATTTTCTACACGACCGATAGGAAAGCGGGTCGTGATGTGATATTTCCATGGAAGAAAGCTTTATACGTATATGATCACGACACACAATGTCAACGAATCCATGCACATCTTTGACCAAAGTTTTCATGATCGTTTGAGCCATCAACAACTAAGTCATCGCATATTTCACAATAGGATCCCATCCCAAACCTAAAAGCATCATCATCGCCCTGATTCTCAAAAAAACGTAGTCACCAACAGAAGCAGCTGCTGCTTGTTGATACTCAAACTAAAAACATCTGCACACACCACCATCAAACCAGCATATCTTTTACATTACATCCAATATGAATTCATACATCGTATCACATCTTCTCAAACCAACATTTTTTTACTCTTCTTTAACCAACAAGGAGAAGAAAAAAGTAAGATCCAACATCCAACAAGACATGAGAATTTACTCTCAGGATGGCATAAAATATGGATATAACACACACACACACAACATGCTGCGTTGTGGTGTTTACTTGCTTTGCATGATGCATAAAAAAACTCTTGCTAAAAAAAGATAAAGAAAAAGCATATTATACAGTGAAGCAAGCTGTATATCTTGTTGATTCCGTTTTCATTCAAGATGTATGTATGCAAGTAGCATTCAAGACGCTAAGCAGCATAAGTTTTTGCCATCATCATCACCATCATCATGAGGAAAAGAGAGTCAAGACACTGAGCAAACCAATGCATAGACGAGATGGTAGAAAGTTCGGAAGGACGGGTCTTCTCAACGACCCGCCTGAAACTCTGACGTCAGCAACAAGAATGAAAAAGATTAGGGCGGATGTAGACAAATGGGCAGACCTCTGTGGGGCTATAGGACGGGCTAGTATTACTCCGAATCCCTATATCCAACTCTCCTGTGTATTTCCAAGTAACATGGTGATGCATGCGAGAGCGCTCTCAAGCTCACACATGTGGAGAGAAGAAAGTGTGCTCTGCTCCACTGTATCTTTGTGCATTTCAATAAAGTAGTAAAGACAGATACCAGTTTAGTCAGAATCATCAGCACATCACCACCACCACGCCACACATCACTAAGCCTTCATCATACACCAACGAGCTTCCAAATAGTACATAGATGCTTAATAATATATTCCTTGTATATATATTCATTCTCACCACATGCATCTTTTTGTTGGAAACTATGGAGTAGCAAGCAAAGCGGCAGTAGTGGCAGTTACTTTTTTCTTGTGGAGTCTGGAGCCAAAAATCCTCATTGCCACCAGAATTCTGCTGACTTTACTGGATTTCCAGATATAGAAGATGGATGGATGGGTGGTGATATGATGTCTAGTTTAAATTTAAACCAACGAACCAACCTTATATTTTATGTATGCATCTACCAAAAAACATAATTCTCTGCACCAAACTCCAAAAATGATGAAAGACAAGTTGGCTGTTGGCTTTGCCTGAGCACCGTTGCCGTTGCAGTACTATGCTACATATTCCTATGTATCCAGTGAACGGCCTTTGCTGCTCCTGCCAGAAAATGCATGCAATCGTCGTTTGAAAGGAGACTGTTTCATCCAAGTAAAAGCAGCATACCATCATATCATCATCCTTTGCAACGTTCCTTCATGAAACTAGCATCAGACACGCAGGCAAACAACTTTTAGGCATTTTCACATGAACGAGAAAAAATATAATTCTACATATTACTAAAGCTAGCTCTCTGCTACCAAAAAGTATCAAGCAGCGTGCCTAAAACTTTATGGTAGGGCTCCTGAGGGTCTGTTGCTGTCGGAATCTCATATTCTACCTTTTGAATCATGTATATGTGTATATATATTCAACTGTACACATGATCCCTATAATACTTTACTACTACCAAATAATTCAGCTAACCTACACAGACTCAAAATTTTGTGATAAATGTATTACCATTTTTCCAACAACACTCTTGAGCCCTGATTCTGATGCTTAAACATAGCTCTATACCTGCAGAGAGCACATAGAATCAAGAACATATCGCCCTGCATACCTGTGCATCATCATCACGGTCTTCGTGACAGCAACACAGAACTGTCAGAAAATACAAGGTAAAATTAAGCAAGCATAAAGTGTAGCGTAGTCCTCTCCTTTTTTCCTCACTCCGGATATCCTCACAATACACACACGTTGAGCATTTGTAAGTGTCTGTGTGTGTGCTAGCTAGTGCTACTAGAAAAAGTGTACGTATTTGCTCTTGAATCCTTATTGCTTGCATTGCACACACTACTACTTCTACTACTACATATTATACATTGCTCTTGGTTTGGTTTGGTCACATCACATATCACATCAGTCAGGAGCTCGAACATGAGCAAAAGCAGGGCCAGACCAGAAGAGCAAGCAAAAGCAAAGTAAGGATCTCTCTTTTTATCACCACCACCACCACCAGCCAGCCAGCCAGCACTCACTCTGTGTATTTATTCACATTATAAAGTAGTGTACATTTTTTGGGGCTCTCCACAACTCGCCCTTTCTTCACCAACCAAGGAAGGAAAGAAAAGAGAGATATCCAACAGTTGAAACGTTCCATTCGCTTTGCCTCTTCGCTTCTGTTAAATACATACAAGCAAGAGAGAGAGAAGCTACCAACAAACATGTTTACTACAGCAGCAGCTCCTTACTAGCAAGACCACAGAGCTCTTGTACATTGAAACATAGTACAAAACAGCTACCCCAAAAACCGAACCAACCCAAATGGAGTTTTATTTAGGGTCTGATGTTAGCTGAAAAGAACCTTCACAGAAAAAGGTTTCAATAGAATTGTTTAGCTCTTCGTCCAGATACAAAGGTGAATTGTGGTCGCTCTCGCGTCCTCCGTACTACTTGCAACCAAAAAAGCTATACTCATAATCGTCATCATCCTTTTTTCCTACTGTGTCACACACACACTCATCACATTGGATCAAGGAATCTCAAAAGAAGCATTCATAATCATAATCATAATAAAACAGAGATCAAGGGAAAGAAAAGTCGAGGAGACAAAAATCCATTCAAATTTTTATTCTTTGTCAATTCAGTAATCATCATAATCGGTCAATTTTGAAGATTTGATACGCGATAAAAACTTTAGCAAAATAATAATAATCAAATACCCTCAACTTGCTTCTTTCATACATGTTTTATGTATGCAGTTGAAACTCAATGAAGTGCACACAATCACTTGTCAAGTGAAAAAGAATGTGAGAGAACGAGTAATTGACATCAATTCTTTTTCTTGTTTAGTGAATTAACAGTGTAATAAAAAGTGTGGTTTTGTGTCCCGTGAAAGTAATCACCAAACGATTTTGTTGTAATAATAATTATTGAATCAACTGGGTTTTTAGACTTAAAGTCAAACTGTAAAGATTATTGTTGATGAGCGAGTGCACGTGATCATTGCATTATACCCCAAAAATACAAGTGTAAAAACAAAGTGTTAACAAAAAGACGGTGGATATATAGATATGAGGAGCGAGTTGAATGTAAAATTGCAAAAAGTACCTACTATTCAACTTATCTAATAATAAAGGACTAGAAGAGGAAGTACAATCAAAAGATACATTAAGATTCCCTAAGGAATCCCTTACAGCATTAAATGGCATCATTTTGGCGTGGTGATTTAGCCCCGCTAGACCCAAATGGGTCTCCATTAGGTCATCATCACGGAGGGATGTTGATCGAAGATATTAAACCCAATCCAGCGGCTCTAGTCCACTCTCACCCTTCATACAATCTTGACCTGAGGTCACCACCATCCATTATCCCTCACTCGATATCTCCTGTACAAACAGGCCTTCATGGCCATCACGGTCAAAACCCTAACTCTCATGGACACATGGGAGGTGGTGGTCAAACGCATCCGGGTGGTGGTGGGGGACATGGTCCACCTGGTGGTCAAGGGCAGCATGGACATGGACAAAATGGTCCTGGCGGCTTAAATAGCAAGTCCAATAATAACAATAATAACAACAACAACATTGAGCGAGTGAAACGACCCATGAATGCTTTTATGGTTTGGTCTCGGGGTCAACGGAGAAAGATGGCTCAAGAGAATCCTAAAATGCACAACTCAGAAATCAGCAAAAGACTTGGGGCAGAGTGGAAACTGCTGAGTGAAACAGAAAAACGACCCTTTATAGATGAAGCGAAGAGACTAAGGTATGATATGTACGTATATAACGTTTTTAACACACAGTTTAGGCATTTTTTATTTATAAACAAAATAAATCCTGCACCCATTAGTTTCCTCCTCTTTCCCTCCAAACCTTATATATTTTGTTCGTCAACAACAACAAGCTGTAAAGTGTGACTGTTTTGATTAAGAAGTCAGGTAGAATCATCATGTACGAGGCTCTGGGAGATTTGATCCAGAGATTCATGAGATTCATGTTATTTGTCAGATTCGTTTAATAAGATCCTCTGCCACAAAAAGATAACTGCGTATAGTATTTGAATGGAAAGACGGTAGATTAGGAGATTGAAAGACTGTTGCTTGTAACATCACATCCACATAATATATTATATGAGTCGTATGATAACATTACTACAGCTCGGCACTATGCCCATCTTGGGGAACAAGACAAATGTAATTTTCTTCACTGATCTCATTTCCGATCTAATCAACCATTATTAATTTGCTGGCCTTTCACAGCATCCATGCGTGAACGAACGAGTACCTCCAACAACTCCGTACAGCCATATAATAATACTCACCTACGTTCAACGTAGGAACGAACGGTTGAAAATGTGGGAGCGTAATGAAATGAAAATGTTTTCCACAACTACTGATCTCTCTATCTATCTCCTTTCCAGTCTCTCTTTGGGTTTCATAGTCTCATATCATCATGCTCGCTGGAACAATCTTACATGCTGCGTAGTGTTGTTCGCATCCACCAAAACAAGCCATTAGATTTCTGATAAAATAATTAAACATGACGGGGAATTAGATGGAAGGAAGAGAGGCAAAAGCGTTGGGGTTTGGCTTGATGAAGTGTTGATGTACTTGATATATGTATAGATGCATTCTTCAAATAACTTACTACATTTTCATTTGGTTCTGTATCCAAAATTGTCATTGATTTTATGGGAGCTAAATACGGTTGATTAAGTTTGGGTGCATTGGGTTTGATCTGTACCTCCAGGAAACTTGGTTTTACGTAACTCATAAATTCAGTACAGTACTATACCTGCCGTTCCATAAATTTATTCTGCAAATTCTAAAATTTGGATCAGGCTCAAAATCCGTCATTCTATAAGCAACCAAATCATCATCATTTGGTAAATGCAGACAAACATTTCTGAACTTAAAAAAGGTTGCCGGAATAAGTAGTTGGATTTGGATTGCTCCCTCTATACCCAAACTGTATCCACTCCTGAAATGTCAACAGGAAGGCGTTTTGTTGTTTCATAAATACATTAGGCGCATATTATTAGATTAAGAGCTGTAACTTTCTCAATATTTATGGGGATCCCATTCAATTTAATCTTCCGGAAAACCATTGATTAGCTCTATTAGTTTGTCTCCTAGCCTAATAAAATGATAGCAATGTAATAATAACAATAGTAGTAGTAGTGCTTCTGTCATCATCATCATCATCCGGTACTACTTGTAGGTCATTGGGAAGAAGGGAGAAGGCATTGCTCTCAGTTATCAGTGCCGGCTTAAGTAATTGCCTCTTCTTCCTCTTGATACTATTCGTTTCCTGATGGCGTGTTCTTTCTGGATGACTGAACATTTGTGTACATTCCATTATTATGCTAAACAATTTCCAAGTGGACGGATGTAATATATTGTATACACAAGACAAGAACATGAATGTAGCGTATTTTACACGGAACTTATATTTTTTTAGCTTCTGCTTTTTTATATCTCATGGGTAATAAAGTAACATGAAATCAACCGACGTTGTCCATACATTGTCAAACTTTTGAGGTAGATCTAAATACACATTGGATGTTATCGGCTTCATCGCAACCATTTTAGTAACTTTGTAAGAGATTATATTATTATTATTATTATTATTGTGAGCGACATTTGACATGAAAGTTTGAGGGTCTCAAACCTCTCAAGATTACTTGAGAGGTGAATGCCGTCAACTTAAGTTTACAAGGTACCAAGGCTGACCCATTTGGAATGGGATAAAAAAGGTTTTTTGATAGAAATGATAAGGTATACACATATTTGGTTATCCCCATAATAAATAAGACTGCCCAAGAATCAGGTATCAATGAATATGAATGGTCAAGCTTGATTATCGTTTTGTCAGCTTCCTGTGTGATTAACAACTCTTAATTTGTAATTTTAAACCTGGAAGCTTTTATGGCGTCATTTGCTCTTTGGATTTTCTTGTATTTACTATGTGTAAGTTGAGTTGATTTTGGTTTCACTTAATACATAGCATCACATAACATGATGCTAATATGTATGTAAATTTTCAACGCAGATTATGTTGGATGGTTAAATATGACGGAAAGGTTCCTATACATTTATTTTATCATGTGCTAGAAACATGATAAGATTCACGCAAAACGTATGAAATTTTTGTGAATCACACACAACACATTCACGTGTGTGACGTGACAGGTAGGATGTGTTTGAGGAGAATGAGAGCTAGTTGTGTCAGCAAAAAAATAAAAGTTGAGAAAAGAAAACATCAGTTTTTACCAGCATTCCTATTACTCTGCACAAGCAAGCATCACACATTAACTCTCTGATAATCATGTAATGGGAAGACAAGAGGTGTAAAAATGCTCGACATTCTTGACTGATTAGTTCATATTTTCTGTTTGCTACTACCGTTCACTCAATCATCTCAACAGATTTGAAAAAGAGATAATGAAATACCTTGAAATTTGGACGTTGATTTTTATGTCTGAGCTACTATGATGCTTCTTGGTCATATAAAATCTCTTCACACGGCGCTGGCACTGGCACATGCATAACATGTTCATTTAAACTTTTTGTATCCTGTCATCATACAAACAGTTTCAACAAGAAATGATTCATATTTCTAGATATATGTGTATGATGAAGAAAAATGGTGGCTTATACAGACAGACAGAACGTGCATGCATTTTACTCGTTACAGATGCAGACACAATTGGTACCGAAAAGTAAATATATATTTTTCCTCCTTTTTTCCTACTATGTACACAAAAAGTGTGTGTGAATATGCATAAGCTACCGGATTTGGTTTTATTGCATCATTCATGATGATGATGATGATTCCTCTAATGTACGTATGCGCACATGTACATCCAACAACATCACATCTCAAAATCATTCCAAAAGCAGAACCAAGAACCAAGGTCTCCCTCTCACTCCACAAATTCTAGGTATGAGAGCTACATATTTTTACTACATGTAAAGTAGTTTACCCGTCCGTCTGTATCTCTGTCAAGTTTTTTTTCAAATGTCAGTCAGTCGGCGTGCTATGTCAATGTTGATTTAATCAGTGTTTTCTCTTGTTCTCCTTGACATAAACGGAATTCGTTAATTTTATGTACACATATCATAAATACTTTAAGTGTTTATCCATGCATGGGATTTGGAATGTGCTTTGGATGGAAAAATTATGAGATTTCTGCCATTTTTCATTCCATTTTCTGCATCATCATAAAACAATTTGGAAAAAGTATCACAATGCCCCAAAAAGCAAATTTTTAGAGCTCATGTCATGCTGCTGCTGTGTATGCTTCTGTTTTAGTAGTAGCTTCCTCATATTTTGTGTCAATATTCACGATATGGATGTTCAATACTCTGAATTTTGAATAGTCATCAAAATTTAAATGTGTGAAAATTAAGACAATGAAATGAGATGGTGAAACTGAAAGTGGAATATATCGATTACGGCAATGTATGTACATACAATATAATTTCTTTAAAAAACAGTAATATCACATAAAAATTGAACGTAATACACATAATACACACTTTATGCGTTTATTCTTTTTGAAAAAAAAACCCAGAATATCCAAAGGCAAAAGCGGCAGAAAAATAGCAATTCAAAGAGACAAAATGGGGCATTGGGTATGAAGCGTATAAAAGAGCCCTTTAGTCGCATAGTTTCCTCTTTTTTAAGAGGTATATATTATGTACGTAATTCAAGAAGCAGCTCTCGACGATATGCATAATGCATACAATTTATTATCATCATAATCCATATATATATGTGATGTAATAGAAAGTACAAACAGATGTTTATGCATAAGACATACATATAGGTTAAGTTCAGGAGTATCATGTCTACTACTACTCTCCTCTCTATATAGGAAACAAGATCCTGCAAAACATGCCCTCCTTTGTAGATATTACTTTTTAGAGATGAAGAACCATATGATATAAAAATCAACGACGCATAACATTAAGGAAACGTTTTTTTCTTTCCCTATCAATTTTCAGGGCTGTTCACATGAAAGAGCACCCAGACTACAAGTACAGACCACGAAGGAAGACGAAGACGCTCTTGAAGAAAGACAAGTACCCAATGAATGGTCCAGGTGGTGGTCCTGGTGGTCATCACGGTGGAGGACATGGAGGTCCTGGAGTGCAACAAAATGGTCCATCAGCATTAATGGATAACAGGAGCACCTCCAACGGTCCAGGAAGTGGGGGAAGCAGTGCCAGCGGTGGAAGTAATGGTCCTGGCGGTCTTGGTGGAAATCCGAATTCTGTTCCCTCATCAGCTCTCAATCATCATCACGGGCTTTCAAATCATGGCCCTTCACATCCTCATCATAATCTCAATCCTAGGGACTTGTATTCGCATCAAGCAATCAATGGCTACATGCCTAATGGATATGCCCTCATGAGCGACCCATCTGCGTATAGTGGTAAGTAATCTCTAACAAATACCAATCAATTTTTTTTACACTTTTATCTCGCTATATGTCTCATTTGCATCTTTCATGATTAGCCTTTCCATTTTCTGAAACTAAAAAATCTTTGCTACATTATTGCATGTCGTATATTTTCTCTCTCTTCAGACTATGTCGAGAATTTATCAAGGACTTATGGAAAGGCTGCCTTTTATGACCACGAATCCGGTAATTGATCATTAAATCTCATTATACCCAACATCACATGCACAAATTGCGACCTCCGTCTAGAAATAGACATTTGCCTTATTTTCACATACACAACTTACTTATTTGTACCTTCCTACTTCCCTTTTACATTTTTACTACTAAAGTAACTAAAGCCTTTTTCTTCTCTCCTTTACACTGCTTCGCGCGGTTTTCATACATACTCTCATTCCATTCATGTGACTTTGTCCATATTTAGCAATGCAAATTTGTCCTAAAGGGAAAATTGCGCAAGTATATAATAATCATCATCTTGGCATCATCATCGCATCAGCAAAAACCAAGTCGTAAAATATATATCTTAAGTTTAGAATAAGGAGCCTTCTTGTTTTGCCTTTCCCTGCTCCTCCTGCCATTCCACCAACCGGCCATTTTTCATGCAGAGTCATTAATTACGTGCGGCAATAATTAATCATTCCTTCCAATCGACTGTGCCTGTTCAAAAGGACTTTGTTGGTTGTGGCTTTTAGTAAAAAGTCATCCCATCGCATACATAACATTCCTCCACGTTGCTTGATTCATGCTCACACATGTACATCATCTTGTGTAAAACGGTAGGTAGGCCAAAAAGTAACATGAGCAGAGGCATGTTCTACTACGTCCAAAAGAATGTACTTATTTTTCATTTACACACACTCACTTTTAATGGCAACGGCTTGTTTCGTGTGTTCTTGGCTCTGACATGATATCAGGTTGGCCTATTAGTTTGAACATTGTCTACTTTGGTGTTCCATCATCCAATCCAACCTCAAACATCCACATAAAGTATTACTCGTTTTTAAAAGATCATTTTCATTTAGAGGTTTTGTAGTTGGGACATAAATAATAACAAGGCACGCATGTCAATAATATTCGATAAATGTTGAAAAAGCAGTTTTTAGTGGAAACAACATAAACATGCGATCATGAAAAAGGGTTTTATAGAATATTTAGCTCAAGCTTCAAGCTACATTAAGGTGAGCATCATACGATTCCAGTTAGTTTTTGACTCTACTCTACAAAAACATGTTACAAATAGTTCTGTCATTACTCTGTACGATCATTTATCATAATATGCATATGTACATATGTATATCGTTCCTCACTCATGGAATACATTATGCAGCAAAGTAAAACGATGTGGGGGAGAATATATTTCATTATGACACTTAATACCGTACTGCAGCTTGATAGTTAACACGTCTGAGCCATTAGAAATAATTCTATGCACATTATTTAGCGAGATGTCTACACTATTGCTTGAAAGATTTTTGTTTTTGCAAATGATGCGGGATGTTTATCCAAACAGTTTTTCTCGATTCCAGAGCGTACTACTTTGGAAATGAGAGTTGGGTAGTGAGCTGGAAAACTCAAAGTTGTAGTTTGATATTATAATTTCAATTAGGAAGAGTTAAGACCTTCCTGAACATTCAACATTATCACAGACTCTCTAAATAAATTATTTATTCAGGTATTAGCAGAGCGGAAAGTTAAAGGATGTTTAATATTTCCGTAGCAAAAAAAATCAATTTGACGTGCAATATACTACTACGATTACGAACGAGCTAAACCATACCATATATTACCATCCCACAAATAATTTGACGAACCACTTTGTCTCGCTTCATATATGCTTCAACAGTTTTTTCCCCTAATATACTCTAAACAGATTATTTTCAAGAAATGAAATCAAAATCTGCAAAAGATACCACCTTATGTCATTCACGTCACATTATATGAGTAACAAAACCAAACTATATTGCAGAATCATTGTTGGTGTGTTTTGTGATGTTGAACATTTTTTATAAAGTGGGACCTCCACCACGCCACAATGTTGACACTAGGTATATGTAGGTAGGTATAGCTTTCATCGCAAAGAATCCCTTGAAGCAATATCTGATTACAGAGCGGAGCAAGCCATTAAGAAAATCCATTACAGTGATATGAATTTAATGAGTTTGCATCTACTGAGATGGAAGACCTTCAACTATTTATTTATTTTAATTCAGTAGCATGATTTGCATGAGGATGTTTTTACTCCACTATATAATGTACATGGTCACATGAATAGCAACATCAACATTGGCTTGGCATTCATGCTCAAAACCAAGAAAACATATATATAATATTATAGTCAACTCTCGTAAACCTCGGCATATAAGTTTCAATATTAAACTGTGCTCAGCGTTTTTATATGGGCTGGTCACATTTATTATACGTCCGCTGTAATGGATTCTATTACATCAGTAACCTTTCAGCTAGGCATTTTCTTAGCAGAAATAATCCTTTCTCGTCATGGGCTTTGATCTCAATTTCATGTTTGCAATTTTTCTTCGTTAGAAATCCTTCACTTAACAGAAAGAGTTCAAGACATAAAACCATTCCATAAAAAAGGAACGCGTAGTTCTTATACATGAAGCATGTGTCTCATTTTAATCAGCGCACCGCACCGTCCTGCCAAAACCGTATTCTTGATAAGTTACGCTTATTATCCTCAAGAATCGTTTTTCATGTCGATAAAAAAGATTAATAATTTTTGTGGTCATTTTGTAGGACATTACATTATATTAAAGTATACTACTAATTTCTTGCATGCATAAACCTGAAAGTTGGTTGGTGGTATGGTTGTTGGAAGGAAGGGAGAGAGAGAGAGCATGAAGAGAAACAAGTAGCTCTAAAGCCGTCATCATGAAAAAAGGATACTCAATTTATTACTGCGAGTGGTCAAACTAATGATGCCCTACACGAGCAAAACGCATGTAATAGCTTCTGTGTGCCATGTTTGGGTGGCTTGTTTATCACACACACAAGAACAAGATATCCATAACTCTTATGATTACAATAAGAAATCTATGAAAATCATTAGTTTGGATTCTTAATTAGAATGCGTACTTAGCATTTTACATTGTATGATTTCATGGGCCGTCGAGAAAGCATAATACTACAAATAATATGGACTTTGGTTTTGGTTTCTAACATGCAACTATTTATCATATCTTTTTCTTGTTGTAAATAATAATATGTATAGCTTCTTTAAAGTTAACACTTTCAACCGTTTGATTAGAGCTTAATAAATAATAATAATTTTTGTTTCTTTGCCTGTTTGTTTTTTAGGTTATATGAACCCCAACATGTACTCAAGGTACGAAATGTCACCTGCCTCAGCACCAGCAATGTCCTCCTCGCCATATCTAAACGGTTCATACGCAATGTACGCCTCCTCCACGACGCCGGTGGGTTCGAGCTCTGGTGGAGGGAACTCAGGTGGGACACCTTCAAATCATAATGCACCCTCTCCCTACGCCTTGGGCAGCGTGTCCAGTGTAGGTTCTTGTGTATCACCTTCTCCTAAAGAAGCTATGAGTCCTAATTCTAATCACGGTGGAAATGGTGGTGGTAATAATAATAATGGTTGTGGTGGTGGTTCTTCAGCAAATATTTCCTCAAGCAGTAGTAATAATCGTAGCAGTAGCAGTAATAATAATAATAATAATAATAATAGTAACAACAACAATGGTAGCACAAACAACAACCACAACTCCTCAAATGGTAGAAACAGTAGTAATAACAATACCAATAATCTTCATTCCCCTGCCTCCTCCTCCGCATCCTCACATTCACAGCATATGATGAGTCCACCACCTCACTTTATGGCTGCCGCTGCAGCGGCTCATCATCACAAAGGCTATCCGCTTCATAGTAATGGTAGTAGTAGTGGTGGTCCACAGGGCCTTTATCCGGGAGGACACCCTGGAGGGGATCTAAGGCAAATGATATCTATGTATCTACCCCCACACCATGCCTCCCTAGATTCTAGATCCCTAGAGGGTCACTCTCATGTTATCAATAATAATAATATTCATAGTCATCATCCTTATGCCACTCCTAGCTCTGAAATGGGAAACAACACCATGATTCCCACTTTGTAAAAAACAGAAATTACATCAAATCTGTACAAACATGCTAAGCATATATAGCATCATCATTAAACTGTAGTGGGGATATGCAGCTGTGAATTGTAAGGAAAAAGTAGATAGTCAAAATTACATAAATTAATGTAAAGAGCGTGTCAAAAACTTCCAGTGGCCAGGTTGTAGTTGTAGATAACGTCAAGGGGTAGATTGTTACAACAAAAAACAACAATGTAAATATATATATTATTTTACTTTTCAAATGCAAATATGAACCGACCAGGAGCTCATAGCTTCAGTTCAAGTCGGATGGATGACGTGTTGTGCGGCAGTCGAGAAAGCAAACATGTTAATAATATAAAGTCAGTAGGAGTATATTTCTATATTATAAAAGCACAACATTACTGCCAACTTCTTCTTC
Organism: Orchesella flavescens; assembly: GCA_964034955.1. Lineage (NCBI taxonomy): Eukaryota > Metazoa > Arthropoda > Collembola > Entomobryomorpha > Orchesellidae > Orchesella > Orchesella flavescens. The sequence continues at coordinate 36,085,514 of OZ035955.1, forward strand.
GTGTGAACATTTAATAATACTGATATGGTGGAAGTAGGATCAGAGATGTATATAGAAATCACACTCGTTTTGAAATGGCATTTTTTAAAAAAGATTTCAAGTCAGGCACGGTTTTTAAACGTCCGATTTCAATTTTCTATATTCGAGGCATATCACAATCAACTATAAAATGTTGACTACATAAAATAATATACGTATTCATACACTAAATCATAAGTTCAACTTACTGTGAGTAAAGTAAATGCACTCAAAGCTTTTTTAGGTGAAGGTCCAACACTTCTGATCGTTACTCAAAATTTTATCTACCTTCTAAAACCTAAAATTAAATTAACTTTAGCTTTAATTAAGTATCTACTATATTGGGTGTTTTTTGGTGGTTAGAAGGTAGACACTATGTACTTATCTCTTTCTACACTTTCTCACCTTTTCTTGTAGCTTTAAAAAAAATCTCTCTCTGTACTGTACTTTACCGCATGACAAAAGATTCTCTTGAGATAAAATTTCACTTGAATTCTCACAGCAGCACAAATTATTGTAGCACTGTCTGTGAACAGAACAGCACAATAAAAAAGATCTGTACTCTACTTTTTTTTCAATATCAAAACCATTCTATAGTATCTGTAGCTAAAATTTTTACCACTTTTAAAGCTGCGAAAGCAATTTAAAAGGGAGAGAATTAGGACCTCATTTTTTCTCATTTTTATACGAAAAAAATACAAGTTTTGATCCTATCTCTCCGTATGTTTCTCTTGTAATAGGATGATCAGAGTGAGTTGACCTGAGTTGACCCCGTTTCCTCCTTCTCTTCTCTTCTTCCTCCCTGTTGAGCACGCAAAGAAACGCAGGCATGGCAGCATCCGCAAGTAAGTGTATTACAGGCGCTGCATCCTATTCTTCCCAGTTGCGCGATATGATCATCTTCGACTTCATCATCACTACCATCCACATCTTCTCAGAGTGTATTCATCAACCACTAAACTACAACTTCATCGATCTGTGGTCGTGTCGTGTCAGTCTATAAAAAAAATTGTGCAGTGCAATGTCAAAAAAATAATATCCTCTCTTCTCCGTTCCTGTTTTTGTGTCACCAACCATGTGTGTGGTGTAGTGTGTTTCGGTGTTGGTGGTGCAGTGTCACCCTATGGGATATAAGGAGCACACACACTTTGTGTAAAATCAGGACACACAGGAACTAACTAGGGACACTTTTATTATTGGTATCGTTGTTACTGTCGTGCTACACATTTAAGTATAAATTTATTTTACATCAATAACTCACACACCATACTCTTGGGTTAAAATATGTGAATTCAGAGCTCAGAGATGAAATTCACAAGACATGCATTTAAAAGTAATAGGTATGTATGCTTATATATAAAAAAAAATATATATATATTATTCATCATAAATATTTATCAGTATACCGCTCACTGTTCACTTTATATACAACTCCCGGGGGTCGTTAAATTTAGTGTACCACAAAAAGAAAGATATCTATTTCTTATCATGAAAATACGTAACTACTTGCACTTTGAATTATTTGTGTGTGGTTCAGTTCAATGCTGAAAAAAAATACACTTTGCAATCAACCAGGGCAAAGCCTATATGTACATCACATCACATCATGTGCTACACAAAAAGAATGTCATGTCATCATCATCACCATAAACTAATCATATTACGTAATCATTTGTCAGTTTCGTTTTTGAAAAAGAAAAGATTATTGTTGTGTGTAGTTTGATGTACGTAACTCTAGATCAACTTTGTCAAGATGTAGTTTAGTGATAGTGAGATGAGATCAGTTTCCCCCCAAAGTTCATCAGTTCATGTCAAGTGGAAGTTTGCTCAATATATATTAATATCCATTAATATCCATCATCATTCATTCATTCATATATATGTTTCACATTTATTGCTAAGATTTTTTTTCTGAGTAGTCACTTTTATTGCAAAATCAGTTTGCTTATAACGATTCATTCGTAATGATGGAAAAAGAGAAAGTAGGTGGGCAACAACATGTTTATTTCTACGCTAAATCATATTCGCACCCATACATACATACGAACTTTGAAGTTTTTATTTGTCCTTTTTGTTACATGTCAAGTTTAACCTTTGATTGATCTCATCATTTCAAATATTTAAAGTTTTTTTTGTTACTATTTGCAAAAAGTATATTAATAAGCTAGGAGTATACTATATAAAATGTCGTATCGTAAGTGGATTTATTGTTTTATTTGATGTGTGCAAGCATAGTAATAATATACATCTCATTTTGATCTTAATGTGTTTTCAAATGGAGAAAAGTCTTGAACATGTACATAATACACACACACATGAGAACCTACAGAAAAATCATATATAGATATATACTTCATACGTAACTGTGTAAGATCATCGAGGTAGTTATTTTTTATAATACAAAATCATTTCACAACTGATATAACTTTGAGAAAAAAAACTCTGAAAGGATAGAGTATATAAGTAGTTCATAATCATCTTAATGTACTACTACAATTATTTATAAAATCAAAATCGTCACCATAATGAAAGTTTAAATGTTGTGGGAAGCATTGCATTCCATACAAAAAATTGGTTGTTTTAGGTGATTAGCTAATAGGCTACAGTTGGGAACAGCTTTTTGTGGTTTACTTACGTACAGATGGTAATATATACGTTCAAAAGTATATAAATCTATATTACATAACTCGTCATCGTCATCATCAACACAATATGGTAAACTTTTGCATATATTGTCTGATTGTACGAATGTATTTGTGTGCTGAAAGTGAAAAGTTGAACTAAAATTTGAGAAGCGACTAAAAATCTTTATCAATTCAATTATTCAATTTACGATTACTATCATTAATAATTATTATATTGTGTATTAAAGATATGAAAAGACTTTTTCTGTGATTCATACAAATTATAAGTGTATGTCGTATGTAGGGATTCATATTCATTAATTGCTAAATTGCTGTATATTTAAGCGTGTATGGTTATATATTTGAGGGAAACTTGTGAGGTGAGAGGACTCCACTCAACTCACTTTTTATGGGAAAGTACATGTCGAGCGAGTCTCCTTGTAAAGTATCACACATGCCTACCCAAGTTTTCAGGCTAATTTTAGGTTTAAGTTTGGTTTACCTTTTTTTCTTAGCTTAACATGGTCCACCAAGTTTAAGTTTCAGTGGTGCGAACAGTGAAGTAAATTAATTACATGAATATCAATCTCATTAGCCGAGTTCTACACACAATTAGAATGATAGGGTATATCTATTTAAGCTTAGAATTTATTGAATGTTTCACACCTTTTTTTGTATCAAGTCCAAAATATACTAACATAACATAAACTTACGATAATAGGAGAACATGAACAGGACGATACAGAAATTGTACAGAAATGTGGGTTACCTGCAGTTTTATGTACATTTTGATTTGACAACAGCAACTTTGCAATCATCATCATGATACAATTTAACGAATCTAAGTATAAATTATATCACAAAAGCCCGGTGTAGTAGAGTACAGTACAGAAGAGTTTATATTATAAAAAAAATGTGTATGTATGTGTATGAATTTACTTTAATAACACGTGTCCCACTACTACTACTAAATATATATGATTATGATACTTATTGTGAGTAATCGTCTAATAATAAATATCCATATAGTTATGAAAATATATGATACAATACCCGCTAAGTTTACCTAGTTATACAAACTATCGTTGTAAATATAAATGTGTATTAGAGTTTACGATAACGTACAATATATATGATCTACAATGTACATTTGCGATGTACATACTAATTAATGAGCAAGTAGTAAAGTTTATGTGTTAAAAATGTTTTTTCAAAGAAACGTCACTTTCCATTTGAGCAGTTTTTTTTATTTCCATTTTTAACCAGCCACCAACCACCACCTTCTCATGCACATTTCACATTCTACTGTTTTCCTATACTTGATAATGGAAAAGCATGAAATGCCCCTTAACCAATTGCATACTACATAATAATATACATATATATGTTTATACTCTTACTTACAATTTTAGCTTAGCCAATGTGTACATTTAATTACGAAACTCTCTCTCTTTGTCAAGAGACTACCGAAGCCAGTATTATTTTTACAGTGTAGATGTGGGCGAAATACATACGTGCTATATTCAAAGCACTGAAATTGAGCACCAGAATCACAAAAATACATTTTTCATTCCTCTAAATAAAAAGTTTCTTTAAGATGATAGGTTTAGATATTTATGATAGCGCAAATGTTATAATAAAAAATAAACGAGCTGCCGCTGCTGCTGACCATTTGAATTTTATGAAAAATTTCTATCAGGTCAGCGCAAAAGTAGTATAGGCCTAACCTGAAAAATGTAAATAATAGTTTAGGGTTCCTGTCCCCTGCTCTAAGAAAAACTTGTGAAAAAAATTTGTATATACAGACATATACGATATATATACCATGTATACAAAAACACTTCATTATGTACTACAATACAATCTAGGAGCCTAACAAGCATAATAATAATAAAAATACACAACTTGTCGACATTTGATTGTTGTTTGAATAATTAATTGCATATATGCATGAGGAGTTGCCAAATGAGAGACGAGTGAACAGCAAACCTTGATTGATAGGATTTTTTTTATTGTGATGATGCTAAACAGTCTAAGCATCCAGCTGCAGTTAATCAATCATATTTACCCATTTGAAGCTAATTGGTTGAGTTTGACTTTGTGGTATTATTGGCTTGAGCATTTTCACTTCTTTCCCAATATAAAGCACACACATCATCCGACGAATCTTTCGACGTGGGTGGAATTGAAATTGTCTTCCTTCTTCACTTGATATGCATGCATGTGGTCCTCCCTAAATTTGTTCTACCTCAGCTCTGTTTTTACAAATGATGAGAAGTCCCCCTTGTCCGTTTTTAGCTTTTGCACAGAGATATAAACTCACTTATTTTTAGAAAAATGTTTACAGCCAAAGAATCTCAAATTGAGAGAGTAACTTGGGGACAGAAAGAAATTATCATTTTTTTGCTACTCAACCAAGACCAAAAGCGCTTGATGAAATTTTCCTTAATTTAGCACCGTGACCGTGACACATAATACGTCACGCTGACTGAGTTGATGAATACTGTGCCAGGACGTACAACAATGAGGAGTGTGTAACTGGAGAGGTGGAAAGGATTTAGGTAATGTTTTGCCTAATTTCCTCGAGGTTCTGCAGGCAATATACATACATACATACTACGTGCACTCATTCCAGAGCCATTGGATACATAATAGTTTATGTGAGTCATCCGTCATCCCACATTATCTTCCGTCCCAATTTGAATACATAACTTGGTGTGCTATAAGGTTTACTCGTCATTTGTGCATGAAAAATGTTCCTTTCGTTCAATGACAGTTTCCTGCATTACCAGGTGTATGCAAACATAGCATTTGGCTCTGTTAAAATCTGAATTTTCGCGACAATATCTGCAAAACTAAATTAATATTGATACTTTTTGCATATGAACAAAATATGTCTTTGCCACTTATACATCAACAAATACACGAAATAAGCCACACGAAAGAAGCAGCAAATCGTGCAGGTTTTTGTTTTAGCTAATAATTCTTCCGTGTTGGTCAATGTTTCATGCTCGTGACAAAATTCGTGTTGGAGCGACACCAAAATAGATGAATCAAAATAAATACACATGTTGCACACAGTAGGGAAAAGGGTAGGAGACTCCATCACTATAATCATTGCAAGAGATAATGATGTATAAGGGGAGAGCTATTTTTATACATTTTTCTCAAAGTCTGCTTTTTTACAGAACATATACACACTAATATATGTATATTTACCCATTATGGAGGGGCGACAAAACAAAGAAAACTTGCTCACAAAAATGCTTTCTTCTTGGGCATGCTAAGCTTTAACAGGGATCTACAAGGATGAGTTAGCCTGCAATGCAGTCAAGAGGAGATATTATATTATTATATAATGGAGTGCATCATCACTAACATCACATCCCAATCCCATATAAATTATTTAGGAAATGAGGTAGGTAGTAATAAATATTATGTACATACATAGGTACACACACATATTATTGAGTGCATGCATAATGCTATTTTTAATTTAGTAATGATGCAAGAAGACAGTCAAGTCGTGCTCTAAGGTTTTATTTCTCCATACCTCACTTTTACACACACACACACACACACACTGCCTCAAGCCAGTTTCTGCTTGAAGCATTCTGTAACAACCTCATCCTTTAATAAGGATTTAGCCAAACAGCCGCTAAAACAAAAAACATACATAGATTTATATATACACATAGATAGGTACATAAATATACTCATATATCATTACGGCGACTGCCATAATACACACCTCATATATGGGATGATGATGGTTACACGATAATGGCGAAAATTTTGTTGCGTCATTGTTTCTCATTTTTAAGATTAAGCATCATCACATCAAATCACTATTTTCGAGTCTGAGTCTCTGGAATGCTCACCAAATTTAAGACAACACGTTCTTCAACATGTACAGTGTACAAGACCACGGATGGACGATGAAGCGATGTCAATTAACCAAAAACTCCTCTCCTCTCTCTCCTTTTTTGAGCAAGACTCAAAAGAGTGACTGCGTTTTAGAGCTGAACCATATTTACCTGCGTCAGCATGAAAAAAAAACTTGCATTCCATTCCAGAGCATGATCACTTATCTCAATCATTAAATATTCATCTCATCTCATCAGATCTAGCACTTGAGAGAGAGAGAGCCATCATAATATCACTCCAGTCTAGATGAAGAAGAGATGGAAGCTCGACCATGCCTTGTCATCAATTCATCTTGGATGAACGAAAAAGGTAAAAATTACCAGACCAACTGTAACCAATGAATCGCTGAATATTACTTCTGTTTGATTGCAATAAGTTAAACACAAAGTAGACGCTGACTGACATCAAGGTAATTGCCAAGAGAGAGAGATTCAAGTTATGAAGATGAAGCCAAGCAGTCTGTTGACTTTAATGTCGCCGAAAAGTCTCCCGTGAGCATCACGTCATCTCTCACGCAAGTAAAATCTCAGGGAAGCGGATCATTTTCTTGTTCTTCATCTTCATCATCATCATCTTTCTTCCAAAATGAGTGAGTGAGGGAGGGCTTGTCAGGCAATCGTACCTTTTTGGAATTATTCAAGTAGACATAACACCAGAGCAAGACGCACATTACCGTGTTACGTACATTCATAGCCAAACATGCATGCGCATATTTTTGTGAAGGAAGTATGGAAGAAAAGACAAAAAAAGTCGGGAATTTCTATTCAAAGGGAGAAGAGAAGAAAGAGAGAGCTATGCCAATAGGAAAAGTAGCAAGGTAGTAAATAAGAATGACCAAAATGATGACCAACTAGAATTTACAGTCAATTCCGCCCAGGTATTTGAGTCTTTTGTTCTGGTCCTTGTAGGTTCGACTTGTACCACTTACATGATGATGCCTCCTAAACCCATCGTCTGTGTATATTTACTTTAGGTATGCATTTCTCTCCTTATACAAAAAAAAAGCTACCTAGTATATATTTATACCGGTATAGCACTCAAGTTGAGAAGATGGTGATAGTGATGATAATAATCATATAATAGTTATGTTCTTCTCACTCTCTGTGTCTGCTTGCTGGATCATCGTTATGGGGTTTAAAAGTGTTGCACAATACCTGTGTCCACTTTTAGTGCCCTAAAGTCTACCGTCCTGTCCTTCCTCTCCTAACTGAACATTGGGTTCTTTTCACAATAGTGCAATTCAATGATGCTCCTTCAACTCATCCATTGATGTGAGTGAACGGAGATGTATTATGGTATGGTAATAATATTGTATATATGGCAAAAAGATGTTTCAAGGGTTTCTTTCGGCCTTCTTCAATAATGATCAAAAGGAACTTGGTTGCATAAAATGTAAAGGACAAACTAGCTAGCTTCTGGGTTAAAATAAGCTTAGTTCGCCTACACATTTGATACAATACAATAAAGGACCGTAAAATAATGCTAGACTCAGGTAAGACAGTCAATAAATGACGAGTAGAAGAACTTACTGACCAGTTGAAGGAGTATAACATGCATAATTTTCAAATGGGATTTTCGAAGCCAATCAACCGAGTTTTATTCAACCTTTATTACTCTCATCGAGAGAAGTGGGCAATATTCCAGTTTCTACTTTTGAATGGGAAAGAAGAAGAGAGGGATGGCTTTTGAAAAAGAAGAATAATAGAAATGAAAAGAAGAATAAATACAAAATCGGGAAAGAGAATATTACGGTTAAGCTAAGGAGGAAAAATATATAGGTAGAAATGAGTATAAAATATTTATGTACATATGTGAAGAGGGTGCAGTAGTCAACATATTGCATTGAAGATTTACAGGTATACAACATCGCGGTAGGTAATGTTTGCTGGTTGGCTTCCTACGAATTCTCCCTTGCAAGAAAGATATGGGCTTAGAGTTTTTACATTATTATCTTACCTTTCCTTCCTTTATGAGCATTTTACTGCAGGAGTTTCAAGAAGCTCCTGTTTTGTTACAAAAGTGAGCTTCATCTTTATTTACTGCGTATATCTGCGTGGTTCCCAGAAGGTCTCTCTGAAAGCGCACCAAATTCATTTTTATATCATATTATCATCATCATTGGATTGGAGTGGAATACCAGAACCACAGGGCTATGAACTTGCGTGCAAGTTGTTATGTTGTATGAGAGATGCACATATTATACAGGAACAGGAACTTGCGTATATGTAATGTGCGTTATATTCTTCATTCATGTCAACCTTCTGGGACAATCTGTCTGTCGCAGTTGACAGACTGCTCATGACATTTTACTAAAGTTCTTAACACGTTGTTGATACCACAAGGAAGACAGCCGCCTTTCTGAACTCTTGATGATAATCCCGTCAACCTAAACTACGCTCATTGTCCTCTCACTCAAATCGTGCAGTGTGCTTTATTTCATTTCTTCCAAATTTAAAACTGACAATGATTCCAATAAACACACGTATGTATGGACTAAAGAGTGGTAGCAGGCAGTGCAATTCACCTATATTAATGCTCTTAATATTGCTTTTGAAGGATTATTTCGTGCCAAGTCAGTGATTTAGGAGCAGACAATAAATTCACAACCACTCACTCATTTAAAAATCCGGAGGTGACAATGAAAGAATTTGGAGTATAAATATAAAATACTCACAGCTCAGCATTTTTTTGATTGTAATATCCGACAACATAATAGGGTCATTTACTCCTACAATTCGAAGGTAATGCTTCCTCATTGTAGCTTATTATTACTATTACATTACGTTACAATCATTTGGTTTCGATTCGAATTGCTTTATACCTGGCAAAAATGTGTGTTGCTGGCGAAAGCTGATGGGAGAAAAAAACTAAAACTGCTTCTTTGAGATGTATAAGGTGCTTTTGTGCCCTAATATCATTCACAAGGGTGACGATATTCATCTACTATAATTGAAATTTACTGACTGATCTTCATTCAATTTCGAACTGGTTTAATGGATTGGTTGAAAGTTGATGAACAACTCAAACTGATAGACTTTTGTTCCATGGTTTTTAGGAGGAGGAGAATGATGATGATTTAATGTTCTGTAGTAGGTTTGGTTTGATTTGGTGCATCAACATGAACTCTCTTAGCATTTGACTGTTGAACAATGCTTGTGGATGTGGTATATTTTTATTTAGTTGGATGGAAAGTAACCGAACCGGAGAAAAAAACAGGCTCAGCAAAAGTGCAGAACAACGGACGGAATCACTTTTTCAGTTGGAAAGGAACAGAATGATTGACATATCTAGGAAAGGGGAATACAAGAGATGAGATGATGCAGTAGTGTGTATGGTGTGTATGTGTATAAATAAAAATGCATGAACTCAATCGGAGCATTCGTAGTCGTTGTCGTTGCTAACAGTCAGGGAAAAAAACATGATATTGAATTGAAGCGAAGAGAGCACGATTTATTATGTATTTATACTTATCATTTCCAGCACATCAGTACATCATCATGAACCAACCGACAGTCACGGAATGGGGTTCGATGATGAGAAATTCATGTCGCTCCTCCAAAAAGCCAATTCTCATAGAGTCAGTAGAAAACTACAGACAAACAAGAAGAAAAAAACACAATTTCACATTTATCAGATGAGTTTGTGTGTATGTATGTATGTATATATGTCTGTAAGTTTTTCTTGTTGTCTATGATTGAGTGCAGTGATTGAAATCCGTGATGAACAAGAAGTGAGTGAAAAGCAACGGAATGAAATCAGATGGGAAGAAAGGAACAGGAAGGAGCACGGGACATCCTGGAAATTGAATCGATCTTTGGCAAGCCAAGCACTATGACACGCAAGAGCGCTACATCACAGGAAGCTCTAAATGGTAGTGCTTATTGTGATGATGATGACCTTCTAACTTTTTTTTTGTGTGCAGATATTCAGGTTGTCCCTCCGCGTCCATGCAAAACATTGGACTTGTTTATCGAGTTCACCTTCCACGAATTAAGACATTGTGACATTACCAGACAACACCAAACCAGACCACTTTTACTTGCAGCTATATATATTGTCGTCACCCTATGCACTCATGAAAAAATATGTCAAATGATACGAATGGATGATATGATTTCACAGGATGTCGCCTCCAAACTGGAGACGTACCTCCCACTCTTATTTCTTTGATTGAAAACGTACATTAAGTAATGAAGCAGCAATGACAATTTCATTAATCCTGCCAAAGATGATGTGATGGGAAAGAGATGTATTGCTTGTAAATGTGTACAGATGTATACTTTACCATCCATATTCAACCTTGTAGAATTTCATGAAAGGAACATTTCCAAATGTGTGTGCACTACTACTAAAGACATGTTCATGTTACGTTACGTTACATGTATGAAATAGCCTTCGCTACTCTGTCCCAAAAAAATCTGTAGAATTCAATTGGATTCAAGAGAGAGAGAAACAAATCTTTGGGTCATTTTTCAATCTGGTTGACCCGCAGATTAATCGAGTTGTCTGGCTCACACAATGAAATTCACATAATTCATTCTATTCTACTGCATCTGACCAAAGACCGTAGGACGACCTTTTTCCGAAAACTCTCATGAAACATCCGTAACCACCGGATGGCATAAACGATCTAAAAAAACGGAGGAGAGATCTAAGATGATGTAACTGGTTCACAAAATAGGATGCGAGAAATAGTAATAATATAATATATGTAGTTTTTGGCGTATACGCATATTATCTTGATTCCCTTGTAAATTTTGGTTTTTATGAAACTCGCAAAGCAAAACATAGCAGACAGGGAAAGATGGATGATTTATTGTAACAAATATCTTTACCGTTTGTTACTTACAATTGCAAAAAATGGATCATATTGCAAATTGCTTTGCGAATCAGTATCAAATGCCTATTTTTTCATTGTTTTTTTGTACAAAAAAATGTCATATTAATTAAATTATCAAATTATTAAACTTGAAAATATTTTTCCATTCAAAACATAAAACCAAACAAAATGCATAATATCTTCACCATCGGGTGCTCCCTACTAAACCCAACTTGGAACGTTGCAAACTCATCTGTCCTAATCTTAAGCTTAGGCCCAGTAACAATATGAAACTTCTGACTGATTTGATCCTCTCAAGTAAAAAACTGTCATTGCGAAAACCCATTACGTGACCAAAAGCTCTCCCTCTCCACAATCCACTCTCTTCTTGTGAGTAGCTGCTGAAGTATAAAGCTATTTTGATATACTTTATTCATTGATACTTGCTCAGGAAGCATTGAAGGTTCTCTCTCCTTGTTTCATGTCTTGTGTAAGCAAAAGCTTCATGCTATTCAACCACTAAAACTTCTTGTGCTATGATGTGACTGTCGCCTATATGTCGTGGTTGCCTTTGCTTCAACTTTTAAGCCTTTAAAAAGAGAAGAGAGGAGAAGCGTAATTTGCGTGGAGAAATTACTTTTACTTCAGATATTCTTCCTTAGTAAAAAAGTAAGTTGGATGAACGACAGTGCTACATAGTCAGCAGGGCTCTCATATTAATTCTGATTTTGATATAAGCTTCTTCCTCAAACATCGAATCGTAATCACCCCGCCATCAATATATTTAGTGTTCTTAAGTTGTCCTCTGTCATGTCATCCATATACATATTTAAGTTGGCTGAAATATTATATGGTTGACTTTTTTACATGAAAAATCTCTGAGGTTCACAGTCATTCGACATGGGATCTGTATGTAAATAGGGAGTCCTCAATATTATAATGTGTACAATAAATGGTTGTTCTTTACTACTGACAGAGTTGAGCACGATGTTGATGATATTAGTTGATGACTTTTCTCAAATGTACATTTCCCAGCTGTTTCATGTACTTTTTTATCCCCCTAAATGAATTAATACCACTGTTGATAATTCGAATGTGTGTGTGATATATCAGTAGTATATACTCAGCCTCTGAGACAAACCGCAACCAGAGCAATAGCAGATGAGATGATGATGATGATGATGTTGACGATGAGGAGAGAAGCCAAAGTGGAGATCTCCTATCAGTATATTCATTTCATTGCATTCCTCATTCAAAAGCTTGTCATCAGAATTAAGTAGGGAAGAACGATATATCCGAAAGACGAACATTCTTATATGGTTTTGGTTGGCGTAATAAGCGTTGCCGCAGTGTGTGTACACTATGTCGAAGGTTTTATGAAGGGATGCTGAATTTTATGCATGTGTGTATACATCCAACAACATCGAACCTCATATAAAACTTCATGGTTCCATTATAACAGTAAAAAACTATGCAACTTAAGCTCCTAAAAACTGTCGACTCTCTAACTCTCTCTGCTGGCTGTCGATCCTCTCTCTCTCTCTCTCTCTTTCTCGTAATAAAAAATGTCCCCTCTTATTCCATTCCAGCTCGTCCTCAATGTTGTCGTCTCCTCAATTTCTAGTATGAGAGAGGCTTAAAGGACAATTTCAATTATTTCCTATTAAAGTAGGCTTTCCCATTGTCCTCACCCTGTTCTCTCTCTCTCTTGCTACAACTCCCGCTTTTACGTTTTTTTTCTGCACTATACAAACGTGCTATGCACACAACGTAAAATGGTAGTGGGACCCGGATTGTGACACTGAAGAGGATCCTTGGATCGGATCTATCAAGCTTTTGCCAAGCCAATCCATCCATCCCTGTAGGAATAAAACTTCATTCATGGTTTTTTACTTGTCTTCTTCGGTCGTCCCCACTCCATGATATTGCCTTCCGTTCCTGGCAATAATTTAGCTATCCTCATATATACTTCCCTTCCAATTTCTAGGATGGGCTACTGGCTTTCCAGCAAAACCAAAATCAAGAAATCAGATTCATTCATCAACATTCTTTCCCCTTTTTATTGTAAATGCTCAGCTTTACCAGATTCCAAATACCAAAGTAATACGGGTTGTTAGCAATAGACTTATATATAACGCAACGCCTGTATAATAGTAAGTGACCCCATGATTGTATGAGAAAGTGATCCCATGAAACTTTTACACTTTTTTAAAAAATTTATAAACAAATTTTGTAGAAATTTCCACCTTAAAATTAGACATCGCCACTTTACTTTTTTTGTCAAATTTCGTGGCATAATAAAGCTTTATATGAAAAATTGACTGATTAAATTCTTTTTAACAGCTTATTAAATTGCTATAATTACACTTTCAGAGCTTTCTTGGCCTTAGCGGGCCTTCCTCGCTTACGCTTTTCACGAATTGGTATTGTTTTAGCCTCCGGAATGACAGAAAAAAGTTTTCTATTTATTGCAATACACACCAAATGCCTACACAAATATTGTTTTGAATAACCGTAACAGGTGCAGGACGAATCCATCTAGTCAAATTGTATGTTTATCGACTGACGCACAATATTTCGCCTCACTAGATCTGGTCCACTGAAATGATTCGGTTTGAATCGTGAGGGTCAACAATGGGGTTTTAAAACAATTGTTTATTATCAACTAAAATTAACATCTTAACATAGTAACACCTTCCCGAGCGTTTGGAATGATCGCTTCTACGAGCTTTAATGTCAGGTAGCCTGATAGTTTCCTAGACATGCAAAGGAAATTCCTATTAGGAATACAGCCCGTGACACGATTTCAAACGATTGTATTTAGGCTCAAATGTTAAACTTTTTATCTCAGCTAGTTAGCTCGTATGACTAACATACGTGAATACTTTGTAACGTTATGCCTTAACGCGATGTTAGATACTACTTATCTACAACCTAATTGTATAATTAATCACTGATAAGCCCAGGATCGATTATGATTAATAACGTAACAATAACGTATAATTAATAGCGTAGCAATTAAACTTGACTGAATACATTCTGTGCCAACTGCACGAAAGACTAAGCACACCTTCACATTATCAAATATTACCACGTCTAATAATACTACAACACATACTTCTCAGTGTCTATGTCCTTCAGCTTAGAGGTTCCGGTTGCTTTAATTAAGTACAATATTTTTTGCTCATTGACTCGGCCAGATAGTGTGTACTACTAACTTTTTAAAATGTTAATTAAATAATTTAATGACATTAAAAATTCGGTGCTGCTCATTCATTTATGAAATTGGGAGAAGCATTAATGTACAGGCAGATGTTTATGACAATAATGAGTATCAAGTTACATATTATTGCAAGTGCTCTTTCTTGCTTACATGTATATTACTCAAAATTCATTACATCTTTGTTCAAATGTAATCATTAACATAAAATATATTTGATTCAATGTTTCTTTTAAAAAGTGTCATTTTCATTTCTTTGTGTGATGAAAATCCTGAGTAAGGTACAATAGTTTCATGGGATCACTTTCGTATAACGTCATGGGGTCACTTCATATTATAGAAGTGTGCGATTAAATGTAAGCCTTAGCAATATAATTTCACCCCGTGATGATGATGATGATGATTAAGAAATGTCGCATGGGAAGACATAAAGTTGTCAGAAACTGGTACTTGTTCTGTAAAAAGCAATTTGCCTCGATATATTTCAATAAATTATATAAGTACTCTACACGTTTGGGGTGATGTGAAACTCGGGTTTGATTTCCTATATGAAATCTGCACATAAGAAAAACACACATCCTAATACATATTTTCCTCTGTTATTCTCGTCCACTGACATTTGATGAATAACAGAATTTAAGCGTAACACAGAAGATTAGATGCTAGTTACTCCCACCGAGATTCATTCTTGTGTCGTGATCATGAATACGATGATGCCTACGATCTTCTTAAGTTGACTTTTGTAGACTACACTTTCGCATTTTCTCTTTCCTCATGCAATACAGAACCCTACATCTGTACTAAAGCATATATTACATGTATATGATGCAAGGATGGAAAATCACTCTTTCGGCTTTAGGTATTTCACAAAGCTTTTTACAACAATATATAAATGTCTCTGTGACTTGTGTAATCTTTGCTAAGTAGTCTGCTGAAATGGGAAAATAGTAGAGTGCAAAAGAAACGAAAATATAGTGAAGAGCTGCTTGTCTTCTTTCCATTCGTCTGTCATCAGAATCATCATTGGGTTGAGAGAGAAAAATGAGCTTTTCATCTTACCCAGTCTGTCAGCTATCTCCATTCCTTAATCATCATTCCTATTCCATCATCATTTCCAGGTCTGCTACCTAAGTAGCTAGGATGAATGATAACGATAACGTGGTTAACAAGATGTGAGAGTGATCGCATGGTAATATGTGTACAAAATGGAATAGAACACACATCTTCAAATTCTGTGGTTAGCATACACATCCACCGCACAGGAAACATTACGAGGGCGTATATGAAATCATACGGAAACTGGATAGAGAAAGCAGCGTGTATTATTCTTTTTAAAAAACAGCCATATCATCGCATAACACTTATTTTTCCTCGCGTATGTAATATGCATATCTGTAATTGTGAAAATACCTTCCAAGATTGATACAAATAGAATGAGCGGCATTACTAGATTGCTATCCATTTCAGGGAAGCTCAAAATGAAACTCTTTACTAAATTTTGCAATATTCCAGAGCAATAAAATGAAACTTACGGTCAACATTCTGAAAAAATCTGTTCAAATATATTTTTCCTGAAAAAAAATCTTATTAAGAAATCTCAACTTTTTTTTTACTCCAATATTAAAACGTATAAACAATATAGAGTAAAAGATGAAAAAGAAGGAAAAAAATATTGCAGAGGGTATTAATGATGAAATTAAGCCCATGCTGAGCATTGAGAACCCACGAACCAAACCACTAGATTTTTACTTGAGAACGATAACGCATTACATACGTGGTCCTCCATCCTTTATCCCTTTGTATATAAGTTGGCTTTAATATATATGACGAGTGTGAAAAATATAAAGAAGAAAACGTAGGTATATATCATCAAGTTATTCAACTTGTACAGGTTGCTTGTTGACGGAAAGAGATGAAAAACAGAGATTTGAAAAGAGCTCGAAATTCCATTGAGACTTTGATGAAAAAAGTTTTAAGTTTTAATTTAGATTTTTAATATTTTTCTCTCTTCAAAGCATTCAAGTAATACTGGCTGATGCTGATTAAGCTCATGACTTTTCTGGGAGAGTGGTGAAAAAATGGGAATGTTTGTTCGCAGAAATCCTTGGATCTGTCCAAGGAGGATTATGTACGATTTCATTTTATCCTTTCTGCTCTTTTTTAAGAGAAAGGAAAACTAATTTAAAATGAAAGTTTTCTTCAAATGTAAATAAATTTTTGTGGTAAATACTGAGCCTTGTAAACGTAGCATTTCAGCTGAAGCAGTCATAATACATATAACATATTCAAATTCAGACCGGACGCATAGCGTAATGCCAAAGAACACATTCCGTGATTCCTGTAATCCATTCCAATTTTTATACAAGCATTCAGCAACCGTTACATTTTTATGCATCCAGCTAGATACACATACATGATTATAGGTTTACATTTGGAGGCAATGAATGTAGGTGTATCATACATTATGCCATGTTGAATCCGTCAGTAGAACAAGATGATTGCTATATTAGCATACAGCAGCCAAACGTTATTCCTGGGTAATATTTGAAACATCAAATTACATATTTATACAGGAAGGCGGAGAGTGGTTGTTTCAGCTGAGTGCCTCAAGAAGAGATGACGACGACGATGTCTTCGTCATCATATCAGCAGTAGGATCATCTGATACGAGGTGAATGAATATGATCGAGGGGAGCAATTTTTTTTACAGTATGATTCCGGAATAGTAGTGTAATCATAATCATCATTGCTGTGATTCTTGTCAAATGAAATGCACAAGGCGAATATATTACTATGTGTATGCAAGTATGCATACCAACGTATTTTCTTATTTACCATTATTATGTACATGTGTGTATGGATGCGTAAGCAAAAAAACACGCTGTTCTTTACGATGATGATTATGGCCCAATGATAAGCAAATGTATAACAATAATGCAGTGGCAATATTCATAACATTCAAAATACGATACAGAGGAAAGAATGGAGATGCACAAAATATAATATTCATAAACGTAACCATGCACGAAGTAAAAAAAAATTAACTTTGCCACCCTTGCTTCCTATTGTCAGGAAGCTAGTGCAGAGTGCACTGTAACAAATCTGGACAGCTCTCTCCTTACTCCTTTTCCTGTTCTTCCGCTCATTCTTGCAGTGCACTCAACTTATCCTTTTACAAATACACATTGTGTCTAAAAAAAGCAGAAATAAAAGGAAAGGGATCTCTCTTTCTCTCGTTTGAACTTGATACACACGAATAATTCCAGTGCTTCCTAAATGTATCCATCCATCCCCAGTCTTCATCGCTTTTCGTCTTCGTTGCTGGAGATGGGGATATATAGAAATCCTATGTAGTGGGAGCCGGAAGCAGAGCATGTGCAAAAGACCGTGTGTGTGTGTGGATGTGTGCGATGCAAATTGGATTTATTTGGGATCTTACTTGACTTCATGCGTATGCTACTCGGAGACGAGTGTGCAAGTTACATCAACATCACAACTTGATTTGTGAGGTTATATAACATGCTCCTATATAGTATGATTGAAACTGTAGGACATATATATAATACACTCCAGCCAAAAACTTTGTTTGATCAGTATGCATTTTGGTAACAAGAGTATCGACTCCGTAAGAGAATGGGCGAGGACAAAAGAGTCGGGAACAAAGGGAAGTTCGTATTGGCGATCGCCAAATTGAACGAGGGAATCCCATTCAATTTCATCCGACAAATTGGAATCGCTCCCCGAAATGCCCGTATTAAATCTTCTTGAATCCTTTTTCAATTCTCAGAAACTAGAACTCAAATCCGGTTGTACTTGATATGGAACTGGGAATGTGACAAAAATTTCTTAATATTTGTATTGGGGCCAAATGAATTATAGCATTATTACAGTTGTATTTATTAAAAAATATTTAACATTAATAACATTTACTAGGTTTTGATAGAGAATGTTGAAAATTTAGATTTTGTTCGGGTAGCACGTGTAATGCAGTATGTAGCGTTACAAACAATAAGAAATTATATACAGGTTACAAATGTGGTAGAGGATGCATGGTGCATGAGCATATATGTATAGAAACTTATACAAACCTGAATCTTAAAATCTTGATCCAAGCGGACCAAAAACATCATATTCCTAATATGCGTTTTATGCTCAAGGGACTAATTTCCTGTTAAGTGTAACAAACCTCAGCATAGTGAGAAAGATTACAGGTAAACCGCCACAAAAACCACAAGAGATAATATCCTATTATCACTCGACATAACACGGAACATACGGCGGTAGCCCTTTAAAACTATTTTAGAGCATGATAATAATTAATGAATCTTCTAAGATTAATGGTTTTCCTGCTAAAATGATGACGATGATGAGTGAGGATCATTTTTTCTGATGAGGTGCCGACAGCATATATGTATACAATTATTCTGTAAATCATTTGTAACTGTAAAGAAAAACGGATTTAACTCGAGAATCGATAGATGTACATTTGCACCTAAATTTTAGTTTTCAAAAATACAACCCAAATAATATGCATTCAAAATGTAGAATTAAAAGTAACTTTTCGAAGCTAGATTTTTGATTAATTTAAAAAAAAAAATAGACTGGTGACTTTGTATTGTGAAGTATACTTGCCGTTATCCAGTGTCCAATCCTATCACAGGTACTTACAATTGATAGCAAGAAAAGATAATTGCGTTTGAGATTAGAGTTTGATATATAAGTACTGAAGCAGTATTGGTATCGGTCACTGATATGGAAAATAGTTTATTGATATTATAGAGACGTTTCAGATCAGATATAATATGCCTTTCCAAGCACATTGAGTCCCTTTGATTAAATGGACATGGATAAAAGAAATCCTAATATCTTATGCATAATGTAGGGGAGCTTGAGCTGTAGCTTTCGTATAAAAATCAGAATCAGATTCAATGAGGAAAAACCTTTAGGACATCTTTCATTATTACAAAGGATGAGATAGCACATTCTGTCCGAGGATTTAGCTCTTGTACGTACGTTGTATGGAAAAAATCTGATTGCTTTATTTCAATCTTCTAGCTCTATCATGATGGAAGGCCAGTCGAGTCCATCTATATATTATCCATGCCATATCAATTATGCTTACCTTCCTTATCTCTCTACTTAGAATCTCGTTTCTCTTTGACCATGATCACCTGATACTAATAATATAATATTATGCACATGTCCATGTCCAGCTGAAACCCCTTTTTGTTAGTGAGCCAATAACCATTGCAATATATTTCTTTTTCCAAATATATTTCTTTTTCCAGCCTTCATCTTCTTTCTTCAAATAACTTGATATTTCCTTGCACAACGTCATGTTCCTTTGATGCATAAAAGTAATAATTTTAGCGATATAGATTGGTACAGGGATGAATTTCAGTCCTATGATTAAAAAATTTCTTTTTAGAATGTAATCCATTTCCATCACACATTCATCCCCTGAAAGCAACTGAACAGGAATATTGGAGGATATAAAGGTTAATACAAAATACATCTTGTATTTTGACGTGTCTCTACTTATAAAGTACCTTTCTACTGCTAGCTTGTAGATGAAAGTTTTTCCAAGATATATACTCAACCGGGGCGAAACGCTAGGTTTCGCATGAGATAAGGAAGCGACATGAATGACTGATTCCTCATTCACAGTAGTTCCTTCCAAGTAGCAAACATGAGCATGACATTTAGAAGTCTTTCTATATGGCTTATATAACCTGTATATACAGGCTCATCCACACACTTTGTGTATAATACGAATACCCACCTTGAAAATCCCGTTGAAGAATTATGAATTGAGAAGGTATGGAATTTTTGGGATGGTCTTTGGTCACAAGAATGCCATCATCCTTTCTATGAATGAAACGAAGTACGTAAAAATATTTTTTAGGAGATTTTTGTTGTAAAAACTGACGTGTCATAGTTGAAGGCGTTACATTAAGTAATATATGAGGGGACACACTGCTGGACATCTGGGTAATCCCAAGAACTCTTCCAGAGATTCAATTCATGGCTAAATGAACAAAAACACTTTAGTTGGAATACGCTCGTATATGTAGGTTATGGGCAATACGAACATTCCATAACCTTTAATATTCTACTGAATATGAGTGAAAAGCAAAGAAATCTTCAGCCAAACTGTGAATCGACCTGAATTAAGTTGTAACCTTGCACCAACTCAACAAATGTATGAGCATACCTTTCCTTCAGGTGAAGAAACAAGGGGCATTAAGTATTGTATTCCGCTACCAACAAAACACTTATAACAAGTAGCAATGCCAGCCGCTTTAGCATTCCTCCGTGTGAAGTTCATGTTCATTCATAATATTTTAGAATAAGAAAGACAATGTGATTATTAAAAGCAGCAGCAAAGTTACTTTATACATTGCAAATGATGCCAGTGTCCCTCGTGTTTCTATTTCCCACAAATTTAATTTTCGGTTATATCACCTAACACTAAAGATTCCGTTTGGGTGCCAATCTTTTTAGGAATTTTTACAAAAAACATAAGACTACCGAATTAACATTGAAGTTTTGCACAGGGCGGAAATAAAATACATGATTTGCACAAAATCTACCTCTAAGAATAAACTTGTGGCCATTGTACATCATCGTGAGAACCGAAATGTTGAGAACTACTACCACTTAAATTATTTTTATGGGCACACATCCCAGTTAAAGGCATGTGTAGCCATTAGGCTGTTTGTTTCCGATAAAAATCTCCGCATGTGAGTGTGTGTATGTAGTTCCCTTCATGTAAAGCAAATGACTTGTGATGTGTGAGCATTTTGAGCATGGGGTTTATAAAATCATTTACCATTAGGAAATCTTCATGTTTCATCTGAGACGTTATATTTTTTGACACATAAGAATGTCAAATGGAAGCGATAAGGCGCGGAAGGGGGTTTAGCTAGATTACATGAGGAGATTAATCCTAAAGACTTATTCCATTTTCAGAGAGGTACAAAATATACGCATACACCAACTATGCTCACTAAAATTATGTATATCTACAAGTCATGTCGGTCGGGCTGCTTTTTCCTCAAGTGTTAGTTACCTTGTTGGAATTTCTGTTTTGGCTGACAACGTGGGTTGTCTTGAAGAAACAGATCTTATTCATTCTTTCACTTTGTTGAATAATGATGGGAATGGCAAAATATATGTACACAAACATATTAACGTATATGATACACAGTATGATAAACAAGTGCATTAACCACTAGCTCAATTCTTACATATAATTCAGAATATTTATATAATTACATACGTTCATCGACTAAGATGCCAAATAACAAGAAAATTAAAAAAAAGCTGACTGCTGCAGTCATTCATTCAGCAACATCGTTTATATGTTTCTCATCCTCTTATGCAAGTGTAACGAGGTGCCATTATCACCCAATCGGCTTGTACACCTCCTTTTCCTTTACATGACTTTTTACACACATTCCAAATCCATTTAAGGTGTCTCGTTGTTTCCGAGATGAAAAACAAATATTAATTTCAATCCCAGCATCATCGTCATCAACACCAGCCAGAACCTACACCGATGCTTGTACATGTATCAAAAGAGTCTTAAACAAGACGACAACATTCAGTTTTCGCACTCTTAAAATTACCATTTTGGAACAAGGAAAAGTGGCAATAAACTTGGTAGGTATTTTATTTTTTATGCAACATCATGAACTCAAGATGTACTAGCAACAAATGTTAATTTCTAACTGCTTACAAAAGGAAATCATATTTTTTCTGCAGAGGTACTACTGTCTTGTTAGTGGAGAAGAGACCACCATCATCATCATAAACATAATCAATATAACAATTGCCACAAACCTTGCGTATGATTTAAATGTGAATTTCATTATTATTGTGATGATTCATGGCGGAGCCTTATAATAGGCCAGGTAGTATCGTTGCGTTGGTCTCTTCTCAGCTTAAAGTTAATATCCAAGAAAGTAGCAATATTTGGACATTGCTGGGTGTATCATAATGTCAGTGTCTCCACCAAACCTAACTTTATGAGAAAGCTGGAAAAGGGAAAACTAAATAGGATAAAAAAATAATATGTATGAGAAGACGGAACCGGTTTTCTTTTTCATTCCTTCTTTACCTACCTCTCATCTCATCTCACTCTCCCAAACAGGCCAAGAAAAGTATACAGATGGCTCAAGATTGAAAAGATATATATGATTTTTAAGCAGTAGCAATTTTATAAACCAGAAGCTGGAACATGTTGACTTAAATCATTTCCACATATTTCGTGTTATCAAAATATTGCCTATTAAATCGTTTCATGACGTTAGTACCGCATTTTCTTAGCGTAATATGTGCCACAAGATGGATAATCATCGTCATCAGCATTATATTACAGTTTCCGTGCCTGCTTTGGCATGTTAACGCAGTAAAATACTTTCATCTTACATACATCCTCATTTGTTTCTATCTTGTGTGTATTTATAGGTGGTTTCGTTTCTCCCTTCAGGAATTCGGTGACGGTGATGGTGGTGGTTGCGGTGCGGCAAAGTGGAAACAATCCACTGAATCCACACATATTTTAAAAAAGGGAGAGAGCTGGGGGATCATGAAAAATATTCAGAACAAACATCACGAACGTAAAACTAAAGTTATTATAACGAAAGTAAAGAATAATATGTACGTGCGTATGCTTTATGTACAGAGTATAAAGTATACAGTATCTAAAAAAACTAACGTCTTCCAGTACCCCAAGTAAAATATGAAATAGGAGTCATGCAAGCCAAGATGAATTATCGATTTAGCTATTTATGAGCATTTTGTATTAAAATCTTATGCAAATATTTGAGCTTCCCCTTTCCTCATGTAACTTGATACTTTATACAAAGATTTTTTTTTTGTACATTTTTGTACTGCTGCTGTTGATTACATGATCATGTTCACATAAACACGCACAAGTGAAAAAAGAGAAAAAACATATAGGCATCTCGTTCATGTCCCTATAATATTTTTTGGTCTTTTGCTGTTGACTTTTTGCATTACAACCAAGCAAGCAAGCACAAGCATTGATACCGTCAGCAAATACAGACAGAACAACAACGACATGAGGTAAACTAAAAGGAACTGAAACTACCTTACTACTTTTTTTTCAAATCGAAACTCCCAGCTACCACGATCACAATATATCATTGCAAATTAACAGGACAGCAAATCGATTAGAACGACAGAAAAGATGAGTTTCTCATGAAATATTAGATTGTTGGGAAATGAGTAGCAGCAAGTATAAAAAAATTCAAATGGTAAAGATGCGCTCCTCTTCTTCCTGTTTAGCAATGATGAAGAATACTCAAAATTGCCTTCATTTGCAATCAAGTTGCCTCATTAAAATTTTATTGTTTGTTGCACTTGTATCATTTAACCCATCAAAAGTTTCTGCAAAGAGGTTTTTAGATAAGGTACATTCTACGACATTCTCCCATATCTTAGTCTCAATTTTGGTTGCAAAATTTATGAACTTGTGTGTGTAAAACTCACTGTAATTAGTAGTCAATAAGCAGTAAATAATCCGTAATCAAATGATAAAACCCAGTAGCCGACTTTGAGCTCGTAATCCAGTCAGCGGTGGTGGCTACCGGATTCGTATTTTTTTCGTGGAGTAGACTTATGTAAATAAATATTAGCCTTCTCTTTCTTAATCAAAGTGAAGTACAGCTGCGATAGTTTAATCAATGTTTCTTCAGCGGATCAAGCAAAGGTGAGCTTCAGCTAAGCATTTACACCTAATTCCTGACTTGGTGTATAATCTTTCGATTAAATCTTAATCAAGACATCTCTCTCTCCCTTTGATTAAGACTTCTCTGTTTTATGGAAATTGTTGAGGCAGTTGGCAGCTCAGCATCAGCATCATCGGTGAACCCAGTAGTCCAATAAAAAATTGTTGTGGTTCAGAATGCACGTACTATTTTGATTCATTTATTTCATTCAATTCAGGTATGCATGCATGCTACCGATGATGTGAAACTGATTACTTGCATATATATTCATTCAGTTTAAGAGTAGGTACATCCTATAATATGTATTGCATATATTCATAAGATTCGAAAATATGATTCTGTCCATTTTGTTAAAAAAATCAGGGCGAGGTCAAACCCCTCAATGATTTAAGAAGATGAGCCCGGCTCCTTGTATTAATTTCTAGTCAACTGCTGCACACTTCATTCCAAATAAAAAGTAAAACAGTCAAGTCAAAGTCAAATACATATAATAACTTTGTAGGAAATGGAAATTGACTTTAGAACTGGGTTTACGTTTTTTGGAGCCAGGGAGCTGTGTGAGGCGTGAAACAAAAATTGAGAAAAAATATGTGAATCCATTAAAAGTCTTATGAGTTCTTTTTTATCACATTGCACAACCTTCAGAGCTGGATACGAGTAGGATGTAACTAATTAATAATGTTAATTTTTTTGTTCTGAAACACTTATTTAAACCAACTACCAACAATTCCAGTCCAGCCTGCCATGCACATTTTTGTTTGTAGTAAAGGCAAATGTTAATGCAAATAGTTGAAAAATTAAATCTACTCTTGCTCAGCCAGGACATGTAGTAATGTAATGCAATGAAATGAATCTGTGCACTTGCTTTTTACTCGTGAGGTTCTGAGTTTTGTACCAGATCTGTTGGTTACGCGTTGTCAATAAACTTTGTTAAGACAAGGGGAACGGTTGAAACCGCCTACCAATCGGCAGATGCGTCGACAGGAGTTTATGAGTTATGAGGAGATCGTGTGTAAACTCAGCATCTGCTCCTACCCCTGTAAAACATGTAAAGAGAGCCGGATTAGCATAGGATAACTTGTAAACACGCATGCATAAAACATTAGCAACAACTTAAACCATCAACCTGTCGATAAAATATTCACTCACGATATAATTAAAAAATCTACCTCTTCAGACTTCTGTGCAAGAATTTTGTCTGATTACTCGTATGAAATAGATTTTTAGAGTCCTTTACTAAAAATTTGACATACCAAAAATGCAAACAAGTATAGATATTATTGAACATGTTTTTTTTTTAGAAATTAAAGCTTGCATAAGTACAAATACGAGCTCAATACTCACAAGCAAGTTGGTAGTATCAATGTTATAATTTCATATGATGATGCTTGGTTTTAATAAAAAATATATAGATGAGTTTCATTTCTCCATTCTAAAATGGAAAAACAAAATCTCAATAATTCGATTTTCAAGTTTTTGGGTGGCTTCCGCTGAATTTCTTTGAATTTGTCGGTGAGAACAAGCATAGCTAATGGAATAGTGTGAAAAAATGAGTAGAGTCCATAATTTCGAAAATAGAAACGTGTAGGAACGCTGATGGTTGAAGACATTGACAAATGAAGAAAGTATCGAAGAGGCTGGCAGGTTAGTGTCGGTAGATTTTGACAGATAGTGCGAAGCACATAAGGGAGCATTGTGCAGCATCATCAAGTCAGAGAATTCCCGTATATATTGCCTCTTCGGTCTCTCTCTCTCTCACTTTACAGAGAAAAGTCATTTTTGGGAGTTGTACCTTATAGAAAATATGATTAGGGAAACATCAAATGAAAGCAGATTTTAAAAAACAAAACACCAATTGACGTAATGTAATACTCGTATTTCTGTTGAGAGTAAAAGGAATTAGGAGATAATTGGTACACTTATTAGATTTGCCTGGTTGGAGATCAATTGTGGTGCACATTATGGAGAGAATCGATTCCTGCTCAAGCACATTACGCAATGAAACAGAGAAGGTTGTACTTGAACATGAGGATCTGCGTATAAACTCGACCCTTGACACAACGGGAGCTCAAAGTAAAAAAAAGTGGATTCACTGCAGGTAGCTGAAATGATCATATGAAAAATTGGGAAAAGCATCAATCCAGTAATCTATCACCAGTGATCGTAATATATTTGACATAATATACAGAGTAGTCAAGATAAGAAAATAATACTAGCTTAAGCTATACACTACCATATGTGTATAAAACACCAAAATTATATCATTAATTATGAAATGCAGTGGTGCGGTTTACTAACTGTATTAACGCTTTGTCAAAAGTTTTAATAGTTTTCTTTTAAAATGCCGTGGAATACTCGTCCCTATGTTCGGATATAATATTATATCAGTTCAAATTTTACCCTCAGTGGACACCACGAAAATTTCTAATAAGGTGTTCTACCTGTTACGTATTATAACCAAAATTAATGATAGTAGATTACACGATTGATAAGGTTGTGGGCACATTAATGCGGAACCAATATACAAATTATGAAAGTATATGATTATACATTTTATCAGATTAGCTTTCGTGTGTCCAGTCCCATTTAAGTTCTGTCCTTGATAATAAACTGATGATAATTCGCTTACTAATAATTTACTATATATTCTGGATACACATATCGGACGGGAATATGAACATCTTGTATCATAAAAGAAGAATATTTAGAACGAGAGGTGCCATGCGTATAAAAGTAGCTACTTGGGGTGCTGCTGGTGAGTATACATAAAAGTTTTTGTACATTTACTTACTTGTACACACATGTGGCATGGGTAACATGAAACACGTAATTACCTCTTCGAACTGAATTGATGGATTATCTTCGGTTGGCTACCTCTTTTGTGCGAGTTCTAGATGAACGCTTTAAATTGGAAATTACAGGTTGACTACATGAAAAGAGTCTTTTCCGTATAACCCTGTTTAATATAGCTATTTCATTATTTGCATGTGTTCGTGATGATAATGATGTGTCTGTGTGGTGGTGGTTAGGGAAGAAAAAAATAAAATCCCAATGTGACAAGCCCCTCACCCAATTCTTGTCTTGTGTATAAAGCATTTTTGTGAGTGAGACTAGTGAGAGATCTTCACGGGTGATATGATTTTAACCATGCAATCCTATCCCCTGTCAAAACTTGAAAATGACAAATGTTTCAAAGTTTGCAAAATTTTAAATTATAACTTTTGCTTATTAGGGGGCAGGTTGGAGAATAAAGGGTAAGCAGGGATAATTGGGATGATAACTTTACTAAAAAGAAAAACTTTTTTTTGTGTTCCATTGTGCTTGGTCTACATACATTCATACATGTGATTGGTACGTGTGATAAAGTAAGGGAAATATGTATTGATTTTTATAAATTATAGGTATATTTTTATCTTGTAAAGGATCTACTGCTTCTGATTGTAAAACATACATAATATGTTTATTCATTTGGTTCTCTTTAGTTTGGGCAAACCACCCTGCATGCATTCATGATGTAATGTTACAGTTACGGACCAAATACTAGTTAATGATAATATCTATCCAACATATGGTATTATCAAAGTTATGTAAGAAGTTCATACGAATTTTGTCTGTGTTAAGAATTTCCAGTAATATCATTAAAACTTAGTGATGTCATATACATTTTAGATGAATGGACATAACTATAACTATCAACTATACTTAATTCAGTCATGATTCGTTAAACTCGCTTGGCGAATTATGAATTTGGGGCAAAAAGAATTGCCTTCGTAGCCGTGTTTTGTGAATGTCTACAGTGAAGTCTAATTTGAACAAGGTTACAAAAGTTAAGGTAACTTGTATACTGGAGAAATGTACATCGCAGCTTGGCTCTTATTGACGGACACAGATCATCTCTAATAAAATAATGCTAATGATTATGGATTAGTTAGTCATTTTCAGCATTGTAATGTGTTAACTTCAGCTACTACTACATATATAGATCGTTGATGAAGTATATCAAAGCAAGCAAACCATGAAAAATTGTAATAAATGTATTATTATGCAGAAGTATCAAGCCCACCTAGTTCCATTTTCATGATAATATTTAAGCAAAAAATTATGTAAGATGAAGACTGAAAGCCGATCACGTAGTTCTATCTATGAATTCTATCGTTATTAAATTTTCTGCAATCACCTCCCATGACCAATACTGATATATCACACGTTTTTGTAGCTAGCCAGCAGCCCCATCATTAATAATTTTTGAAAGGGTATGCATATGAAAGGTAGCTTAAAGATTCCGTAAAGTTTAGCTTGTACTTTATTTTTTACCAACCAAAAGTTGGTCGTAGTAAATGGTCCTGTATGCATATATGCATCTCATCCTTCTCATCTACAAAAAATATTGCTGGCCGAGTAGAGCCGGAGTAAAATTGTGTTTGCATATTAAACTTAACTTATGGTAGCAAGGAACCTTCTATCCTATTCAAGTGTAGTTAATGGATAGAATATAATGATCAGAAAGTAATAAATAAATCAAATGAAAATTTTCCTTAGAAAATTATTTAGCGTGAAGAATCAATCAATTTGGCGTGAGTTTGGTTAGACCCCATGGAAAACTCGATTAATGTCATACCAGAAGTTTTCTCACAACACGCTTCGCACGAACGAAGGAACATTCAGTGATGTAGACATCATGGCATCAATTTTCCAAAACCATTTTCTTTCACACAGCTACTGTGAGAAACACACAAGCCCCAAATACAAGAAATTTGAGGAGGTTAATTTTTTCCCCACAACTTCATGAGACATGGTAAGAAGACTTTATAATGAACACATTAATCTAAATTTCGCCTGGAAAATTTGAATATGATCACCAGGATATGATGCGATGATGATATATAATTAAGTAAAATCTAATATTTAGCAGCAAAACTGTGTCTGATTGTGAATGACCAGATATATTTGAATTTAAGCACTGTAAAAATCTAGAATTGATACTAACATAATTTGACGTATACTAGATGCTAGCACCAGGCTAAGAAGTTCAAGTATTCAATTCGTCATAATATCACGAAATACAAAAATTCTTATTGAGATTTGTCAATTTCCACATAAGCTTAAAAATTCAAAGACAATTACGTTAAAAAAAGTGAATGCATAGGAATAATCCCAGAAACTAATGATAAGTTATAAGCCGGTGTTTTGGTGTAATTTGTAATAACATGCATACAACCCTCAATATGTCGTTGTCACACATGCGACAACTGTGCTTGCATGCTAAATTTAGCATGTCACATTGTTAGATACAGTTTCGAAATGTACCTTAATCACATAGATTACGTCTCATGGTCATGCTAACAATTTTAAAGAAATGCAAACTATATATTGTATTCCCCTTGCAATATATGTATAATTTTGAATTACACACAAATTGGTTAATAAGATAATACACCAATGCGTGTGGTAGCAACTTAAAGGTAAAACAAGTCCTCGAAATACATTAATATTTTACACAAAGTATGGGTGGGAGTAATAATTTTTCGATTTCCTTCCAACCAAAGATAACACATTTTTGGTTCATGCAACGCACACTACCATAGACAATGAAAGGAAGTTGTAAGCAAGTATACGGCCTACCATATAATAAAAATCAAATCTGATTAATCTAGATGCTTTCTGAGACACCCAGAATTGGCAACAAGAAACCATTTAAACATGTTGAAATGTATATTAAAGAGTCTACGGGAATCTGCAGTGAGTTAGTTAATTCTATTATCACGTAGATGGTCATGTCAGAGAAAAGAGTAAAACCGAATTTACAGTGCAAAATGGACACAAATCCATTTGATTTCAAGTTGTGAAGTAAACTTAACCCCTGTGGTTTTCAATGAAACCGAATATTATTGGCACTAGTAGGGACGCAGTATTAAGATATTCCATACAAACGATATCCTTCGCCACTACTTTGTAGAATTGCAACTTTAGGGAGGTTTTAGGATAGTATGTGAATAATATCAAAACTTAATTTTTTTTAAAGTTTCTAATTTGAGAGGGCAACTTTACAAGTTGGATGAATATGAATATTATGTATTTTTTGTACATTTATAATACTAGACCAACTACTAGTGAAATCGTATTATAGGGTGTTAATTTATTTCATTATATAGAATCTGAAAAATGATACACGAAACACGTGAGATAAACAAGATATAGATAAATTCTTGTACAGAACAGTACTTTATGTAACGATACATTTCTATAACTTCAATAACAAGTATGTAATGTAATAAAATCATATAATCTACCCATTCCAAACCGTTAACAAACTAGCTAGGAAAACCTGCGTTTCCTCAAAGCTGATATACCCGCAGGCAGTGAAATTGGTCGACAAGTTCACTAAGCTAAATTCAGTTGGAAAGTGAAACGTCTAAAAGAGACTTCCTGAGCAAAATTAAATCAATTATTATATATATTACTTGATAGTCACAAAAATTCTCTAACAATACGCATAGAAGTGGACGAAGGTACAAGAAGGTACTGTCTTGAGAATCGATTAATAAACCTAAAAGAAGCATAAGTACACTCATTCGTTTGTCTAATTTTAAGTTCATAGATTTTCTACATCATATATATCTTATCTTGAGCCAAATTCCATCGGAGAAATTCCGAAGGATGTTTTAAGTCAGTAAATAACGTAACTAAACTAATCTTAAATATTTTGTGATAAATTACACTGTGATTTTTAAAGCTTCAAAATGTGGATTGAAGAAAATGCTGGCAAGATATTCATTATTTTAATTGATCGTAAGTACGAGTTGTACGACTAAACGTCCCAATTTAAGTGGAAAAAGCTGTTGTGAAATGAATAGTCCTTTAAAATCACAAGTTATATCCATTGCCTTGTATAATATCAAAGTAGAAAAACAAGGTGTTTTGATTTAGAATCCAACTTAAGTTTTGTAACTTACTATAACTGCCACAAATTAAACTACACAATGAATCATCCGTTACTACCAATTACAATTAGCAATACATAATAACAGTCCAATAAATTATGTCTTTTAAGTAATCATATATGAATTTCTTTTCATCTAACAACTATTTCGGTCCATTAATTCTTCTTCTTCTTAGGACTACCCTTCTTTGGTGAGCTAGCAGATTTACCCTTTCCACCTTTTCCAGATGCCTTTGGTGGCGCTTTCTTTTTAGCTACACTGTTCCAGTAATATAATATTTGCGCCGCAATTAATGCATTCACGGACGTTGCTGCGATATAGTTGATAATGATGACCTGATCGCCTGTTTCTTGAATTGAAGTGAAAATTCTAGCAGCTGACCCAAAGAGAAGCATGAAAATTGTGATGGCTGATAGCTGTCCAGTTGATTTGTTTTTAAAATTTGTGTACGCCTGCAGCAGCTATGTTGCAAAATTAAAAATGTGTTAAAACTAAAATACTTACTATAAAGTGACATGAAAAAATCAAATGGCTTACCTTGCTGATTATAATAACGGGAACAACTGAAGCTTGCATTGACCAAAGTGTATCAATCGGAGTTAGACCAGAAATCAAAGCGTAAATTGACCCTCCGTACGCAACCAAAAAGCTTAAACCAAGGAGAGCACTGCCGTAGTTGAAGATAAGAACCAATAACGCAACAATGGCTGTTTGAACAGCCAAAAAGCAAGCTTCACCCCACGCACTGTAATAAATTAATAAAAAATCACATTAAACTTCAGGCATATGATTCAATTAAATTGTGTTTGTTTGCAAAGAGTGTATATATTCTCTGTAAGTACCTGAATGGAAAGTCACTAACGTATGAGTATGACATGGTTGCAGTAATGGCAAAAAGTTCCATAATCACACTCAGTAGTGTGATTCCAGCTGCACTTCTAGCACGAAAGATTTTGACAATTTGGGGGACTTTAACTGCAAGTAATTAAGCATACATTTTGACTATTATACATTAACTGCTTCAAGTAAGAATATTTAAAAGGTACAAATTATAGAACATGTCCAAGTCCAAAGATTATCGTCCTTGCAACAAGCATCTACTCTTCAATGCATTTTGGTCCAAGTCATTACCTAAAAGAGATCCTGCAATGATTCCTACTCCCAATCCTTTGCTCAGAGTGTATTTCACACATTCCACTGTAAATATTTAATAATAAATCAGCATGTTTATTAACAAGACTATTAATTTATTATGGAGTGAAGTCACTTTGAATTACAAATAATTACCATCTCCAAAATCCAAATTAAGAAACTTGTCAAAGCACCCTTCTGCCATTAGCGGGTTAAGCAGTTGGCGAGCATATTCGATATACACCGGGTCAATTCCAAGTCCCTCCACTGCTGACACAGCCGGCTCAATTTTTTCACTTCCACCGGCTCCCGACATTCTTGTGCAGTTACGTTACTTCAAGGCGTCTTCTTCTTTTACCTTAAAAGAATAGTAAAAAAAATATCTCAAATTAATAATCAAAACATCTCAGCAAACCTCCAAGAAAAATTCACCATCAACCGTATGCTCACACACGAAATGGTATAGATTTCACCAAAAGCAGCCAGTGTCTAAAAAATGCTCTTAATTTGCTACTCATCAGTTTTCTCAACTTACCTGATTTTATAAAAACAAACAAGGAAATAATTAAATATGCACTATATTCAATATTGATTCCACAATGAAAACAATTTTGACTTGACTTGTTCACACCACCAGCTTGAGTCAATCTCTAAATATAGCAGACAGATTTGCACTCCTCCGGCATCAGCATCAGCACAAAAAGTCTTCAGCGAAAGTTGATAGCTCTGCTTGTGTCTTGTCTTAAAGGTTGACTTGAGTTTCACTGGATGATGTGGATAGATGTGGAGCTTTTTCTTTACATCCTATATCATAACCCTTTGCAAATACAGATACTTTTCTTATATTAGTATACGTATGCAATCATAATCATTGCAATGCACAATATAGTCTGTTGTTGCCGACTCAAGTCAAGTTTTACTATAGTTTGCATGCGACAACGCTGACACCACATCAAAGAAAAGAGCTTTATGCACTTTTTTAAATGTCCGATATACAATCACAATACTTTGATCCAAGACACTCAACCTTTAATCCACGTATTATTATCTACATTCAGTATACAAACCAAACGCATTTTTTACTCAATAAACTCTAAGCAGCAGCATTTGTAGGTGTTATGTTAAGCATCAAGTATTATGCATAAGGATAGGATAAGGACCGGTCTACAAGAGTTTCAAACTTGCGGGTGAAGACCAAAATTGAAGAGTATTAACCTGATGCATAGTGTACTATATATACGTGCGTAATGTACATGTACTTATTACTTATATATATCAAAAGCTTTCACAGCATATTGTCAGAAAAGACTCAAAATATACTTTAAGCTGTAAGCTTCCCTTACAGATAGATATCCGATACTTTGCATGAAGTGTATGAACACTAAGGATATACATAGGTATAGAAGCAGCGTTGTTGTATTATCTGTATAAATGCTTATAACGTACATAGAGCATATAGGGCATATTGCATGTAGTATGAATGTTGTCAATGCATTTCTCCTGATTTACAAACATTTCCACAGTACAGCGTAGTACGGCCACTGCTGTATGTTTGGGTTGGAGTAGATTTGTTGATGTTTGGAAGCTCAAATTTTATTTAGAAATTGCAGTCGTAATAGGGCTCCACGTCAACTTTGATCTCTAAATTTTGAACCGTATAGTTCGTTAAATCATTTACGTAATTCACTAATTTACTCAAGTGTTCAGGTAATCATACACTCATTTCAAAGATGATACTAGACTAGTTTGACAGAAGGCTTTATGGAAGTCATGATGATAATCATATTGTACATTTTTCTTGGGAATTTTTAGGTCAAATAGCAAGAGGAAAAGGACAGGCGGAAGGGCAACATAAGACTGAGCTAAGAGCCAAAAAGGGTGCTAAACGCTAGGCGTCAGTTAATTCATAAGTACAACCTAATTTAAGTGGACAATTACGCAGACGAAAGATGGCAGGAAATTTCTGGCAAAGTTCGCATTGGTAAGCTACAGCTAGTGATATGGTTTACGATTAAATATGTCTATTGTTTGTACCATTAATCAATATAGATCTGTAATTTCCTTTGATGCCTTGCAGCCAACAATGGATCGTAGATAGGCAAGATTTGATTCGTGAACGGCAAAACGACTTGCAGTTCATGACGGAGGAAGAGCATCAGAAGATTTTGATTTTCTTTTGCAATTGTAAGTAGTTGTAACGGTAGCCTCCCGAATTGCCTCTGTGCAGTAATTTCATTTGAGTGATTTGGAACTTTTTTTTTTGTAATTTTAGTCATGCAAACACTTGGAGAGCAACTGAAGCTCCGCCAGCAAGTTATCGCTACTGCTTCAGTATATTTTAAAAGGTTTTACGCACGAAATTCGCTAAAGTGTATTGACCCTTTGCTACTAGCTCCCACAGCTATCTTTTTGGCATCCAAAGTTGAAGAATTTGGAGTCATTTCCAATTCCCGTTTGGTAACCACTTGTCATCAAGTTGGTACGTTATAAATCATATTATATTAGAAACAGAATATGTGGTTTTTTTTGCAACGTGACTCTATTAACGATGAACTTTTTTCTCTCGAAACATTGCAGTAAAAAACAAATTTAACTACGCGTATGCTCAGGAATTTCCGTACCGAACAAATCACATTTTAGAATGTGAATTTTATTTACTGGAGAACATGGACTGCTGTTTGATCGTGTACCAGCCGTACCGTCCGCTAGTACATTTTGTACAAGATATGGGATACGAAGAACAGTTACTTCCAACTGCTTGGAGGATGGTTAACGACAGCTTGAGGACAGATGTTTGTCTTCTCTATCCGCCATATCAGATTGCATTAGGTAATAATTGCAAAATTATAATCACTGTGAAAATATCAGTATTTATTGATTTTCAATGATCTTGTTTTCAGCTTGTTTGATGATGGCTTGTGTGGTAATGCAAAAGGATACAAAATCGTGGTTTGCCGATATAGGAGTGGATATGGAAAAGATACAAGAGATCTGTCGTTACATTTTGAGTTTCTACGACTTAACGAAAAATTATGATGAAAAGAAAGAGGTTCAAGCACTGCTCGGCAAAATGCCTAAACCCAAAACTCAACCTAGCAGGTATTTGGAGGAAACTTCCTATGATGATTTATATCACTGGCAAATATAATCCGCTAGCGCTATAAATATGCTATGTGCGATGCCGTATTGGTCTGTATATAGAATATAATCGTAGAAACCCCTTCGTATTTATAATTTCATACTCTTAAAAACACGTATTTAGTTAATTTATTGTAGTTAGCTGGCTTTAGTTCAGTAGCAAAGCAATTCACAGCTTGCAGAGCTTCATGCTATTATAATCTGCTATACATGTACATATGTAAATAATTTTAGCTGGTTATATTCACTTCTTGATTTCTATACTATATTTTTGTCTTATTGCAGAGAGGAAAACAAACACTAAACCCAAATTGTGTTCAGTTTTATATTGCTTAGTTTGCGGTATAAAATGGTTTTATTGCATGCCTTGGTGCTTGCTACCATTTTATGAAGATTTACGTTATTATATCGTAGCTCTTTGAGACTGAGACTGTCCCTTTCTTATCAAGAATGTAATGTAATTTTCAGACCACCATCTTCCCAACAACAACCTCAAGATCCCAACAACACCAGTTCAAATCAAGACCAAAATGTCAATCAGAACCAACAAATGGGAATGACTGGATAGAGATTTGTATTCAGTGAACGTAAACTGTATTTTCTTTTATCATATATAGTTTCGTTAAGTACCATTCTAAACGATCGCATATCACAATCATTGTGCAATCTGAAATATTTCAAAAAAAGTGTACAAAGTTTTTGTTACTTAACATTAACAATCGTATAAAATGTGATTGGGATCGGGACTCGGTATTTAGGCAGCAATAGGGATTTTGGGGTTAAAAATTCTATTGTCTTCTTGAAGGAATTTTGGTATACATATATAATATGAGGAAGTTGGTTGGGGGTTAAATATTTATTGTTCTGGCGTAGGCATTGGCGTCAACAATTTGAGTTATCTTTTGGCGATCTCGCCCGGTAAAAATTAATCCAGATCAGCGTTTAGGGTTGCATTAACGCTCCAATTGAAGTAATCCGATGAAACAAGTAACCACGACCAGTAAATCACGTTAAATGAAGTAAAAACGATCGAGAAAATTATGAATGCAAATTTCTCTGTGAATTCCGCAAATCGTTCATACTTTCGTAGTTGGATTGACTCAAGGGAAGGACTTCTTACAAAAGACACGTCCACAACTTTACGGCCAGGCTCGCGCTTTTCCTGGAGCTGGTGGAAGATTTTGAATTTGTTAATTATGTTATGGGTGAAGAAGGTCTTGAAAATAAAGGGAAATGTCAAAAATAAAAATCGTTGACTATTATGAATGATTCATTAACCTTTCTTTGGTGTTCCAACTTTTGCTCTTCAGCATCTTCCCGTCGAGCTCGCAACCTTTGTAATTTAGAAGTTTATGAAACGATACTTTTTTATCCTTCCATTGTCTGCGTGTATAAATAATTTATTAATATAGAAAGTTACCACACGAAAATGCTGAATTCCAATAATGTGAGGAACACAAAGAAAATGCAGAAAACCATCCATGTATCAATCGCTTTTACGTAGCTCACTATTGGAGTGCTTTCTCTAAAATTGAACGCGTCACAATTGTTTGTTTTAGTATCGTTATTGTATAGTGAAACTGGAAAAGTTTCGTTTTATATACGTGTGGTTGAGCATTTTATAACAAGAGTTAATAATTATTAATTACTTACCTGACTGATGCAAACATAGATGTTAAGGTGAGCAACGTAGTCATACTTATACCTATTCTAGCTTCCACCATTCGTGACGGAACAAGAAAGCATAACCAAGTTATCACTATAAAGAAAATACTTGGAAGGTAGGTTTGAACCAAGTGGAAGCTTAATTTTCTCCGTGCAAGAATGGTAAATCTAAGCCCATCATATGTATCGTCTAAAAACATGGTCACATATATTTCAAATTCAAGTACCTTTGAAAAAATAGTGATAGTTAATGCCGAAATTTTTTAGGCAGTACATACTTGTTAGTTTACGGAAGGTTTGTGGGAGTTTGATATGATCAATAGATTCGACTTGAAGATCAAAATTAGGGTCATAAGGATCTTGCAAGTAAACTCCTGTTCCCAGCCAGCTTAGCTCCATATCTTTGCTAAAGTATGAATCTGTAAAAGTAATAGGAACAATATTAATCATAGCTTGTTCTCTATATGATATTCAAATCAATTATTCAAAGCAAATGGCATTATTTAAGTATGAATTTATACTTACAACTTCTAAATGTAAACTCACAGCGATGTGTGTCAGCAGGATAGTAAAAGTACAGCATATCGCAACTAAGCTGAACTGTTAGCCTGCATATAAGACAACATAATTAAAAGCATTTAAATTAACTTGATTGTTGTTCTTTTGTAGACAAAAAGATGAGAAATAGAGCCAACACAACCCTGACTGTCATACATATAATAATTACCGTGTAGTGTAAGAAATGAACCCATTTGATGGATTGAATTTGAGTTTCAAAGGTTTATTCATCAATGAAGTTCTTTTGACCTTGACTATTTCATCTAAAAACATTTAAAGATAACCATGAAGTTAGTATATAAATACTTTATAACAAATAGATAGGGATCTCAGTATGCCCCAAAAATTACCAATATAGATATCGGGTCTCCAAATTTTCTTCAGAAAGATTGGGTTCAACGTGATGTCTGCTTGTCGAACAGTAATAGCACTGATTGGATCGAAAAGAAATCCATCAACCCATTCTATCACTAAATCAAGATCTAGTGTTAGTGTCTGAAATGTCCAGATAATGAAAAATGTCTCTGGTTTGTACATGGAGTTTGCTAATTTTATGAGTTTATCCATTTCTTGACTTACCTCCATCGATTCGTCGATATCTCTCACGCTCCTAATATTTAAGAAAACAAGTACTGGAACAGCACTATACGAGTCAATTCCAATTAGTTTTCCAAGATTTAATTTTGGAATCACTAAATTATTATAATCCTCTGGCAAATATAATTCTCCTTTCTTGGCTGGAGGCTTTGGTTTTGCAGCTGCGAGATGCTTGAGTAAATGAGGTGGTATCTTTCCTCCACCAAAAGGTCCAGGAGGGCCTGGTTTACGTCCAGGGGGAAACGGGATTCCGGAAGGTGGAACCCCATGTAAACCTGGGGGCTTAAAACCAGGTGGTAAAGCTCTTCCAATACCTGCACGTGGGCTTGAATTTGAAGGCGGTCTTCCAGTACCATTATTAGCATGGACATTTGGTGCTCTAATGCCAGCCAAGGTTGTCTTTGATGCCTCCGTTGTGGATTTAGGGGGAGGATTTATTGTAGGAACATGAGTCGATGATTTTACTACTCCACTAGGAGATGAGGTTGAAACATGTAAAGTAGTTGCTGTAATAGTTGCTTTAGGTGTTGTTGTGACACTTGGCATCGTTGATTTTTTAGTAGATGCATTAGTCTCATCATCCCCCTCATCATCGTCCTCTTCTGAGTCTTCCTTTTCATCAATGTCCTCATCGAAAGGTGAGCGAACTACACGCTTCAATATTTGGTCATGATATGTTTCCAAATCCTCTTCCCATCGATCATCAGGCAAACCAAAGAGATCGAGTTCTCCATCGCTGTTGAATAAGTCGTCGTTGTCATTTCGTCCTAACTTTTTGGAGCGCTGTCCGTTATTTTTTGCAAATACGACCCTGCATTTTGTTAATAAATATAAATTCAAATTCCAGTTGACATGAGAGGCGGATAAATCTACTGCTACTGATTTTTAATTTAATATTTAAAACTTACTCATTTGCCACGAATGTCCAAAATACTATTCCAATTATGGCACAGTTTAGTAAGCAAAATTTTGAACTTGAAGATCTTCTGTAATTACGATATTCTGCCATCACAAAAACTTTATGTATGAAATCTAATCACACTGCCTATTCTACTGAGATCCTGCTAACTTAACAAATCTAATCAAACTACAGGAATTTCCTCAAAACTGGGTTTTCTTCAACTTTTTACCGAACACAAACAAAAAGCTGATTGTCTTATACAAGCTGTCAGCAAGACTCTAAGCAGTACCATGTTCATTCTTATTTACGTGTGCAGGGTCCAGTTCCCACTTGAGTTAAAATACAATCACGAAATCATCAATTGATACATTTTGTATTGTATACATATACCTATCTCCCAGAAATATTATGCAAAATGTGTAATATGAATTCATAAGTTACATAGTTGTACATGTACATCATGTTTTTTGCTACGGTAGACGATTTTTTGTCTTCAAAATCTTCAAGTGTTTTATGTCCATTGTCGGAAACAAGCACCACACAATCATTGTACAAAAAACTCAATGGACTTTCTAAAAAGCTCATTCTTGTACCATAAAAGATATGAAGTCAGCGTTGGGAGAATCAAGAAATGAATATTATTTTTCGCTAGAAATGGCTTGGAAAATCTTGGATAATTAAAGAAGATGATTCACTACATTGAAGCTGAAATTATAGCTCCATTAACATTAGCATTCTTCATACTTCTCATCTAAATTCTACATGGGATGGGTGGATAGGAGGCAGAACGCTCATCCTTCTGTTAAACACATGCTGCTGGATGACAAAGTGTAATTTCATGAATAAATGATTAATTATTATGTTTTGCATTTCATTTATGAATTGAGCCAATAAGAACTATGGATATGGATGCATAATTACTACATGTATATTGTAATCCTTTTCTACCTACAAAGACTTGCTAAATTTTACAAACTTCTAATCCGTGTTTGAATTGAAAGAATGAAATGCAATATCATCAACAGGCACGAGCTCTAGTCAGTGACTCAAAGCGTCGTAGACTCGTAAGCCCCTTTGCAGCTTTGCGTGACTGGCGAATCAACACTGAACATGAATGTATGCATACAGATATAAGCTGGTTAAATATTATATGGAAGATTAAATCAAAGAGACTGGTCGTGAGTGAGAACTGATGAGTTCATAGAATTTTTGACTGTGTCATAGGTCATGGACTCACAAGAAAAGGAAATTTAGGTGTGCATGTTTACATGCCTTTAGCATTAGCATGAAGATTGTGTCGAGGTATAGCATTCTTCCATTGCATTTGATTAAATCAGGAAGCTTAAATTTATCACACAAAACTCAACAGTTGATTAAATAGTGTATATAATAAATTATTAATAATATTGTCACCATAAGTTAATGCTTTAATGCATCGGCAATAGAATAAGAACATGATCTCAGTTTCAGACTGTAGATATTAATAGTAGTTAAGGT
This sequence comes from Orchesella flavescens, assembly GCA_964034955.1. Taxonomy (NCBI): domain Eukaryota; kingdom Metazoa; phylum Arthropoda; class Collembola; order Entomobryomorpha; family Orchesellidae; genus Orchesella; species Orchesella flavescens. Next base: position 36,126,308 of record OZ035955.1, read on the forward strand.
TTATGCCCATTTATGGAGTTAAGGGTTCTTCAAAATGTCACCATTAGTAGTGGCGGTGTGGCGTTGACGTAAAAGTACGCAAAAACTAGTCTACGTCTTTTCAAGACAAATCCATGCATGTGTGTCTAATTCATTTCAAGGTTATCTTCATTACGAGCAATCTTTAGACGTCTCGCATCATCTTACATGAAAACAGAATTTGCAGACCAGTTGTTGAAACTAAGATATTTTACTTATAAGATGCGTGCAGTAGTTTGTCTGTATAGCTAGCTATTAAGTGTCTTACATTACACATATGAGTGTTTGTTGTGGTGTAGGCGTTCCAAGAAATAGTATAGGCTTGTTTACAGTAATTTAATATATATTTTAATTCAACTTAATAGCCTTCATGCATCATACAGAAAGTTTAATTAATGTACGGAATATTATCTTACACTTTTAAAGTATCATTATGACAGTCTGTTTGTTTTCGACAAGAATTTTAATACACTTTGGAATAATATTCCAAATCAATTCTCAGATATTAAAATTAGCTTCGAATTGCGCTTGAAAACGAGGCACACTTGTTTCTTCTGTTCATTCTTATCGTTTCCATACCTGTCTATTATGTTCTTTTCCCTTTTGTACAGCACAACTGTTTACTAATATCCAGACCAATTTTCTTGCATTTATTATGTAATTCTCATAATCTCATCGTCGATTTTATAACAGGTTTACTCACAATTTATGGACAGAGGGAACTAGCTATCTAATCTGAAGAGATAGATGTTGATGTGACATTCGATTGCCGATTGCATGCATGGATGTTTCATAAATACATGTTGCATTTTGGAACAATTTGATGTTGTGAAGTTATGAGTGATGTGGTGAGTTGAGTTTTGAGATGGAATATAACATAGCATACGGATTGATGTGCCATAATATGTCCAGGGGATTTGGTGATGCACACGCATACTACAGCCTACATACATATAATACTTAGCATAGGATAGTATAGAGAAGCTGGACTAGTTTGTGGTTTCTGTCAGACAAAATTTGATATTTACATTTAAAGAAGTTATCGTATTACACACAAACAACAACACATAGGCATTCGCATGTTTGGCTTGGGTTGCATACATTTTTAGCCAGACTTTTTTGAGATTTTAATTACGTCATGTTTCTTTAAGGATGAAAACTTTTCATTTCTTCATTTCTCTGTGGAGCGGCTAACAACAAACTAAATTTGTTTCGCTGCTTGGAATTGTAACAACGTACACCGAGAATTAACTTTTTAACGTTTATAGTTAAATACAATATAGCAACATGGATTGGTTGACAGCATTAGTTCTCGCGTCTTTAATAGCTTTCATTTATTTAAAGAGCTTTCGAAAGCCGAAGCACATTCCCCCAGGTAAATTGTTAATCAATTTAATGTTTTATATCGTACTTAAAGTTTTTTCATACGAGGTACAGTAGAAATTTTGTTATTTAGGTCCGATGCCGCTTCCTTTCATAGGGAATTTGATTTATATTGCTCGACAAGATCCAGTGAATTACAAAGCAATGCATAAAATCTCTAAGATGTATGGGGAAGTTGTTACATTGAAAGTAGGGTCAATGGAAAATGGTTAGATACATTTTTGCATGTATTCGAGACATTCGAGTAAAGTATGTATACATTTTTCTGTTACTTACGGATTGAAATTTGTAATTCAGTGTTAGTTTCAACATGTGAAGCTGCACGAGACCTTTACGGAAGACCTGATTGTCTAAACCGACCGATAAATGGAACAATACAAGATCGAATATTACACCAAAATATTGGTAGTCTTCAAATAATGCATTCACAAAATTTATCGGTTAGGACTGTCAATAAAACGCCTCTAACTTATCATTTTACCCAGGGATGGCCTTTAGTAATGACGACAGTTGGACTAACATACGCAAATTTACAAGTAAAAACCTTCGAGATTATGGATTTGGAAATAGAAACTCAATGCAAAAGCTAGTCATGCATGAGTTGCAGTATTTAGTGGAGTACATAGAGGCTAAGGTGGAAAGTTCATCTGATGGAGTGATATACTTTGACCGATTCTTTCAACCTAGTTTTTTAAACTTAATGTCCAGTATGATAACTGGAGAAAGGCATCCGTATGAAGACGAAGAACTTCAAAAGTTGATAAAAGCAAGTCATCAATGGTTTGATGCCCCGATCTTAGGCGTACTTACTGTAATGGCATTCCCTTGGACAAGATTTGTCTTCCCCAAGCTTCTTGGCTATGATTTGCAGATTGGAGCTTTGGAAGGGATGGGAAATTACACCAGGGTACGCTTTTACATTATATGTGCTACCATTATGAACGTCTTAACGGTTATCTTTGCTCTGCACCTGATGGAAATTAATGAAACAATGATGTAATAGAAAATATTAGAGAAACGTAGGAAGACAAAATCTTTCTTGGACAAACCAACTTGTTTTGCCGACTCTTTCCTAAAAATGGCACATGATACTGCAGACGATCCGTCCTCAATTTTTACAGGTAATATTATATTATGAGTTACTGATTGAATTGTGTGCTTTATTTTTAACCATGATAATTATGTGTCATAATATTCATGTTTGTCTAATCATATAAACCTTTGGTTTTCACAGATGATCAATTTGCGGTTCTTTGTACGGATTTAATCCAGGGAGGTAATGCGAGTTTAATTGATACAAGAAACCGTGTGGTGTGTATAAGTATAATCATGAAAAATTGATTCTTCTTGTAATTAGAAATATTTTCTAAATTAACGCTCAGTCACATTGCAAATTCTTAGGCTCAGATACTACTTCAAACTGGATGAGTTTTGTCATTCTACTATTAATGGTACATCAAGACGTGCAAGAGAAAGTTGTGAAGGAAATAGAACAGGTAATTGGATTTGAACGACAACCAGAATCGAACGACAGGGACAGGTATTATTAGTACACATTAGTTTTAATTGTTTGTTGTATATACATCACAATGCAAAAAAAATACACGGTAGAACTGGAAGTTCTCAATTTAACATTTCAGTATGATTTATACACAAGCTGTAATTCTTGAAGTTCATCGGTACGCAAGACTCACGGTTCTATTGCCACCACGAAAATGCACTGAAAATTTTTACTACAAAGACCTCTTAATTAAAAAAGTATGATGCATTATACCATTTGGGAAAGCTTAATCACAAAAAAATACAATTACAGATTTAAAATGTGCGTAATCTATGTTTGTTTGTAGGGCACTAGCATACTGGTAAATTTACACAGTTGTTTCATGGACCCAGATGTCTGGAGTGATCCAGAAAAGTTTCGACCAGAGAGGTTTTTGAGTGATGCTGGACAGTTGATCAACACTGAAAAAATGTCTATAGTTTTTGGAGCTGGTAACCTAATTTGGCGACCAATTGTTTTAAATAAGATATATACAATGTAATGTATTAATTCAGGAGGTTTCTTGTTTGAACATTTGCAGGTCGTAGAATTTGCTTTGGAGAACCAATGGCGAAGGAAAGTAGCTTTCTTTATTTAACAACTCTGTTCCAGAAATTTTTGTTTCGCGTTCCCCCAAATCATCCAAACCCAGACTTGGAACCTGTCGTTGGCATCATATTGTCCCCAAAACCTTTCTATGCTGAGGTTGTTAAAAGAAAATGAGCTTACAAGTAAGATTGAAGATGTTGAATATTATTTATGAATGTTACTTGTTATTTGTATCACTTTCTATTCACAATTTAAATTACAAATAAATAAAAGTTTTGAATAAGAAAAATGGCAAACTTCTAAGCATTTATATAATCAGCACCCTAGTCGTACGTTAACACGTTTTGTCAGGACCTTCATAAGGTGTTGAGCAGTTGAAAAATTCTGAAAATTTACAAGATTCGTTATCGAAATTCATAATTAAGTAATAACGTGAAATAGCAGCACCAGATACACATTTTGTAAAATTATAATTGACCTCGGTTGCCGTGTATCAAGCCGTTAAAACAAACGGCTTCCCCACGATGTACACATTTGCATTGGTAAATGTCATACTGTAATCTCTCTCCGTTGGAATCAAGCGGACAATCTTTAAGAATTGGGTATACGCGATATCTACCTTGCTCCGAAGAATAGGCTGGTGTGCAATGGTAAAACTGGAGGCAGTTGAAAGGGTCAGTAATCAAGTTCTCGACGTAATCAAGATAGCAGCAGGATACATTGCATCTGGATTCTAATACAAGTTACAAAAAATTTAAAAACATGACTAGAGAAAAACTCAATACTAATTGTTGTTTAATAAGGCAATCAATTAAGTTTACCCTTTATCAATAAGTTGCTGACAAGTACAACATAAAGTAACCAATACATTTTAAAAGTTTTAAGCATGAAAAAATTAAAAAAAACATCCGGCAAAGGCAGAATGAATGAAGACAAGAATGGAAAAGACTTTAAAATAGTTTGATTTAAGAATAGGTAGGACAGAGGTTTAAAAATCAAAGCTGGTGTTCTCATGCATCTATCAATTTGATCGTGTACAGGAAGTGCCATCATATTTGCTAATGCTTTATTCGTACTTAAGAGTTTAATCTCTTTATAATGGGCACGTGTATGTAATTAATTATCGGTGATACTAATAAAGCTAGTTTCTTATTAAGCGATGAATCACAGCTCTTAAACATTGAATTATCACATGACACTACTCCAAAACGAAGTCTAATATGAACTTATTTTCAAGAGGATTTTGATGAAAGCAAACTTTTTGGTAAAGCTACGGTGAAAACATGGACCAAGGAGTAACTCCTTGGTCCATGCGGTGAAAACAAATGATTACAATAAGCTATAGTTCGAATATTCATATTATTCATGGAAAGTACAATGTTATCTAAATTAATATTGTAATTTTAAGAAAACAAATAATTTAATCCATCATTTACAATTTGCAAGGCCTAAATCAACTACTACCACGTCCGCAAGTGTTGTCGATTCCTTCTTCTCGAAATTCTGTGGTACAGTTAAAAAAATCTGAAAAAAATATTTCACAGCAAAATTGTCAATATGAGTTTATTATCCTATGCGCATACTATTCATTATTATTAAGTATATTTACCAAATTGCGTGTGGTCTGGACTAGTATTAAAGCATTCAACCTCATTTGGATGAAGGCATTTGCATTGACGAAAGTCATAAAGCAGTCCTCCTTTACATGGTTGTGAAATAGGATCAAGGCTATAATTTCCATCTGGATTCATCAAAGGCCTACATTGACTAAAAATATTGCAAAAGAAAGGGTCTGGAATCAGTCCCTGTCTAAATTTTCCCATAAAGCAGCACATTTCACTTATCTGGATCAGTTTCTGATTATGTGATCGTGAGGCAGTTTCTAAATACAAAAGAGCACTCAAATTAATATCGAATGCGCAATAAATGTATTCTCTCCATGCATTCAACTTAAAAATAAAAGTGCGAAATCTTACGTTGGATGCAAACATCGTGGAAAATTGCTAAAACTAAAACAATAAAGTACAATCGCTTCATTTCTAATGTCCGAAAAACTTTTTATTTTACTACACGTTGTGTGGGACCCTAAAATCAGATGCGATTGTAAAAGTAAACGTATAAGAAATATTTGGTCTGTGTCTTTAAGCTTTCAAAGCTGTACTTGACATGAGCATTTTATTGCCCCTTTTATACACATATGCCCATATTTGTATATTCACAGAAATCTTTATAAAGTCACATTTCCGCATTTCCCAACTTAAGCAAACTGTAAATTAACATAATATCCGTTTCTTTGAAATATTATGGAGTGTGAGTCACAGAACGTGACCAACGATTTACCTGTCCATCAGCAAGTCCATCTAACGAACTATAGGTAATTAATAGTATAAACATCCGTGTTCGCTTTCCCTACTAAAGAATCAATACCAAAAGCTTATCAATATTGGATATCAATGTTTGTTGGCGTTTCAAGAGCTTGTAAATATTTTTATGATAAGATAAAAGGCCGTACAAAGTGCAACAGTCGTATAAAAAACCGTCACAACTTTGGTCAGTAGTGGGTGTGTGTCGTGATTTTGTTTGAAAGGTCAACATCATTAATCATTCTATCTATAAAACAACTTAAGCAAAATGTTTTTATTGGTACTTAATTCATTACTTTTACATCATAAAAATTTCATATATGCTGCATGCACTCCTTCATTTCTTCCATTAAACAAGCCACATATTGATTACAGCCCTTGAGGTAAGTGGGTCTGTGTCGATTATCATTGTCGTCCTCACTTCTGAAATACGTGAACGCATCCTTTTGAAGCATATAAATTGGTTGAAAAATCTTCAAAACTTCTTCCCTGCTGAGACCAGCAATATGTTTTTTTCTTGCGTCTATCATCATCACTTGACTCAAGTAAAACTGGATCAATGCCCTATGCCTACAAAAGCCTGGGTACAATACATCTGAAACTTTCAAAAGCGATTTGCAATGATACAAAAATCGATTCACTTCCTCAGCATCCAAATTGTAAATGCAGGAGGCTTGCCGATTCACAATTCGTAATGAAATTTCCTGAAGCAAATAATGATTTCTGTGAAGATGCTCATCTAAAGAGCGCTTGTACAAATATTCCATCTCATCCGCCTCCTCATCCCTTGATAAAGCCATGGATTTTATTGACTCAAAATCTTTTTCAATTTTAACCAATCGCTTCACAACCTTTTGAACTGGGATAACGTTTTCACATCTTAAACACTGCCATTCCGATTCAGGATTGACGGGGTTTTTAGGCAAAAGATAACTTTTATTCGACTCCGAGTCCTCTAAAAGAGCACATTGCTTGCATCTCGGGCATTTAATTGCGCCAAGAAATGTATTGAGTTCGGTGGCATCCATGCAGCGGTGGCACTTGCAAATAAAATGTGCGATCTCCTCAGTGGATACAAGACGCTGCAGAGTAGCCACAAAAATTTCTCGTGGGGCGTATGCTATGGTTATCATATCTCCTTTGGGGATTTTCACGGTTGTGCGGATTGTCATCTCAAAGTTGGGAGAGCCTGACACAGTCCAACAAGCGTTGGGAACACAGCAATGTGCAAGTAGTGATGCAGTTGGAAATACACATTGAGTTATTCTGTATAATATAAAAATATAATATATTCAGTCATAAATCATGAATGTGCATCAAAATAACGCCAAATATTTGAGAGCATAATATGCAAATCGGACCCACACACATAAAATGGTAGGGGCTTGCATGCGCTCGAGGGATATGATATAAAAAGTGGAAGGATTATACTTACGTCACTCTTCGTTTCATACGTCGAGATGAACATTCATCTTCAAGCTTTGTGGAACTAAAGGCATTCACGTTAATAATCCCACTGATTTTTATCACATCCTCAGTTTCGAATGTAGGATCATCATCAACCTTGTCATAGATTGCTTTCAGATTTGCCAAAACTTTTCGATCCTTTTCCATACAAATTTTCTTTGTTTGCCGTATAGAATTGTGATCCTCAAATTTCATCAGGATATCATTCCAAGCTGAAGGTCTCTTGGATTTTATTAAGCAAAGGCGAAGAATGAAAATTGTTTCGTCAATTAAAGATTTTGCAGGTAGATCAGTAAAGCAAATTTGATTTTGTGCAAATATTGGACACTCGTTGTCAGCATGATGCCCAATCTGTGTGATGATCAAGCATATTCAACATGACCCACATTAATTTCATTACACATACATATATACAAACACATAAATCATTCTCGAATGAACCGTTGTCAAATATTGATTATACGATTTCCTGCCTACGCTTCTCAAATACTAAAGCGGTGAGCGATTGCTTTTTGGAAAGGATCAGTAATTAAAATGAATATTATGTTATATACATGATAAATTTCGCAATAACGATGGCTGAGTGTTTATTACCTGCTCACATTCTCCATTGCAAATAGGCCATTCGCATTTGGAACATCTCGCTTTGGGATTTCCTGACATGCGTGCACAGCACCCAAGACACATTGGAATTTCACCAATGTCATCGTAAGTTGGATCGTCTGCTGGTGCACATGCTAATGGACGCTCTTGAATAACTATTTCCAACGGATTCAAATCTCTGCTTGCAACCAAGTACCTGCCCAACTCCTCCGAGTGCTTTATATCGTAAGGAAGCTTAAAACAGGGTTTAGGAGAAAATGCAGTTAAAGATGATGATGATCTTGATAAAACATGCGTTTTTGAGTTAAGCTTACCTTAGTGCCCATGATGTGTGAAATTGTATGTAAATGAGCTTTTTGTTACTTTACAAAAATGAAGAGTATGGAAAAGCCATTGTAGCTTTCACTCAATAAAATGCGTGAATAATAATAAAATTGGTGAATTAGAGCAGAGGTTTTTATTGCCAGATTGTGGTTTAATACATGAAAATGTTGTGGATGTTGCTACAACGAGTTTTTAGTTTTGACTGAGCTGCTGATATCGCAAAAATTGTAAAGCATGACTGGTCTAAAAATAGAAAGCTGAACTACATCGTATCGGTTTTGTTGGTTCCGAACGTTTGTTTTTCTCATTGGTGACGGCGGGTGGTTGAGGCTTGGCAGTTGGCATCCAATATACCTGATACCCAATATTTGCAAAATATTTTCACATTACCTTGAGATGAGTGAAGAGTGCAAGATGCATATCTGTATAATATTGCCCTAAATTGACTAGCTGTAGCAATAGAATATTTCCGAATTATTACAATTTTAAAACAAAAAGTTGCAGGTGTGCTGCTGTTAGATGTAAAATTTACTTACTAGCTGGTGCATTATAAATCATATTATGTTGTATGTCATAGTCATTCCTAATTAAAACAATAATTGCTTTGCTGAATTAAATATGGATGACACTACGCAATAAAGCGAAATACCAATCCCATGAAGACGGTGGAGAAAACTACCGTCGCGACTGCTTCACCTTAAACCTTGTGACGCGACTTCTTGGTTTTATAACATTCTTAGCCACGGTTCCAATAATGTTCCCCGGTGGATAGAAGCTAGCAACGACGACATACGTACCTTCGTCATCATATGGATACATTCCAACCCCAACTTCGGTAGACTCTTTCCAAACCATTTGTGTAAAATGACCTAAGGGAATGGTGAGGAAACAGGTTAATAATCATCCACATTGTCCACTTTGCTGAACCATCATGGCTGCAATACTTCTACTCACCACATCCAGGGGCCATTAGAGACCTTTCTGGATCAGTGTAATCGAAATTACATTCCCAGTACCATACGTCCACAGGATCAAACGCTGTTTCCAGAATTCCAGCAAAAATGTTTTCTCCATATTTTTCATCATCAGAATGAGTAAAATGACCATTTTGAACTACCTTCTTTGCCCATCTATCACTATGATCTCGTTCAATCTACATATGTGTGACATTGTATGATTGAAAAAAAATAACTTTTAGTTCAAATATAAACTCAACTAGAACTCATAGCTAAAAGTTGCACTATCATTTTCTGCAAATACTTAAAAGTGTAGCACAATACAATACAGAATATTTCTGTTCACTTACATTTCTGTTTCGTGTTAAAGGATGAACCTTATGGAAGGACCTGTAGCGATTGATAGCAGCTACAATCTCATCCTTCATATCATTTGTTATCCATTTCTTGCTTGGGGAAGCCGTCTATGAAAACCGTGATGAAAAATGATTGAAACGAACGTGAGATTATTAACTAACAATAAACTCTATAAATACTAAAAAAAATAAACTTTACTGCACTTTAGAAACTGAAACTTTTTTTTAAAGAAGCTGTTTTCAAAAACTTTCTTTGATTAAAAAAATATCATTTACGATTTAACCTAAATATGTAATAATTCTTAATGGCTTAATTAAATAATACTTACACTTTCTTTATGATTGTGATCATGATCATGATTGCGACTGTGATTGTGAGCCATCTTGTTGCCTCCTAACTTGCACGATTGTGTTTGAGCCATATCAGATTTTACCAAAGAGAAACAAACAACCTACAGCCTATGTAAATTGAGAGATCTCATATACTTAAGAGATCTAGTTTTTCTAGTCCACTGTGGGAGAGCAATTAAAGTTCCAAATCGGGTAAAAGGAAAAAGATTTACCTGACATGGGCATAATAAGAGAAATGCTACACAGCAGTCATAACTTAGCTTGCACAAGTTTCAATCGTCAACTTTTTGCCTTATGAGGTTTAATGTTGGTAATAATTTTCAATTTCACTGACCGTCCAGCGCTCAAAACTTCTGAGTTATTGCCGTAATGTCGCTGAATAGTAGTATTATGTTGTACCCACATTCAAAATACAAACACAAATGCTACAAACAAAGAAGACCAAGAAGAAGAAGAAGAAGAAGAAGAAGATTACTTGTGTAAAAATTCTTGGAGCACATTTGATGTTGATAATAGCATAAGGTTGATCAAATTACGACTGGTCATCATCGGGTTTCATACTGTGACTTTGCAATCATTTATTAGGACCCATCCATGATGCTTCTTCGTCACCTACCACGCGCTTTATGATTTCCATCCCATTACCAAAACATGCATACACTTCCTTAAATCATTACAACTTGAAGGTCCTCATCATGATCAAGAAAATAATAATTATAATGGAGACAGGATAATAGATTTGAGTTTGTCAGATATCAAGTTTTTTTTATAACTCTAACTTGCCCAATCCAATCCAACATGGCTAAAACTAAAGTCTTAAAAGTTGTGTGGTACGTCGTGTCGGTACGTACGTGGTATAAAATGATAGGAGGATACGTGATGATGAGTATGTTTACAAGTGCGTTAAGTACAATAATATTATACGATATAATAATAGGTTGGGGATCAGAGAAACGAGAAACCTATAACTGGCTTTCGTTACAAATTAGGCTTTGGAACTTCCCAAAAAAGAGAGCTGAAAATGTCAAGCTCATTCTTCCGAAGGTCTCTTCCCGTAGGGTCTAGTCCATCAACCAATATTACCTTTTTAAAAAAATTTCTCCCTTGTTCTTATTACCAACTTGCATTGCGGATGGCTCACATTTGGTCATGATGTTCACCTGTAAATAGCAACAAGCAAGAGCAACATCATCAGGTTTTGCATAGTAATGGGGCTTCATCTCATCAGCAGGACGTGAGTGAGGCACACACAAGAAACATAAGATACAAGATTAAAAAGACAGCTCAATTGATGAATGATAATTGACAAGATGTGGTGACACTGGATTCCTTTCAGGGAAAGATTGGCTTCTTTAACCTTGAAGTAAGCCAAAAGTCATCACACCACAAAACTCCAATACCAACATCATATCATAATGATTGTCCTGAAGCTAAATATGCGTAAGCGGAGAGCGTAGGGATGTAGATATATACAAGAATATGATTGTAACGAATGACATCTGTACAACAAGAACTGTCTCTAGTGTGATATGATGCGGGGTGACAAACGTTGAGTAGGGTAGTAATAGTAGGGTTTTGCAATCAGCATACATATATTATATATTCAACAATGGCAAATATTTACTTTGATGCAATTTTGTTGATTGAAATTTAAGAGTTGTGGGGTGACCTGAGTATACGCCCTGTTATATACTCGTAATTTTTTATTGTTGCAAAAGATTAGGTTACAAATGACTGATATTATAATTTCGTTTCACGAGGAAACAATGAAATGATGATGATATAGTGTTGGTTGCTTGATTTTATTCGTTGGTGTTGGCTGTTAGGCTTTCATTGACTTTTATAGCTTGATATTGAATGCCACTTTGGAACAAACGTTATAACTCATAACATGTGTTCAAGTTCAATAAAAAAATTCTAATAATTAAGTTTAAACACAAATCAAATCATTTCTTTTAGGAAGGGCCGCTTGAACCTAGCGGCTCAAGAACAATGCTTTTAATGTATGTATGCAATATGCATGCATGATAATAATTTATTCAAATTTTTACCCTTTCTCGTCATTGATGGATTGGAGTAACCATTAAGTATGCCAAAAACAACATCTTGTCAATCAATCAATATAGCGTAACATTGATTTGATTCTCGTGTCAGCCATTCAAGTGTCAACTAACACACTAAATTTCAGAAATAAACAATGCGTACAGAGGTGGTGGTAGTGAGTGCCATCTCCCAACTCTGAAGACTATATGCATGTATTCAACATTGATTGCACCAACTGGCTACATTACACATGGTATCTTCTTACGACTGACTATCCAGGAAGGAAGAATCTTATCGAATTAAAAATGGTCAACAATTACAAGAATGGCAATGGCAATAAACTTCTCACACATTCTTGACACATTCTACCTACTGCGCGTTGGTTTACCTGGGAGGTAATAATAATAGCTGCCTGGTGGTAGTTTGTAGCTGCGAAAGCGTAGTACACATAGTGATAATGAACATGACGAAGATAACAAAATCAATTCTTCATTACAAACTTCTGATTTGCACAACAATTAAGGTTTGCATGAGTGTTCAAGTTCTTATTCCATGATTTTTACCCAAATCGCAAAAAAACTAAACACAGAAAACTTAAATGAGGTTCATAGGTTGCATTAAATATTTTAATGGTTCCTGGTTCCTTTGCATCTTGCACCTTACAGGTTACAGATTACGACATTCAATCCAGGACCAATTCTTTATTTGGTAAATTACTAAAGTGTTGGGGCATTACGATACAAACCCAACTTATCTGAAACCTCTTATTCATCTTAACAAATCTTACTTAAATGTATTTTCTAAATCAAAACGAGATTCTGCTGCTGTTTTTGGGCACATAGGAAGAAATACTTGTAATAGAGACAAAACTAAACAACATTTATCTAGAAAGGGATAAGTTCAAAGGATGATGATATCATGCGATATTTTTATGTATAAAAATTATGTATAATAAGATCATAAGATGTGCATAAGAAAAGGACTATTGCAAATGTGTTGTTTCATGCATAGGAAAATGCAGCGGCAAAAGGATGTTTATCGGATTGGACATGTGTTCATTGTGTGTTCATAGATCTTTCATGGCTTATTTGCCATCCAATTTACATGCACTATGCAATGCACTATCATTCAATAAATTGTGAACAAAAAGTTTGTACTGGAATTGACAATTTGTCCAGAAGGCATTGTTAATTTTTGTCATTCGTCTGGATGTATTTTTGTTTCAAACACGTTTTTCGTAATTCTTAACATACAACATGAGTGGCAAAAAACAAAAAGCAGTTCCAGGGTGGTTTGAGTGTTCGAAATGCAAAAAGAGACTCTCTCGGCAGTTGGCGACGAAGCACAGTGGAGATGAGGAAACTGGATGTCGCTCTGTATACCCGTATTTGAAAAAGAATGAGCTTTTTTGTGTCCTTACTAATGTTACACCTGCTACACGTAAGTAAATCAAAGAGATTAGATAATCTTTACTTACCTGGTTGTTGTTCACTTATGGCATAATAAACAAGGCTGTTGATTTTTAAAAACTTTAACTGCAGGTAAAATTGGGGAACTTCCTTTCATCAAAGATAAGCGTCTTGCTTCTTCAACTATTTTCATTTCCGAAGAGCTCATCAAGGAATGTGATCTGACGACATTTGGATGGATATCTCTGACCCCAATCGTGTGTTCGGAGGATGCAGCAAATATGTCTAGAGATGATGATGTTCGAAATGTTAGTGTATCTGCTTGTGATTCCCCAGAAAGTAATTATGCATTCCGTGTTTGGCCTGTTCCAGAGTCTATTGGGGCCAATCAAAACAACCTACTCACTGTGTTAACAATGGATGGGTTTGGAGTGAACAAATTGGTACCGTCAAATCCTAAATTAGATGGGAGTGGGGATGCGCCAAAGGGATTAGTTAGTATACAAAAACTGTCCTCGTCAGTTAAGCCTGTTCAAGATATATTTACGAGTGCGAAAGAAATAACGATTGTAATTGAAAATTTTGGTGAGCTAGATCCAGTTTCTTTTGAAATGGATAGATTTGTTATAAGCTGTAGGAAAATATTTCAGGGGAGACCTATAGCATTAAATAACAGATTTAAAGTTAGATTTTATGCGCAATTTGTACACATTCTTGTGAGGAAAATAGTTGGACATAAATCGGAGAAAGATGAGACATTTGGGTTAGAAAGTTTAAGTTTGAAAGAAGATACCTTAAGAAACCAATTTACGCAGATTACGTCTACAACCGAAATTAATGTCATCACTGGAAACAATGATTTAATGGATACCACTACAAAGCAATCTGTTCCATCCGTGACAATAGATGATGTGGGTGGTATGCCTTCTTTGTTGAAGGAACTTTGTGCTACTTCAAATTTCATTCTAAACACAGCTTTGGATGGTTAGTAATTTGTTATAATAGTTCAGTAAGATCATCAGTCCTGTTCAGTATTCACCGACAGAAAGCTAATTTTTTTCAATGAATTTAGTTCCCAAAGGTATTCTTCTTTATGGACACACTGGAGTTGGCAAAACCCTTGTAACTCAGGCTATTCAAAACGAGTTCAAACTATATGGCGTATTTTACGAAGAGTTCAAGTTAATCAATTTGGATTCCAGACATGATGCATCAAAAAGTTGTAGCAGTTCTTTAGAAAAAGTGTTTAAAGATGCTGTAGCCAGGTATGTTACTTAACTAAAACATGTCCCTACTATTTTAATCAATTTAATCAATTATCCGATGAATTAAATCAAACATGTCAGTTTTGTGTATAATGATTTAATTATGAAAAATAATTATTATTATTATTTGCAGAGCTCCTTCAGTAGTTATCGTTGAAGGGTTGGATGTTGTTGCAGCAAAGAAAAATTCAGATTCTGGAACAGCACCGATGACTCAATTTTGTGCTGATTTCTCTAGATTAGTTTCATCTCAAAAGTTAAAGCAGTCAAAAGTCCTGATTTTATGTACAGCTACTGACATAGACAGGGTTGATCCAAATATGCGCTCTCCTAAAATATTTGCTAAAGAAATTGAAATCCCTGTACCATCAGCACCAGCCCGAGAAGATATTCTCCATAAGATTCTCAAAAAAATTAACCATGCTTTATCAACAGATGAAATTAAGTTTGTAGCTGGAAGCACACATGGATTTGTTGCTGCAGATTTACGTTCCCTATGTAATCAAGCTTCTTTAGATGCCATTAACAAGCAAACAGCTTCTGATGAAGGCAATGTTTGTATTACAATGGAAAATATGAACGAATGTGTTAAAACTGTGAAGCCCTCAGCTATAAAGAGTATACTAATAGATGTTCCTAATGTAAGTTCGTATTACAAAATATCAACGCGATCGATTGTTCATTATTTCATGTGATTTAAACGTAGCATAACTGTATTTTCCATGTTTCAGGTCAAGTGGGAAGACATTGGTGGACAAGATGAGTTAAAATTTAAATTAAAACAAGCTATAGAATGGCCTTTGAAGCATCCAGAATCTTTCAAGAGACTCGGAATAACTCCCCCAAAAGGGATACTTATGTAAACTTTTGCGTTTTTACTCACCTAATATATATATTGGGGATATTTTTGCTGTTTATTAAATTCAGTTATCAATGTTAAACCTCGACCTATATAGGTATGGTCCTCCGGGGTGCTCCAAGACAATGATTGCAAAAGCTATTGCAACAGAAAGTGGTCTCAATTTCATTTCTGTTAAGGTAAAGCAAAACTCGATGAATTTTTCTTAAGTTCATATTATGTATCTTATTCTTAGGTTAGCGAAGTTAAATTTGTTCTTAAATATTGTAGGGATCTGAATTGTTTAGTAAATGGGTTGGAGAATCCGAAAAAGCAGTTCAAGGAATTTTCAGAAAAGCTCGTCAAGTTGCCCCTTGTGTAATATTCTTTGACGAAATCGACTCTCTTGGTGGAGAACGTGGAACATCATCTGGGTCTTCCAACGTACATGAAAGGGTTCTCGCACAAATCTTGGTGGAAGTAGATGGGATTGAAGCTCTCAAAGATGTGACAGTTGTAGCTGCTACGAATAGGCCAGATAGAATAGATCAGGTTATTTCGCTTAATATTGTGGACATGTGTTTTCGTTAGTTTTAGAGTAAGTTGATTCGGTGTATATGTAATAAATTATTATTCAATTCGATTCAAGGCTCTCTTAAGGCCCGGGAGACTGGATCGTATTATATATGTTCCACTGCCAGATGCGAACACGCGAAGGGAGATACTGAAGATTCGATTTAAGAAGATGCCTATCGATCCAGAAGTAGACGTAGAAGAACTTGTTGAATCTACAGAAGGCTACTCTGGAGCAGAAGTAAGCGTGGTACAAAATTTGCTAACTCATGCATTAGGAAAGCATTGTAATGAAAGTGTTTTATCACCTTTGCTCTTTCAGCTAACGGCCGTCTGCCACGAAGCAGCTTTAAAAGCATTGGAAGAAGATATAACATGCCAGAAAATTAGCCAGTCTCATTTCACTCAAGCTTTGAATATAGTTAAACCCAGAATAACCAAAGAACAAATTGATTTTTATGAAAATTATAGTATTAGTCGAAAACAACCTTAATGTGGACTAATAAAGTAAAATGATTTTTATAAGAGACTTTCATTGACTTGAAATTAATTTGAGTTCATTTTAGCATAATCTAATAAAGCAATTTGCGTTCGGGGATAATTCTGGCAATTACAATATCCGAAATTTGGCAGCTCAAAATGTAGAATACCTTCAAATGCAATGGTTGTGCCATTGTGCTTGCAAATTTGTTGGTTGCGCATGAAATCTCAGCGAAACTTCTACCGAACGTGCACCTAGTTTATGTCTACGCCCTTTTTAATCCCAATTTTAAAACATTTTATTAGTCTATATCGTTCTAGAGTCCCGTATTGGCTCAGACATGAAACTTGTATGTCATGAACAGAAGGAATGATTGAACGTAAAACAAGTTCTAATTCCAAATGTGCAAGATCCAGGATGTAAACAATTATGCTATTTCGGGCAGTAGATCATTGCTAACCCTGTCCTTGTTTTAGGAACAGGAATTGGAATGAAATAACAATTATTTTGTCTATGCTGAAAACGCATATTGTTTTAGCTTGGAATGAAAAGCATGGTAAACATTTCAATGAGAGTCATTCTGGCACAATTAGTTGAAAGAGTGATGGCCACTTGATTCTGGGAATGAATTTATGCATTGTAGAAGTCATGCCAGTAGTCTACTTCATACTACGGCCGCCCTCGTACTCCATTGCTTGATGATATGGTTCATACGATGTACCGAGGACGTCACAAGTACGTTAGCGCTTCACTGGACTATATTGGCATATCAATATCAAAGATGAGGGTGGTTTCACTAGAAAATGAATATATGCACATAATCCAGCTTTGAGATTATTCTGCAAGTTCTAAAGTTTTGGAACTACATTGTTAAGACTTTTTCCAGGATTTTTCTTTGCTAAAATAACTAAAAAAAATCGAAAATGAGAGTCCTCAGCGTTTTTGTCGTGGTTTTATGTGGAAATGTGTTGTGCTTAAGTTCAGGTATGTTGACAATATAGAGTTTATTAATTTTTCTTTCATTACCCCAAGTTATATTTTTAATTTTTTTTAGTTTCAGCAAAAAAGAAGGATGAACGTCCCACCGTGAAGGCTAAGGAAGGGGAAACTATAACTTTGACTTGTGACAGAGGCTCCGTCACGGCAGAATCGTTGTACGCTGTGAAATGGTACAAAGATGAAAAGGAATTTTTCAGAAATTATCCCAAAGCGGAGAATCCTGTGAAAGTGTTTCCTATTGAGGGATTTAAACTTGAGGTTCGTCTTGATTGTCAGCTTCATGTCATTAAATTATGATCGAATACATCTATTAAAAACATTGCTGTTATGATGTAGGTTCCACTTCCTTCTCCTTGGCAAGTAACGTTGCAAAATGTGAGTGTGATTGCAACTGGAAAATACACGTGTATGGTTGTTGACTATCCAAGATACAGAACTATATACAAGTCTACATTAGTGGAAATTATCTGTAAGATACTTGCTTGATTTTTGTTTATATATGCTGACTTATCATATAGTATCCATAAGATGCAAATGATTTTTCCTTTGAATTTCTTTTGATTAGCAAAAAATGAAACACTCCACCAGTCTCATCCACCAGATTATCCAAGAAATCTCAGTAAGTAAAACCAATGCTGTCTGCAAACTTTTATGTAATTGCGAACAAATATTTTCACCCTTTCCATTTCAGGGAAAAGCGCTGCTGCCGTGTTTGAATCAAGCGTCTTCATCCTTGCTACCCTCCTCATAGCTTCTCTTAGTGCTGGCCGTCTGTAATCAATGTTATCATCGATTTTCAATGTAATTTTCGATTTGTTTCTTTTTGTAACTACTGCTATTAATCGCACAAGAAAGTCGTGTCATGCATCAATTAATGGAAGTCGCAGATAATTCTAAGTTTCATAAACTCTTTCAATAAATTCTCCTACAGCTATTTATATTGGTAAATTTCGATGTAGAAGTGTTAGTGTAGTAATTGGATAAAGCCTACTCGTTTCAATAATTAATATTGTGCATAATGTTGTGAAATGTTGATGTATACTTTTTTGTAATAAATTATTTTGGGTGAAAAAAGTAGTCATCTGAATTTCTAGAAAGGTACCTCGTTTCAAAAGCAACATCATAAAGGTATTGAATATAATTAACAGAACAGAGGAGGTCTGTAAAATTGATGAATCAAATCTTAAAAGCCTAATGAGTGAGCGATGAAGGTAAGGCATATCTATCTAGTTGACTACGATGATGAGTCAAATGAGAGAAGCATGAAACTGCAAACTACGCGTCATACTCTCATTCTCTGACTCAAAGCAAGATATCCTGATTTGGACTTGTTGAGTCTATCGATCAGGTTACATTGCAAAGCTTATAAAAACACTTTCCTTAGAAAAAGGATGTAATACCACAACTGCATGCATATACTAGTCGAAGCGTAATACTCGTCTTTTCATCTCATACATAATATCATCAAACATGTGCCCCACCAACATAGCATGTATGCATAGCCTTTACATTTACTGTATTGCACACGGTATTTTTAGTTTTCCCAAGCTAACCCTTTTCTTTTCGGTGTGGCGAGTGTTTCAGTTGGTATAAGCACAGCTGAATCCTCAAAATTTATTAAATCTGTTAACTGTATTTAATTTTAAATATCCCAATCTGTTATCTTCAATCAAAGACAATTTACTTCTTCAGTGGTGAACCTTTCATATTCGCTGTAAAACCTGGTGCACGTGTTTCGGCAGCAGCAAATATGCAGGTTGGTTTGGTAAAAAAGTATAATTTTCGTCTATATGAATGATATAATGAAATTTGAATGCTCAATCGAATTTAATTTTACAGAATCCAAATGAGGATACGGAGTGGAATGATGTCCTCCGAAGCAAGGGGATATTACCTCCAAAACCAAAAGAAGCAGAAATTACTGAAGATCAGATTGTGAAAATGCTAGATGCAACTGTTCAAGAGCGTACTGAAGGATCTCGTAAGCTCTAAGCTTTATATCCCTTGAAATTGCTACGTGCTGCTTGGGTCACTTTGATTTACGCATTAACATTTATTTCAGGTCGGAATTTGGAAGGCTTATCGCTTGACGAGCTAGACGAACTTGAAGACGAAGAAGAAGAAAGGATTTTGCAAGCAATGAAATCCAAACGTCTGCAAGAAATGAAGCAAGATATTGCTAAGAAGAAATTTGGCCAAGTATTAGAAATTTCTGCTCAGGATTATGTACAAGAAGTTAACAAGGCTGGAGAAGGTGTATGGGTCATTCTGCATCTTTACAAACAAGGGTAAGAGCAGGGGGAGTACAATTTCATGAGAATGTACTACGTAATGTATGTACGCATTTCTATTAAATGTACTAGAATCAACTTTGTCAAAGTCAATTTTTTTCTTTCTTCTGCTATAGAATACCATTATGCTCGTTACTTAATCAGCATTTGTCGCAGCTGGCAATGAAGTTTCCTGCTACCAAATTCATAAAAAGTGTATCTACCGTCTGTATTCCTAACTACCCTGACAAAAATGTTCCAACCATTTTTGTCTACTATGAGGGCGATATGAAAAAACAGTTTATCGGACCTATAGCTCTTAGGGGAATGAGCTTGACCTTGGAAGGTAACCAACCCACTGTTTGAAAACCTTACAGCGCAGCGATGAAAAGGGAGTTGTTAACTTATGCAATAATAATATATGATTATCAAATTTTAGAGTTTGAGTTTATCCTTGGAACAACTGGAGCAGTTCCAACTACAATAAAAAAGGATCCAAGGAAAAAAGTCAAGGATCAAATGATGTCTACCTTAGGCGTACGGAGTAAAGGCGATGATTCTTCAGATGATGACTCAGAATGAGTGCCTGAATGAATGCCTGTTTTTTATATTAATTACCGCACAGTCATTCAAGTACTTATTTGACAAATTGGCAGAGCTGTGTCACCCACCACGTGCCAGATTCGTTTTGCTTTATGTTTTGACTTTGAAATTTGAGATTGTATTAACGCTACAAAGCGCTTGTTTTTCCAAAGCGATTTCAAATTTTTTATTAAATTATAACGAATTTATATCTAAAATAAATCTTAAACTACCTACTTAACTAAAATGGGATTGTTACGCTTGTTGGTTTCACTTGCTTCTTTACTTGTCCATCAAATAGAAAGGTATGTGGATAATAATTACACGATCGTTAATTTGTAAAGTTCGTCAGCATGCATTAGATGACATAAGCATTCTACACCTCTAATATGATTTGCGTTTGCGAAGTTTGCGTAGCAGAAGACAATAGCGTAATCAAGCCAAGCCTATACCTATTAAAAGAACCGTTAACGACAACGACTGTAATCTTGTGGAAATAATGCATTCATAAAAAACTATCATTATTAGCCATTTCATTTTCTATCTGCAATTCGTCGCGTCGCATATCTGAGTCCAATACCAAGCTCAAATTTTGTAGCCCAACATGCCAACATATGCATACGTAGACCATTTAAAACCAAGGATTAAAATGAAGAGTTATAGCTCATTGATGACGCTTTCTTAAAATAATGGTCTGGGTTCACGAGTTACGATAAATTTGGGAGACATTCTGCTAACCGTAGGAAGTGGCATTTAATTAAATCGACAATGAGGCACACCAAGTTTTATCTCATTTGTGCAATCTATATTGCTCTAGCATCAGTGATAGTGATAGAAGGTTCCAAGAAAGGGACAAAGGCAAAAGGCCCTAGTGGGAGGTCCATGCCAGTAGCAGATGAGGAAGTAGTAAACTGTGCAAAAGAAACATACAAACAACATTCGGAAGAGTTTCTGATGAAAATGGGGCTTTGTAGAAAGAATATTTCTGTGGTTTGTGCAACAAAGCCTACTCATCCCTGCTTAAAAAATCGGACCTTATTTAAAGCAACTGCCATTACAAAGGGCTACACTGGACAATGTAAGGTCATACGTGATTGCATAAAATTTACTGAGATTAAAATGCCTGCACAAAATCAATTTTTCTCCTTTTCTAGGCTTAATAGAAGCTGAATTATCAAAAAAGAGGACACTACGATTTTATATTGAAGCCAAACGAGTACGCAACCCAAATGAGGATGGCTCAAGAAGCTTAGGTGGAGGAGATAAAAAAGAGGAACATCAAAGAGGCAAATGTTTACTGAAATACGTATGTCATGAAAGGGTTGTTCGTGTAAGTTCTTTTAACTTTCTCTTCCAATATATTTCCTTTTAATTTCAAATCAATACACACATTAATTACTTTTTCCTATAAAACTAACTACAGAGCATAAATATGGATTGTGGAACTGTATTAGTAAATGAGAAAGGAAAGCTAAGTAATTTCACGAGACGTCGACAGTACTGGGCTGCTCCTCCAAAATACAAGGACTTGGTGTACTTTTCGTATGCAAACATACATTTATTGCAATTAAATGCCAAAGCTTAAACAACAATCTAGGTGTATTGAAATGTAAATGATTAATGACTACGTTTATGACAATATACAAATAGAACTGCAATAAAATTGGCTTCCAACAAACTTGTCCTGGATGTAGGAACAACGAAACTTTTCATACCAGGCATCGAGCAGAATGTTAAGGAAGTAGAGGAAGATGAGGAGGAAGAAGAAGCACAAGAGTACACCCCTATCAAGACAATCAGAAATCGAAATAAGGAAGTGAAAAAGAAATTAGCTATTAAGGATTCAGATTCTGAAGAAGGATAGACTATAGAATATAATTAATGGTGAAAGCCTCTATTGTGATGAAGTCTAATCTAAAATAATGATGCAGTAAAAATTGTCCAACGCGCATAAAATACATAACAAACTCATTTAGCTCATTGTATTGAAAGCTATCAGAGTATCTACTTATACATTATCAAGGCCATTTCATAAAGCGTAGCATGCAGCAGCAGCAATGCTATAGCTAGCGTATTGGCATTGTCTGCCGGAAACGGAAACTGGATAAGAATGTCTTAGTTCCAGTGACAGAGATAACAATTTTAGGATACAAGGAAGGCATGCATGCATGCATCATGACTCATGAAAATCTTGACATAATATATCCAATTGTGTGCGATGCAAAAAATGTATAAATGCATACATTTGAAGGATCACTATAAACTTTCTAGCTTCTATTCATCCAGTAGATCATTCATTGGACAAACTTGTGATAAAAGCATGGGGAAAACATTCATTTTTCTAACGGTTTTGATACTTTCTACATTTTTTGTAGAACAACGAGTATCATGTGCTCCAACAAGAGAAAAATGTCCTGACGTTCGATCCATGAAAGATTTTAACATATTTAATGTAAGTAATTTATGTAAAGTAAGGTCAAGTAATATACATGTCATAAATGTTTTCAAATAATAATGAAAATATTGTTTTTTAAATCAGATACTGGGATCATGGTATGTCGTGCAGTATTATTCCAGCTCAGAAGAAGCTCTCACTTATCACTGCATGAGAGCAGAGTTTGGACTTTCAAGTGGATACATGGATATGATTATGAAACTCACTTACATGTAATTAACAAGTTTTACAAACCTAATTTACTCGATTATATAAATTATTCAGAAAGTTATGTGCACGAGTTCAAAATTATAGATATGCTGATGACCCAAAAGAAGAAGCACAGACGGGAAATATGACATGGCAAATACCGGATCCTAGAAGACCTGAACATTGGAGGCACACGGAAAATCCATGTACGTAATTTTTAAATCATGATGTAACTGAGTAAACTACATTTAAAGACGAATTAATGTTTGGTGATGGTGACACTTTCCATAATTATGCAGATAAGGGCGTGTACAATACCGACGTGATTGACACAGACTATACGTCTTGGTTAATTTTGCTCCATTGCTCTGACCCTGAATCAGAGAAAAAATTTCTCTCCACTTTCGTTTTGAGCAGAACTGCATACATTGATAAATTAACAACAGACTACTTAAGAGAGAAAATTGGACATTACAATGTGCCCATGGAATACTTGTTTGGAGTTAATCAAACATTTTGCTTTGGAGAAAGTGGCTACTTGGAGCATGACGAACACAATGGTTCACCTAACGCTACTACTACGACTGTCCTTAATTTTCAACCTGCAGATACAACGAAGCTGGAAGAAGAAGCAGAAAATGATGAATATTTTGGTATAAATGAAGACACTAATGATGGCAACACTGACAGCAATGACTAATATATAGTATGAAACAAATTTAGATTGGTAGTGCAAGGCAAAATATGTACTACAATAATTTAAATATTATGAATGACGAAAATTATCTTTATTCTGTCCCTTATCCTTCTCAGATTCGCAAGAGAGAAACGATTCTCTTTGAAATTTTCTCAACTCCACATAATATGTGTATGTGCTAGAAAATAATGATGTAGGATATTTACGTTAGGTACGATGAATAAATTTCTTTGTAAAACTACGTCTCGAACGAAATGATCTAAAACTAGTAATTAACTTGTCTGAGCATCAGCATTACTTTTGGTACTCTCAGTATTTGAATGTGTTGCTAAAGTGGTATCATTTCTATCCTTTTCTTTGTCGCCACTTGATGATGAAGGTTTACTGGCTCCTGCTCCTCGTAGACTACCAGGTCGATATATCTGAATTTCGGGTCGACCTTTTCTCGTTTTTCTTTCCTTTTCGGTTTCACTTTTCCTTTCCTGATTTGTACCAGCATCCCCAGCACCCTTTTCAGATATGTCATCCTTGCCTTTATTAACAATCACAGCAGAGGGTTTACTACTTCCATCTTCAGATTTGGAGCTTTTCCTAACCACTCTAATTATCTTTTTTGGTCTTGATTCAGATGATTCTTGGTGACTCGGGCCATCTGCTGTAGCACTTCCATTTCCGGCACCATCCTCTTTAACAACTTTCTTTACTTTTATGACTTTTTTCACAATCTTCTTTTTCAGTGGACCATTGTCACCCGTTTTTTCATTCCTGTTTCTTTCTGAATGATCCTTCTTTCTGTCGTCAGTACTTGCTTGCAAACTACTAGCTTTATCTGAAACATTTTCTTTGACAGGAAAAGGTTTACCAAATATGGGCTTTTGTTTTTCTTCAGTCTTCATTGAACTGGTTTGATTATCATTCATGGCCTTTCCTTTCTCAACTGGTAACTTATCCGAGAGAGCGTCTGACGTAGCAGAGTTTAACTGTTCTTGGGATTTCTTGCGGTCATCATCCTTTCGAGTTTTTCCACTCTGCAAGGAGATTTATTTAATTATTCAGTCAAACACTAATAATTCCAGGGGTATATAACAAAAATTATAAAAGCATACCTTTCTTGGCCCACTGTTTTCAGACCATCTTGTTACATTTCCAGCTTTAGAATAAGTAACATTCACAGGCTGTTGCTTTTGCTTGGAATCCTTGTCATCTTTATCCTGTCCTGCAGATCTCTCCGGATCCCTCGGCTTATCTCCCTTGTTTCTCTGATCAGTTTTATCGGCATCTTTAGGATCTCGTTTCTGGCCCTCTGAAGCCTTCTCTCGTTCTTTCCGCAGTCTCTTTTCTCTCTCACGTTCTCTTTGCCTTTCTCTGTCACGTTCCTTTCTTCTTTCTTTTTCCTTTTCACGCCTTTCTCTCTGCTTCTCCTTCGAATAGACAAAATGAATATGATTTGAGTACGTAATAACCACGCAAATGTTATAGCAGCTTCAATAACAAATTAAAAATGCTTACCCTTTCTCGATCCTTAGCCTCACGTCTAGCAACCTCTTTTTCCTTCCGTTTTGTTTCACGTTCCTTCCTTGCAGCTTCTTTTTTCTCTCCTCGTTGCCGTAAAAATTGTAAAAGCGGAGTCATATCTGGTTCTGAAAGAAAAAGTATTACGATCTGGGGTTAACAATATTATTCCATTGTTGAATACTAATACTGTAAGCTGTAATCGTGTAGACAGTTACCTTCAATTTTTTTGTTCAATATTTCTTCTAGCATCACCTCTGGTGTTGGAGTTGTGTCTGGACGAATCATGGAAAAAGCCCAAGGATTTTCCTCATAAGTTGTCAAGAATTCTTTGTACACATCTGATTCTTCTAATGTTCCCGTCGTCGGTTCGCTAGGTTCAGGTGGGTCCTTTGCTATGTCTTGGAAAAATGAAAAATCTACGCAGGCAATATATGAATTGCCACGTTCATCAAAAAACTTCATTTTGTTGTATTTTTCCTTGAACCAGAAAGCTTCCTGCTCCGTTTCAAAATTGATATAAATGGCACTCCGCTTTCCGATCCCTAAAATTTTAGCAAATTATGAATATGTGCATTCGATACAAAACATCAATATTGTTACATGGTTTAAAAGTATAGTCTCACTTGAAGGCAAATCTTCATTAGGTGGAACTAGTCGAATATAGTCGTATGCGGGTACTTCAGAAAGCTCTTGAAGATATCCTTCAATAGTAATGGTCGGAGGAAGTCTTCTTACTATCACCTATTTGATATTTATTACTTGCAGTTACATAACATTATCCAATTGCCTAGCATAGTCTACCTCCAATTCATATTTTACAGCTTGTAAACTCTCAGTAATTGTTCTACCTTTGTTATAGGCGGATCCAATCGTCTATTATTAGCATCACTTCCTCTTTCATCCAATCCTAACTGCTGAAGTTCCTCCAGGGTCATTTGCTCCAAACATCGGACATCAATCCATTTCTCTCCTGAGCCCTCGCCTTCTCCCTCCCCACCCGATTCATCATATTCGTCACTCTCGTCGTCCTCCTCATCCTCTTCCTCCACATTTCTTAAATCGCCAGGTTCCACGTCATCATTTTCTTCCACGTCAGCAGCAGGGACCTCTATATCTAATTCAAGTCCGTCCATTCGTCCTTCTTCCCCAGTGCACACATATGACAAAAAACTTCAAACGTCCAAGTATTTTCTTAACAGGGAGAGATAAGTTTTACTACCCTACGAAAAATAACAATAAAATCATTTAGTTAATTCAAAATTCTCTACGACACAATTATTTACAATCAATGTGACTGAAGTCTATAAATACAAACTCCTTTGTTGCTAAAAGTTTACCATTTACCAAAATGAAAACCACCAGCTGCTGTTACAAAACCCCAGTTGTTTCCTATCGCATCGCATATAGTTAATGCATAATAATGTAAAGTTGACCACGACTTCAGGTAAGTTGTAGCTCTGACTTCCTTTTACAACGAACTCGAACACAAAAATCCTCTGCCGTTTTTTAGAACCGTGTCGTATTTAGGTCACGCTAAACTGAATTAGATGGTGACATGGAAAAATCCTAATTTCTACCGGAAACAATACAAACTCATCAATGAATTGCTTCGCACTTTTACAACAAACAAAAACATTACACATGCTGCTGTTTACGTAATGGAAAGTAGTGGTGCACTGCTTGCTACCTACACATCATTCAATCATTCATCGTTATCGTCACGAATGAAAAGAAAACTTTTATCAACATTCATTAGATACATAAATACAACACAGCCGCTTTTGTATCGAAATATCTCAAGAGTACCCAAAGGTTCTTTAGAAGAAGTTAAGAGTCTTTCGGATACTTTTGTTGTTCTCAAGATACCCCAAATACGTAGCCAATACAGACGATATACCCTTTTATCCTATTCAATATCCTTTTACACATTAAATTGGAGGCTTACTAAATACATACTTACATACATAAAAGGAATATAAAGGAACATCTCCTTCGTTCTTTTGCTTTCGGCAGTTTTGACTTGATTGACTCATCCCCGTACCTCTCTTCACTCTTTCACTGTCTTTTATATATGCTCTACATTGGATTGGATTGAAGTTGTCAAAGTTCTCATTGTCTGTTTTAAATTTAAAATATCGTTGCAAACTAATTTCCATCATATTTAACGGAGGTAAGTGCATTTAGATCCCTTGAGACATTTTTGTTGTGTACGGCGTATGATGAATGAAATTGAGGTTGATTGTTGACCTTGATTTTAATCAATTTTAGGTATCAACCTGCAGGCGGTACACCCACATCCAACATCCAATATCATTCTTCTTAACTTTGTGGCGTAGGCGTTTATAGTGTGAGAGAGTGGAGTTGATTGTGTCGTTCGTGTGGACTCATCCATTTTCTTGGGGACTTTAATTTAATTGAAATTGAAGTATTAAATTGTAGAGCAAGTGCTTAAAAAGCAGAGTGGAATCATGGCGAATATTGAAAACCATATTAAGCAAGCCGTGGCTAACGCCGCGAAAGAAATAGAGAAGCAGTTAGATGACGAAATTGAGCGTCTTCAGAATCCTGATGAGCTGGAGAAACTGAAGGAAGAGAGAATGAAGAAATTGAGACAACTTGCAGCTCAAAAGACAGAGTGGAGGAAGGCAGGTCATGGAGAGTATGAAGAAATCCCTGATGAAAAAACCTTCTTTGAAGTCAGCAAGAAGTCGGCTAGAGTAGTAGCTCACTTTTCTCGTGAAGCTACGGAAAGATGTAAAATTGTGGATAAGCATTTGAAAATCATTGCACAAAATCATTTGGAAACTCGCTTTGTGAAGTTGAACGCAGAAAAGTCACCTTTCCTCACGGATCGCTTGAAAATTAAGGTTTTGCCAACCATCTTGATTCTCAAAGATGCGACGGTTGTCGATAGGATCATTGGGTTTAGTGATCTTGGGGGTGTGGATGACTTCAGGACGGAAATGCTGGAATGGCGCTTGGCAAGATGTGATGGGGTTTTCTATCAAGGGGATAAGGATCAGCCTCCAGAATTCAAGCAGAAGAAGCGACTAAATATGCGTACCATTCGAGGAAAAGCTGATTTTGATTCTGATGAGTCAGACGATGAATAGTTAGTAGGGGAAACTTGGGACTACAAAATAATTATTTCCGCAATATTAATTTTCCGTAATAGATGAATCAGAAAGTTTTCTATTAATGAGGATGAATGATGCACTATCAATTATCAAAAAAAGAAGTGGTGATATTGAAGCCTTGTCAGAGTTTTTATGTTCGCATTACTGTTTCTCATAATCGCTACTCTAAAAATACATGAATTTTGTAATCTCTTGAATATGCACCATTAGATTGCTAATAAACACTTTTTTATGTCAAATGTTAACAGACAAAGTTTTTTTTTAAATTTTCTTAGCCTGATACACACGGAGATAATAAAGACCATTAAATTACTCATACAAACAAATACTCGTGGCTTTAATACGCAGCTTTAAATAGGATATAAATCATGCTTGTTGTGTGTGTATTTACATAATTTCTTTCAAACTACTCATCATCACTGTTTACCAGCTTTTACTACAAGACAAGAACATGTTTTCCAGCATATTTTACATTGCAGCCGCAGCAAGGCTGAGGATCGTAGATACAGCCAATACGGCATAACCAGAAGTGTACAGCTCTTTAAGTCCGAAGCCTTTTCCTAAATCCCAGGCAAGATGACGAATACCATTGGCTAAATGGTAAATAAAGGGCCAAGCGAGAAGTAATTTTGCAGTGAAAATTAGAGCTGTTCCAGATGGTGATCCACTGAGCATGCTGTAGTAATGAGGGAAACTTTGTGGAAGTGCTAACATGCCTGCAACAAAACAAAATTCATTAGCTTCCGTTTCCTTTCACTAAAAATTCCTTATTCTTTGACTGCTAGAAATTAGGTTAAATCTGATTCATACCAATTGCGAATCCTGACATCAAACCAGACAACGCCAAGCCAGTTCCACGATGAGTGACTGAGAGAACAGAGGTAATTTGCAATTTGTAGATGGTCAGATGAGGTGACATTGGACGATTTAGACGTTTGTTTTTATCCCAAAACCCTTCCTCTGGATCCAAGGGCTGGACTGACTTCAGGCACGATGATGTTGTGAGCCTTAAATTAAGCAAATTTTAAAACTTCAATTAATTAATTATACAAAAAATAATATTGATAACCCCAAAAGAAAAGCATTTACCATTTTCCTGGCGTAAGTCTAAGGTGCTGAAATGAGAGCCCTTTTCCAAGGCGCAGTCCCTGGCGTGAACACAACCTGTTATAATTTAGAAAAGTAAATCATATTAGTATACAAATATCGGCAGTACAACATACAAGTATAGCCTATTGATAGTGATTTAGTAATATTGCGCAATACACTTTTGACTTTAACTTTATCAAAAGGTGAAAGGTAAAAAAATACTTACGTTCCAATGAGGCTCATCTTGCTCCAAAATCGAAACTATGACCCTACCTTATATAAGTTTATTTATCCAAATGTTCCTTACAAAACTATCGTAATACAAGTTAGACAAGTTTTATGGGTGATTTGAACAGTAAAAGTTGTTGCTCGAATGTGTAAAATATTGTAGTAAAAGTAAGGAATAAATATTATGCAACTTTCACAAGAGCCACACACAAGGAATATAAAAAATCAGGTGCAGATTCCACCGCACTTTCCAAACCCAGCTGTTAATACCTTGTTGTTGTGTTGTGTCGGTAGCCGGAACGAAGAAGCTTTCTTTCATTTGAGTGAGTATATGATTGATGCTAGGCTAAGTATTTTCATTTTTTCATGCGTTCAGTTCAATTCACTATTCACCTTATACTTTGTCCATTCATATTTCATTGAATTTTGTTTTTCACTTTTGTCACTTGTGGAGTGAAAAGAAAAATGCATCTTTTCTCCACCATTAAAAGCATTTTCATTTAATGATCCACTATTGCTCACACAATTTTTACTAACATTCATTCCCATTTAAAATCAATTGGAGTTGACAATTTACCGTCCGTCTTTGACTTGAAATCCTGAGCCATTTTAAATGTAGCTTTTATAAGTAAGTCATAAGTACAAAGGGTTTCAGAGCTGCATTGAGTTAATAAGCCACGGCGAAAAAGGACGCTTATATTTTTAACGCTGGTTAAGCTGTATATAATCGTCAATCGTAATCAGTAATCACTTCCGCTCATCACGCATGGATTTTATTAGATAACGGTAAATCAGAATATCTCATATACGTTGCGTAAGTACATCCCATTGATAACTTTGAACATCACGATATCCTCCGAGTGAAAAGATGTCACCTCCAAACGGGTTATCCCGGCTTATCAAGTCTGCGGCAAGTGTTCGAGGGTAAGATCCAAAGTTGTTTCCTGCCTTGGTTACATTTTGAATGAGATAATGTAGCCATATCTGCCGATGCCTTTTGTAATAATTTTTGATTTATCCTTTAAACATAGGTCACTAACGGATTTTACAAATAATTTAAGAAATCATACGAAGACAAAAGTTGCCCAAGATGGGCAGCTAAATAGCCAAAATTTTAGAGTGGCAGGATGGATAAATTCTTGTTGGACACAATTCGGCCATTTGGGGAAAGTACCCAAGTCAAAATTTTCAGCGTTCCTATTAAGAAATTCTCCAGACCAATTTTCCTCTCCCTGGAGTACTCACTTAGTTCGAAGTCTAAGAAGAAGAGCAGCAGAGCAACCTCATGGTAGTAGATTTAAAACTAACGAGTCTAGAACTCCAGATCAAGTTCCAGATTTACCTCCCGTTCCCAAACGATTTACGGGAATGGATCGCATTAACTTAATTTTCAAGCCTTTCGCATTCACAGCACTGGTAAGTAATCATCCACGATCTACTCTTGTTTTGGCTTGGCTAATTTTAAATTTAATTAGTTACTATTAAATAATATATATGTATATAGGTAGGAACTTCTAGTATCGTAGCTTGTACAATCTGGCAATATGAAGAATATCGAAGGCAGGTTTCGACAGGTAGATTTTCCTTGTCCAATCTTAGCATCCCCGGATTTGGAGGAGGTGATCAAGAATCACAGCGTCGGGTAAGCTATTTTATAGTTCAATACTAAATGTTACACGCAGACACAAAATCCATGTGGTCAAGATTTAACTCCTTGTCATGATTTACATCTTGTTCTTATTAGCGGAGTTCGGTTGGGATAAAACTTCAATCATGGTGGAGTTCCCTAACACCAGGAGAGAAGGTATTTTGGCCAATTTGTGCCATAAACGGTGCAGTTTGTTTAGCATGGAGAGTTCCGGCCTTTACGAGTACAATGATCAATTACTTCAGTTGTACACCTATGGGAAGTAAGTATGTGTGTATAAAACGATATCACTTTAGTTTATGGCGATGGAAATTTCTGTAATGTGCTCGTTTTAATTTTTTTTTTTATCTCAGGAGCTGTTTGTTGGCCAATGCTTCTTTCTACCTTCAGCCATTACTCTTTCTTCCATTTATGTGCCAATATGTTTGTTCTTCATTCGTTCCTTCCAGGTATGTATAACTCGTTCTTTTTAAATGTGAAACTTTGTATAAAAATGGATGGTTGTTTTATGGATCTTTTATATTTAACTATCTAGCGGCGGCACAGATAATGGGTAAAGAACAGTTTGTGGCATTGTATCTAACATCTGGAACAGTAGCATCTTTAGGTTCACATCTTCACAAAATCTTTGTTGGAAGCAATGTGCCGTCACTGGGAGCTGTAAGTTTGTTTCATTAATTATTAATGACGTGTTTTCAATCGTGTATTAGTATCACAAAAATTTTCTTTTCAATCATTCACAGTCCGGCGCAATAATGGGAATTTTAGGTTTAGTTTGTACTAGAATGCCCGACATTCAATTAGGAATAATATTTCTACCAGGTGTTCAATTTACTGCAGATACGGTAGGTCAATACTTAAAACATCAGACTTTTACTTTGAATTATCCAATCCAGCCAAGAAGACTAATATTATACTTACTTCCCATTCTTGTAGGCATTGAAGTGCATTCTAGCTGTTGACGTAGCCGGTTTAGTATCAGGATGGAAGTTTATGGATCATGCAGCCCATCTAGCAGGGTGTTTGTTTGGAATGTAAGATATAATTAATGCAATAATATCATATTTATATAATTTTATGATTTACAAATAATATGCTGCTACAATTTGGTTGTTGATTTATTCCTGTAGAGGCTTTAGTCATTGGGGAAAAGATACCTTTTGGGCGTTTAGAGATTTTATAATGACAAAATGGCATAGATTGAGAACTTCAGGAGCATCATCTTAAAGTCTGACACGATATTATATACTTTTAAATTCGCTGCCAAAAAAATCATTACACCAAAACTTAAAAAAAGAAATAAAATTTTAGTCTGTTGGTCCCAATCATTAAATGACAAGTGTTTGCAAAACTGTTCATTGTAAGTATTATTAACATGAGTTTTACTTGTGCAAGTTAAATAAGGAACATATAGTATGGAGGTATTTCAATGCATTATCACTATGCAAATATACTTTTATTACATTTAGACATAATTACTGTTTTTTGAAAACATATCGCTTGACTATGACACAATGGGTTCTACTGTAATGTATTGGATGTTAAACACATCAGCCCAAAATGAAAGAAGAAATGACTTATAAATAATTATTGTGTAACCTAAACTTTATAATGTGACACGTAACAAAATGAATATTTCATCCTTCGAGATCACTACTAATGATGTTTAAGTACAATCAGAATTAGTTATGGTTAGTCCACCTGAGTTGTCGAAAATTTGCGTGGTGGCGGAAAACATGTAGTGGGTAGATGGACTTAACTAAAAAACCAAGTAACCAAGCTCAAAAAATTCATCCTTCCTTAGATGGGTCAGTCCAGTGGAAGTATATTATATGTATGTTACATTACAGGATAGATTTTTCCTTCATGATTTTATCAAAGCCATTAGGTGGTGGGTGAAGGAATGAGTCAAAGATTACGTCCAGAACAGCACCTTCGTCAACTACACAAATTGATAACCAAATTGTGATAAAGAATCCTAATTTAATTCAAAGTTAAAAGATCTTGAAACACGAAAATGACTACATACCATAAACAGCAGGAAACACGGTTCCACGAACATTAGTGAATGAAATGTTGCCCTTTTTTCCATTAATGAAAAAGTTTAGTTCAATATGGTCGTAGCTAACTCCCTGAAAAAGTACAATAAACAGTGAAGCAAGGTTAGTTTATTTCAAAAAGTTGTGTTGCAGGAAATATGAAAGCATACGGTGAAAATAATTATCATTAAATAACTTACTACAACGTCACCTTCCTCAGGAATAGGATCAAGTTTGCCAATACTCAGTGCGTTAAAATAAAGTTCACCAGTATGTCTAAGCATCCAAGAATGTTGGTCAGATCCCACAGGTCCTACATCTAATGGACTATTTCTAGTTCCAACTCCCACCGCCCATTTCCCCTCCTGCTGAATTTTGACTTCAAAATAACTTTTGGTCTGAACAAGAGGAGCCGACCCTAAAGCTCCTCCTGTGCCGCATAGCCGAAGGCCGTTCTTAATGATTACCACTTCACTTCCTACATATCCTGAGTCAATAATTATATCCTGTCTTCGTTTAGCTGAGTCTGATGATGAGCTTGTACCTGGATTATTATCACCACTGTTCACAGAAACAGTTTCTGTGCCACCAAAACCAAGAACTGTATCAAACAGTAGCTGCGCTGACTTGGAACAACACCACATCTTGCAAGATTGTCTACTTTATTCACTACTTAATTATTGTAAATTAAAAACTACAATGAACTGAGAAGAAACACCTTTACAGTATTATTATTTCTCGTTAGCTGTCTTGTTTAAAGATACTTTGTTTCATCTAGTTCAGCAAATCCGAAACGATATCTTCCTCGCATGTGGTAAGGAAGTGGGATTACTGCAGGGCATGGAATTTGTCCAGGAATTTCACAAATGCAATGACGCTTGCAACCGTAACCGAAATATGCAGGGTTTTCTGACACCTCTGACTTTTTTTGCTCGTCTTGAAGTTCTGCAACAAACAAATAGAATAAGACAAGTCATCATACACAGGCTTATAATTATAGATAACCTGAAAGAATAGAAACTTAACATTTATATAAAAAATTTACCTTTTTCGGTCTTGCACAAAGTGTTCACAACACGATTATAAATTTCGTCTTTCGACTGCCTATCAACATCCATCAACAACTCTCGACCACTTGAGAAAAATATACGAATGAATGGAGTCGGTGTCAAGCCTGTGTAAGTGATAACCTGTACGTTAGGATTTTTATACTGGAGTTGCGCCAAATGCCAATGCGCAAAGTCTTGAGCTCCTTTATGAGAAGGAATCCTCCTCTTGTACTGAACAAGAAATATCTGAATGAATGGTTTCAAAACGAGTCTCTGATTATTCAAATGCTGCACCGTTCTTCTTATAGGATGAACCCCTTTCAAAAAATTCATCGTGGCACTCTGTCTTGTCTTGTGTTTTTAAAACAGTCGAAGGTTTATAGAAGCAAAGACGAAAAAGAGGAAGCAAGTTTTTGTTTATGTCGTGTCTTCAGACCAATTATATTCACATTCACGATTCAACTACTAGAAAAGATAAAGGAAGAAGTTAAGGGTCCCCCAAAGAATTTGTTCATTCAATCATTCATCATTTTTACTTGGTTTCATGCAACCAAAAATATATAGTTTATTACCTGTTTAACACGCCTTCCAAATTGAAGAAAACAACTTTTACGCTCTTCGTTTCGTAGTTGCTCAATCAAAAGAAAACGATAAATAAATAAAAACCGAAAAAAACAAAAGATTACTGACACTGATCACCTTTACGAATCCATAATATTCTCTCCCCTGAATAATTTACTGAATCATAATAAAAAGTTAGATCCAGCACCCGGAACACCCAACTAACTAAAGCTGAAAGCTACGCAGCAGCTGCTCCAGGTAAAAGTAGAAGAAATGAAATGAATGAAAATGGGAAAAATGTCGTGGGCGTCTTAGGGGAAAGCTTATTGATAAATCAAAAACCAGGTAAAATGCACTGTAGGATCTCGTAGCTCTCTTTCTATATCCACACAAATGCGTACACACTTTCTCCATGGAATAAATCCTTGCAAAGGTTTTTATACAGATGGGATGAAATTCGGACGGCTGCGCCGCTTCGTCGGGGTAAAAGCGAGAACTTTGTGAAGAACGGTGAAAATTGAGCTTCTATTTCAGAGACATTTGGTGCATTTCACATTTTATTGCTTTCCAATTTTTATGAGTTTTGTAATTGGAAAATGAAAATTGAGCCAATTTATTACGTTTTTAGCATGTTTTTAAAAACTTTTTTTTTTCTATTTATATTTATTTATCAGGTCATTTAGTTGCAGATCATATTTAACAATAGCATAAAATCATGTATTAAAATTTCAATTATTTAAAACATAAAATTATTAATAATTATATTCTAAAATGTAGCATAATAAACAAGTTTTATATTTTGGAAAAGACAACTTTTAAATAACTTAACAGGAACAAAAAGCATTTTTTAGCATAATTATATTCAATATTCGATATATTTAATTTTAGGTAGTAGTAGTGTCGCCGTTTTTTGTATTCCTTTTTCTTCTTAGGAAATGCTGGCAGTTGGCACATGCTCGTCAAAAAGGTTTTTAAATTTAATGTATCAATCATGTTCAACGATCAACATAACTATAAAAAACAAGGCTTCAGTTGGTGAGTTTTGGTTGGGTGTCAACAATAATAATAATAGCTATAATATTGAATATAATCATTATTATGATGAACGGTTGGTGTGTGTGTGTGTGTGCGTTGTTGCATATTTTAGTTGGTAGTTAATAATGCTGGTGCAATATTGCAAAAATTTAAAATATATATAATCATGATCATAATCATATTCTTAACTGTAATATATAACATTAAACATTGCTACAATTAATTGACAATTATTATTGCAAATACTTAAAAAGTTTATACAGAAACGTCAACAAAATTTTGGATACTTAATCATAATCATGAAAATGAAAACAATAGTAAAACCCGCTTATAAATCATTGTATATATAGTAGTTTAGTTGTTTCTTGCAGTCTGCTAATACATAATGGTTGGCTGATGACAATATACATACATATACGTACATACATAATATGACATGACATGACATAAACTATAATCTCTTACTCGTCACATAACATTAGAAAAGACTCATTTAACATGATAGTGAAACCATTATTAACTAATTTTTATAGCTAATTTTTATTTTAGCCGTACACAAACTTGGAATCCGTGTTAAACATCACATCACAATCAATCACTAAATGTAAGTTTTAGACAGAAAAAGCGTTATTAATTATTACGTATATAGAAAATCCCTGTGCCATTATTACTTTAATATTATTCATTATATTATACTGTTCGATAAAAATGTAATCTCAATATTGTTTGTTTCTTTCTTCATTGAATGATTGGATGACTACAAAAGTTTATAGTTTAGTTTGTAATACAATACAAAGCGCTAATTAACTTATAAATTATGTAAAAACATGACTCTATTAACTAGTTCAGTTGGGCGTTGGGCTCGTTTCAAATTGGTATTGCAGTCAGAAGCATCATTAAGGATATCATGTATACATACATATATATTACGGATTCTACAATAATGTATCCTTAATTGGAAAAAAGGAAACCTCTGGAGTTATTCGTGTGATATTAATAAAGCACGTAAAAAGCTTGTGTCATTTTTTGAGTGCTCACACACGAGTAGTCGTTCTGCTTGTAAATTAATCTTCTTCTTTTTTGTAAAACTTAAACACGATCATACCTCAATTCAATAGCCTATCTACTATATAAATTGCATAATATAAATCACAACGGTATAACAACATTTTGTGATGGTATAATGGTGGTAGGCGAACACGGAAACAACTTTTTTATGCGATTGGAGACCATGCAAGAATATACAATAGTAGCAGCAATGGTAGTATAGCAGTACGTACGTTAACCAACACGTACTGGAACTGGACACGCAACAAGTGGAAAGATATGAACCGAATCACATCACCCTTTTCACTGCTTAACCATAATATATCCTGCTCCATTCCTGAGGGGAATTTTGTGCTTTTAGGTAATAAGTAAAAATTATTCAAAAATTTGTGCACTGACATTGACTGACTGATTGTTACGCAGCATTAATAACTGTACTTCAATAGACCTTGGTTTATAAGTAAAAGTAGCTCTAAAACATTCACATTCAAACCGAGACCACATATTATTTGGAAATTTTTACCTTAAGTTAAGTATAAAACTTATCTGTTTCCACTCACAAACTCTCCCAATCATCATTATACCCCGACTTTTACACTTACTTGCACACATGCATAGTAATATATAACTGGTTTTGAACACACAGACCAAAAAACGGCTGTAGGTGTTGTAGAAAGCAACATAACAATGCATTGTGTGCTATAATTGTGTATAATAATAATTTTATATAAAACCTGTAACAATATGGTTTTCTTTTTACTGTTTGTAGCATCGGTAGGTTTGTTAAGCATTTATAGTTTACCATTCATGAATAATATGTGATTCGAATTTAAACATAATACCCCATAAAACATACATGTGTGTGTTCTGTTCTTATACAGTCATCGTCCATTGAAAAGATTAAAATAATTATTTTTTCTTTTTGTAAATAATACAGATTAACCTTAAGTAGTTATTCTCAAATGCACAGCCTGGTAGTTTTTGTTTTCGTATCTTCTATAATAGTAGTGTGTATGAATCAAATTTACATTTTCCGTTTCAAAGTATAGTGTAGTAGCTACTACTATCATGTATAAAGTATGCAAAATTGCAGGTATTACAATGACAGCAGTATTAATGATGGGGTTTTACAAATTACATAACATCATTAAACTTTTCTTTTTAGTTATAGTATTTTATGTTATTCTATATGTTATGCTTAAGCAATATAGTGTTGCTATTATATTCATTCATTATCATTTAGCTCCTCTCATTCTGTTTCTCCTTTCAGTCGTAATCTTGCAAAATCTTCAAAAATAATATCATCATCTCTGTGAAAACATACAAAAAAAAAGATATATATATGTTACATTATTAGAACGCGAAACATTTTATCATAGTTTAATATTTTATCCTTAAAGTATAAAATCGCATCCAAAAAAAACTTACGTATCCAACTGAATCAGATTCTCAGTAGGAACGTCTCCACCATCCAGGTGGTTTTGCGACGGAGACTTTGGCAATGGAGGGAGTTCTTCCTCTTCTGGTTTAGGATGCATGAGCACAAACGGGAGTTCTGCTGATAAATCTCTGCAATTTCACACAAGAACTAAGTCAACAAACTGAATTTTATTGGGAAATTTTAGAAATGTATCAACTTAGAAGTATGAAAGTTGTATAAGCTAGAGTTGTAAAGATGAAATTCTATTTACAGTACACTATATGGTAGAAGATTTGTAGTTTCCAAATTCGAGTTTCTATAGTTGTGCAGGCTTCTAATTAAAGTGTCCTTCCCAAGTGTTGGAGACACATATCATACATAAAAGCTGTGTATGCGCTGTCACGAAGTACATAAAAAATAACGTGACTGTACGGAAACAGTGGGTTAGAGTTGTTTTAGTCCCTAGTGTTCTGTAGGACGACGCACGTCTTCCATGCTTAACCTTTCGTGACAGTACGCAACATTTCCATTTTCTCTCCTCATTTTCAGGATTATGTAGCTTTTAGCGTTTTACATAAGTTACTACTTTGGAACTCTGTGGCTGTCGGACTATGTATCACTACGGAAAGATTCATTGGCCGTGTTTTCTTTACTTTTCTAACCTTTCTTCCAAACAGTAGGTGTACATTTATCTCCCACTCCTCCATATGCATCACCTAGACTAGCTCTTTTGTGCCAGCTCATCCTGTGTGCTTTCTTTTTCTTTGCATCATCTAGTTTTAAGACTTCATTCGTTCGTAAATTATGCATGCATTTTGACTTACTACACAAGACGCTACAAGTGACGTCCTATATATTTATGTATACATACATACATAAATATAATTTATCTTTGGGTGAAATTTCTTCCACGTTGAAAACACAAATTTACACAAAAGTAAACTTCTAACTTACTACTCTCTGTAAACTACATCGTTTTACTTATGTAAGTAGCTCAAGTGTTCAAGTAAATTCATTTACTACATTGTAGCATGTATAGATGGTATGGAGTGAAGTGAGCTCTGAGTTACGAAGCAAAATTTAATTAGCCTATTTATTTTCTTGCAAGGAAACACCCAATTCTAACAGTTTCCTCTTGATATTCATGTGGAACATGAATGGAACATTTTGCTTACTATTTATGGACTTTTTGGAGCAAAAGGAGGAGTCTAGATGATGGAAAAAAATACTGTGAAAAATCAGTAAGCATTTATTTGCAAACAAGTCTTACCCTCCGAGTGGTCCAAGACATAATTTCACCTTCACTTTGTACTGAACGATAATGCCCAGATTTTCCTTCGCTGCTGGGTCCGTAATTCTATTAGAGCAATAATAGGAGCACACAATCAATAATACAAATTATATCAGGATATCCTTAGAATCACAATTCAATTTGACATCTATATAAACCAATACCGTTTATAAAGCGGAAATTCATGATGTCGATACAACAAAATCATTATAATTACAAATGTATGCATTTCCTCTACAAATACATACAAATTGGTTTGGGCATAATAATGCATCTCTACACTATAAATGTAACATATGTAATGAAATTGCAGTAATGTAATAAAAATTGAAAGCTATACAACACAACAAGAAGGAAATAATTCCTTGCGTGCATCCTTTGTATGCCAGCCCACCCAAAAATATTGATCGCTTTCTAAAGAAAGATAACAAGCTATAATATAATTTTTTGACTTACATGGTCGACGAAGCGAGGTTCGTGTCTTCATGCTTCAATTGACCATCCAAGGCAAGGCCTCTCTTTTCCTTATTATTTGCTAACAGTGGAGTCAATGAATATACTTTTGAAAGAGTAAAACCGGGACTTACAGGGCATCCATCTCTGTAATTTCCAAAAGACATAAAAAACACAACGACATGTAGTTAGTAACTAGCAATTCATCATAAATCATAATTTCAAAAATGTGTCAGGAATACATTGCTTGATCGGTTCATTGAGACAGTAACAAGCGTATATACCTAGCAAACTCATTAATTTTTCGTATTTTTACTTTACTGATATATCAAAGACGACTGTGCCTTATCTGATATATCATATCCATTTCCTTTAAACAATTTAAAGAAGAACGGGCAGTATAATAGGGAAGTTATATATACACGAATGAACTTTTAGTCTCATTCTCGATTTTGAGTCAAAACAATAAAGTCTGAGGGAAAAGAAGTTTCATTGCTTCATAGCATATTACGGAATGAACGAGTCGACTAAAGAAGAAAGCAAGAAACGAATGATAAACATAAGAATCGGAAATGGCATGGGAAAAACATTCAATCCCTGAACTGGGAATATCTTTTACAATTTGAATTAAACATCAGATAAATAAATGCATCAGAAAATTTTCAGCGAAACCTAAGCCATTTTAGACTTCGGTTTATGACAACCTTTAATTTGGTATCAGTAGTCGCTCCAGCTACGCTGGAGCTGAGTCTTGGCTTTCGAAAAATCTCCCTTTACAATTCCAAATAAGGGCTACTTGAGAAAATTAAAGTGACATTTGAAATTATCTATTGTTTTGAATTAAAGTACTTACTCGCTTTCGCTCTCAGCCACAGTACATTTATACTGAGCAGTGGAGAAGAGACAAATGTCGGCGTACTGACGAACGGACACTTTAATTTTCTTGACATATCTATTTGAATTGTTGGCTATATGAACATTGACGGCTATGGACTCCCCATGGTGGTACAACTCTTTGTCGAGTGAAGCTTCCAAGTGTAATTTATTCGGCGACATCATGAACTCTTTTGAGACTTCTATTGAGGGTTGCTCCCCTTGCTTCGCAGGGGCGTACATAATCTTCCGGATGGCAAGGCGGACAGAATTTCTGTAAGGAGAAACAATATCCTTATATTACTTACATTACATCAAAATTCCCATAGAAGACTTACAATTTTCTCCCAACTACATTTCTCACTTCCTGTTGCCCTTTCTCATTACCCTTTTTGGGATCTTGTAGAAACCTATTTCAAGTGGGATTATTCAGCTTCACAGAAGCTTTTTAGGATACATTACGAGGAATGCGAACATTTCTAAAACCTATGATGGCTGATGTAAAATGGGTGGCCTTATGGGATATGATGGTAGTAGGATCTCTGCTATTGAGCACATTCTTGTTATCGAATTGAATTAATCTGGTTCATATTCCCCCCATGTCCCTACAAATGGTAATGCTACATTAAAAGTAGGTGCCACATGAAGGGAATTTGTCTCTAATACTTCTTCTCATGACT
Source organism: Orchesella flavescens (assembly GCA_964034955.1). Classification (NCBI taxonomy): domain Eukaryota; kingdom Metazoa; phylum Arthropoda; class Collembola; order Entomobryomorpha; family Orchesellidae; genus Orchesella; species Orchesella flavescens. The sequence continues at coordinate 36,168,084 of OZ035955.1, forward strand.
ATGGAACATAATCGTTTGCTCCAGCAGCATCCATTTCTTTTTATGTATCGTGTAAAATTGCTTGAGGGATGAGAATGAAATATCGAATTCGAATTTCAAATTTTGTTTAAAAATCTCATATTACGTGACATTCAACATTCAACCTCTTCCTTGCGTGACGTCATATTTCTTGTTCTTACTCAACTGCTGACTGTTTGTTTTACCAACTTTCTTTAAGCCATGCGCTATGAACTACAAAGTAATAACTTCATTGAAGTTCATTGTACAAAATGTGGTGATGAATCGACTTAATCGCTTGCGGCTCCCAATTAGCAGTTAATTAGAGTTCTACTCGAAACTTTCCATTACCTCGAAAAAGCGAGATATTGTATTATCAGGAGGATTTAGAATGAAATTAGAGGTGAAAGTCTAAGGGGAAAATATATATACCGAGTTATTTTTCTCCGTATGAAAAAGCAAACAACTTTAGTTTGAAAATAACAGGGAAGACATATAAGTACACAAATGATACAAACTTTCTTTTTTACTTTTACTTATCATCAGCATCTTCCATTTTCACCAAGAAACCTGATAGAAAGTAAAAGTTAAAGTTGGCTGTTTTTATTTTCAAACTTTGCAATGAAATTTTCGCGCACGCCTTTTGCCTATATCTTCCAGCCATTTTTTGGAAGGAATAAAATATTTCTATTTATCCCCTTCTTATGTCAAGACTTACTTCAAACTTTCACAAAACTGTCAGCTCATACATTTGTTACTTTTGTGCACTTTCTCCTGCTAAAGCCACAACTTAAGCTGCAGGTATTTGGATGGAAGTAGAATATGGACGGTTTCGATCCACGCTAAAGCTTTTGAAATTTTGTGAATTCTGTGAGCGAAGCCATGAAATGCATTCCTACATATAACTTTTATCCATATAACAATATGGATGGCTCTTTCTCTATTAGCATGTTTATGTTTCTTTGATATTCGACGTGGAAAAAGAAAGTTGTTATTTAAGGGAGAAAATGACAAGTTTAGCAAAATCTTATGTACCGATTCCTTGGGTTCATTAATAGTGAATTGCAGCAGTTTAGTGGGCCAATGAACCAAATAGCATTTCAAACCGAAAGTTCAAAAATACACAAGCAGGGCATTCAAACATTCGAGGATTTACTTGACTGTTGGAACCAAGTTATTTAATTCCAATGTTGAAACCAATTTTCGTTTCACGTCTCCTCGGTCTTTCTTAGCCCCCGGTTCGGTGGTTCGTATGTACCATAATGAAAATTCATGTTCTTTCCTCATTCTTGCAACTTAACTTCAGAGTACGGATGTACGGAACACCAATTCAACCAGCTCACTGAGTTTGGAAGCCAACCAACTGGGAAGCTACTTTCCTTGGATGGCATATAGTTTTCTGGGCTAAGTTGTTAACACAGTTTGAATGGAAAGTTGGGAAAAAATACACACGGCCGCTTTAAAATTGGATAATGCTACCTGCGAGCCATAACGTGTTTCAATAATGCGACCATGTCAAAGGCTAGAATTGTTTGGAAAACAGTATGAATATTTCATGGAAATACATTAGAGAATGTTTGCCGATAATCTCACAAGGATATGCTTTCATACATGTACATCTCGTATGCATAGACACTTTTTTCCGAGCAACTTGATATTCTCAACCATCTCCACCTTTTATAAACAAACAACGAAACAACACGTAGGGATACTTGTAATGAGAACAAACAAGTATAAAGTGCTCATGTGTGACTCTACTCGAAAGAAGAGACATTAAATTGAGAACTTTGTCACCATTAAAACTCCTCCACTTTCTTTTGGGATGTTATTTTCCAGCCATTCCAATTCGATCATTCCCGTAGGCAGTTACAGATGTAATTCAAGATGGAAAGAATATCATAATATTTAACCTTTTGCCCACACACAGAAGATCCATATATATATACGAAAGGTACACGTATCGTATACATACTCAATACTTTTATACTTTGTTTGGATTATTCGTGATCGAGTTTCATATCTTTTGCGTCAGAGGAATTTTCTACCTAAACACTACGACAGTATTTCATTAATTTTACTTTTACGGACGGAAACAACATAAATGTATCCTGAAACAGAGATCTCGTTTGCCGCTCTTACCTGTTGTAATTTACAATCAAATTGAGCGCATAGTCATTGAATGCAGTGTTCTTGCAAATGAATGTTCCGCAAGAGCAGACACCACTACACAGTACTCACGATCAGTGCAGTACGACCCGCAAAAAAGAAAATGGGAAGCAGTAGGCAGTACACTGACGGCAGGAAAAATAAAGCCACTTTCTCCTAATTTATTTGTAACGTGTGGCTTATAACAGCACAGCAGAGGCGGATAAATTCTCGTAAAAGTCATTTTTGAATCGTTGAATTCATCGAACATGTAAAAAATAAAATAGATGCAACGTTACAGTTTTTATTCACTGCTGCATGTATGCTTATGCTCATTTGAATAAAATACGAAAAGCTATTTGCCGTCTCCATTATGCCAGAATAATCTTTACATTCCACAGCAGCGCATATTATAGGAATCCTATGATGTGCTGTAAGAAATCTAGACCTGGCAATGGAATGAGATTGTTGTTATGCATAAATGCGTGACCCTAATTACATCCAAAATTATACTTGCGTGCAACGTTGCCTTTTACCTCTCCTGTAATATAATATTTTTGGCGTGGTATAATTTAGCAATAAATATTGCAAGGATGCGATGCGATGCCAGTGTCTCTCTTCAACGTTGAATGTACACGTATAGAGAATCTCCACCCTGTTTAAATATTCATTACATTCTCTTCCCTATCTCCCCTTGAGCTAACATAATTATTCACCTGTCTCCAATAATCATCCATACTGCAAAAACTGGAGATGAGAAAGTGCATCATTATATGACTACCTTTTTTACTACGACACAGAAGGGAGTAATCATTGAATGAACATGAGATGTGAAAGCTGAGAGAAGGAACAGGGAAAGGGAAAGAACAATAATATGTAAGTTCTTGTATAACCCCATATTATACATATATGCGAGTCTAGTCCATAAAATAAAAGTGTGTGTGTTCATGTTCATGTTATGTACCAGAAAAATACTCACTGGAGAAAAAATCTCGTTTACTACACCATCATATCGTCATCATGTGCTTGAGAAAAAGTTCTCTACGCCCAGCATTTACTTTACTATTACCACTACTACTACTTCAGTTTGAAGAATATAAACTGCCAAAAACACATATTTGTACATACCTTTTATGAGGCTTGTCGTCAACATTTTCAGCTACATACGCTTTCAACTCGTAGTCGACCCCACAAGGCTTTCCCGTATCACCTGGTGCTGGTTGTAAAGTTACTGAAGCAGGACAATGAGGTGGTAGCTCGAAGAAGAATGGAAATGCGTTTGCTCCCAGTTTTTTCAAAAGACGTTCCTATAAGTTCCACAAAAAAAAGATAGTTAAAACATTAAGCCGACATGATGAAAATTGGTTCGAATGTAATCATGCTTATGTATGCAGAAGCAGAGACAGGAATATAAAAATATAGTGCAGTCCTAATGTGCGGAAATACGAAGAATATACTTTCCTTTACTACATCTACTTTTTGAAAGACACTCCACTCCAACTCTGAATTTTTTAGTATTTGAGCTGGCTATTACATAAGATAAATGTTTCTTTGAGAAAACCCATTTAATAACAAATTCATCATGGAGTCGACGAGAGATGAGAAATGGCTCGCTGATGTTCAATGTTGGACATGAGAGGCTTTATAAAGGGAGTTTTAGTTTGTTGGAGAGCTAGTAGATTCCTTGCAACTTGAGTTAAAAAGTTTCACTACATATATAGACCATCATGATCAATGTTTTTATATTTTTTGGATACTATATTAGTAAAGTATATATACTCTTATAGTAGTTGAAGAAATAGTATGAAAAGTTGGTCCAAATTGCTTTCACTGTATGAGGAAAATCCTTTTAGCTCAAGACAACCCTTGCACAACATAGTAGAAGTTTTAGAAAGGGGAGAGAATCCTATTCACAAAGTCAAAGCTCATATCTTCTCCCATCAATATCAATAAACCGCATTACATTATCGTTACATGCGTGTACTAGCCCATCCACTATATCCTTCAACAAGGCTGCTTTCTGAACTCACTTTCACTTAGTGAAAATGCTGTTAATTATGTTCAGGTAATTAAATTTCGGGCCGACTGGTAGTACAAGAAGAGAAAACTCGGTTGAAAGGTAATTTCAACATTGACATTTTCTCCGTTCTCTTCATTATACTTGCATACTACTCTACGTTCGCGAATATTGATTGAATAAACTTGAAAAAAATGAACAGGAAAGCTCCAAACAGAATTTGTGTGCTTTAGAGAGCTACAGCTTCGGAAAAAAAGTTGCTGGCATTATTAAAATAGAAAGCTCTAATGAACTGACTATTATTCAACTCCTTTTTGACGGCTCCAAGCAGCATAAAATACGAATGTTGACGAATGCTGTGTTTTGGATGGATGGAGATGAGAATGAGAAGCAAGTATATGTCACAGTTAATAGAAATCGCTTTTATCAAACTCATTTGCAATATGCCTTGTTTATCCGGAGTTTTGAAGCAGCAGAGAGCTGAAAGCTGACACAATCATAGTCAAAACACACATTGGATTTGGCATTTTCACAGAAAAGAAAAGGCTTATCCCTGTTGCTACCACACATCTTTGTTTTTTTTAATATGAAGTTACGAAACTATCAAAAGTCATATCACAAGGCAGGATGTCGCAATAACATCATCATGACGTGGGTTTTGTGCTCCACAATCCAGGTTATTTTATGTCAGGTTTTTACTGAAAATTAATTTCCGTTTTGGTGACTTGTACGATTGCGTAACGAAACTCAAAGAAGCCAAAGATTCTATAGTTTAGCAGGTAAATCCTGTACAACACGGAGAATACAGGTGGTTTCAAGGTAAGAGGGGGAGAGCCAAGATTGAAGATAGAGATGGAAGCTGTAGTTCTTGTTTTTTGAAAAGCTTGAAACGTCATTCATACAAACCTCATTCTATGAAAAGGGCTTTATATATCTTGTATTTTGTACCAGTATATGCTGGGTCAATTAACGGAATGAAGCCTGAGGTTGACAATACCAAGAAGCTTATCATAACATTTGGCTTTAAGAAATCCAATCAGACGGGTAGATGTATGTATGAAGCAACAAGCCTGGCGTCGAGTATACGATGGTCTACAAACTGTTTGATGCTGTACCGCCTGTACATATAAGATATTTGATATTGCGTTTCGTCAAGTTATAAAACATTATAAATTATTCGTCCTAAAGAAATATGTCATGGAACGCGTCAGCATGATAAACATGGATCTGTACCAAAACCAAGTCAGCAGGAGTGGGTTGAGCATTGACTTCATTTTACTTTCACCCCATCCTTCTTTCCCCCATGAAAACTACAATTGGCCATTATTTGCTTCGAACTGTCTTTAAGAAGAATAATTGACCTATCGTTGAGTAAGAATGATAAAGGTTATTATGAGTACTGTCATGGTGGGGTGGTTTATAGCAGGAAACAACGCCAAACGCGCTATTGGGGCTGAACATTTTGTGCGAGTCCTTATAGTCCTTGTAAAAGTTTGTATAAAGCGTAACATTATGTAAGAAAACATTAAATGTATGTATGTCAAACGATATAAGTTAAAGTAACTTCTGTAAAAGCTTCCAAATCATTTTGCAAGTATTTATTTGATAGCTTAAAGTTGCCAAAAACTACTTATATTCCTATTTGAACACCAGCAGGAAGGGTAGCAAAAGAACAATGGAGAAAATGTGTGCACACACACATGCACTACATATTTTTTTTATAGAACGTGTGCTCGTTCGATAAGCGTTCAAGCCAAAGGCCACTGAGGAAGGCTAAGCTCCATTACTTTCTTCCTTGGTTGTTGGCGTTTCTCTCACGATAAAACTCCTTGTGCATTTCTATTCTCATAAAACTAAACCTTGTGCTAGACTTTGGAAAAGGAAGACCATGTTCATTTCTGTCTGGCTCAGTTGGACGGATGGGAGCATAGATGTGAAGTAAGTTTTATTGGTTTTTTGCCTAGTGTTTGTTTTGGAGTGGAGATAGGTTCATAACGCTTCACAGAAATGTATAACATTGTAGTTTTTATATGCGAAAACTTGGGACATCCTTGTGTGACGATTATTATATCAAATACATGCAATATACTACCACAGCGCTTGCTCTATATGCTTGATGGTTGACTGGATGGTAAACATTGTATGCATTGTAAAATCTGAGTTTTAACTTTTTTACGAGTGTTTATTGTCAAAAAAAGTGGCCGAGACATGTAAACTAAAAAATATGCGTTGAAAATGAAAATGAAACAAGAACTTCAAATAGTTCAAATTCTGTCATCGTTGAAAACAAGAATAAAGCCTGCAAAACAGTAGATTTGCCTGTTTTTAGCACACCGGAAGGATGGATACCTATACACTCTTCACTTAACATGATTCTGGGACAATGTACAGCTCAAAGAAGAAGAAAAAGTCGTTTGAGTCACATTTTCTCGTAAGTTGATACCTCATGTTATTCCTTTGCATCGTATTTACAACAGACAGACAGATGCAGACTCTTGCGAGGTTTCTGAGTGCTTTAGTAAGAGCAAGCTGTGTAGAGACGGATTTCCACATTCTAGAAAGTATGCTTTTATGTTGAAGAAACGGAAGTAAAATGGAGAGTAAAGTATTAAAAGTGTGTTCTTATAGAAGTAAAACGATACTATGATAGTATTTATATGATAGCCATAAAAAGAAGACAGAGACAGACTTACTTGAAGTCTTGTGACGGCCTTATTTTGTGATGCTTCTGGAACTGGATAAATCTGTTCCGAAGCAAGATACAAGTCCTTCCGAAAAGTTAACCCAAGTACGTCCAAGTCTTCTCGTCCGTAACGAAATGCTGCTAAGACATGGCCATATACTTTACGGTCTTTGAGGTATTCGGGATCTATAAGCACCACTCCATCTGAAACAAATAAAATCAAATATATTGTTACAATATCTTTGTAGTGTATACAGTACAAAGTACATAATAACTTATTTATACAAAGAGAGCGAAGAGAGAGAAAGAGTAAAGTTCGAATTAAAAATCCGATCAAATGTCGAAATCTCCAACGAATGTCAAATGAAGGTCGTAAAGCACTCAAATGAACTATAGCATTTTCTCTACATTTCGTTGCATGAAACAATCGGGGAAAAGTTAGATGTGGTTGTAACTTATATTCCTGACCAATTTATTTTCGATGCTTAAAGCTGTTTCCTAATGCCATAAAATGCAAGTGATTAGTTTTGGGGCAATAAATGGGATGGTGGAATTATACTCTTCAGAGTTAAACTACGAATTGAATTTCAACATACATACTGTTACTGTTAAAGCAATACATCCTTTCATCGCTTTATGATCTACTATATTGCCAATGCTCGTTTATGTGTGTTACAAGTAGCGACGTAACAAAAGACTCGTCGAAGACTATGCCGAACCAGCTTGAAAACTTCAATTTCATTATCTTCCTCATTGATTCAGACAGATAAAATTTTGTGACCCCCAAAAACACCCCCTGGTATTTTATCGTTCACTGTCTCGTCACGCTTACACCATAATGATGTCTTTTAAACAATACAATGTGTGTAGTCGTTAGCGTTAGCAGGAACGGTAATGGCTTTACGGACAAACGCTACAACAAAGTATCCTACCTGGAAAGTTCACTTTTGTACCGTTGCCCTTGGGTGATTTCGAGTGTAAATACAATGGCTACCCACAACCTGTGTCTAATTTTATGTAGGACAACTTCTTCATTTCATTTTCTCATTGTTTTGAATTGCTTTATTTTCCATGTTGGTAAGATGAAGATGCCACATAATAGTCATGATTATGGAGTAAAATTCTACGTTCTCTTCTTTCCACGTAATTATTCAAATATTTTTTCAACTGTTTCCACAAAATTCGAGATGGTATAGACGGATGAATGTAGAAATTCTAATTAGTGAATATTTTAATAAATTACTTCCTCTATATTACTACTGTTTTCATAAAACGGAAGGTGAATTCCACAACTTGCTTTAGTTTGGGTAGATGAGAAGAGTCTAAGGTGGTTGGGAAGTCCCTGACTGAATTGCATTACAACTTTAAAGATGTTACTTCACTTCATTATTTTAAAGAGCAGGTTTACATAATATATTTTTGCAGCTGACAACAGTTGGTGTGTCTTGGTTCGTACATTTATTTACCTTAATATTCACATTTCGTCGGTTGTACTTTCACCTAGCTGAAAGACATGCCATGCTAGTCAGCAAAAAAGTACGAAATATGATTTCTCAGCATAAATGCATCGGTGGTTACCTACACAAGCACGTGTAGTTAGTTCAGACAAGATTTCTTGAGAGGCAACAAAAATTTAGGTTAATGTTATCATCATGAATATAATGCAGTAATAATAGTATGTTCATAATGTAGTGTGGTACGCGTACAGGACGTAATTGTTTACAGAAGGAAAGACGACGTAAAAGATGCTCTCTTCCCCTCTGTGGAGTTCTCCACAGGGGTAAAATACGCTAGAGACTGGAGACAGATGCAGGCACCGTACGAGGAATGTCATGCACACACACTCGCACTACAATGCTCAAAGTACCGTCGCTCCTCTTTTATCCCTTAGGTTCATTTTGCTTCAAAGTTGCAATATGCTTATTCTTCTTTAGTATTTATTGCTTCCCTCATTTAATTATCTGAAAGTGCCCAGCATGAAGTATGAGCATGAGCAAGTGATTTTCTAAATGTATGTCAAAATTAGATTTTCTAAGCACTACAAACAGAAATGAAATATATTGTACTAAAGTATGGCACAGTACATACTTAATATTTGATGTAGAGACGATGACAGAAGCTGATTAAAAATAAATCAGTTTGGGGGATTTTGCACATCGTGCTTCATAATGTTTGCCTGTTGCGCTACGCTACAACATCATTACCTCATCTTATTGGAGAGCCACATCCTTTTGAATAGCGCATGAAATTACATTTATAAAATCATGACGCACAAAAGGATACTTTAAAAAGCTGAAAGCTACTGACTATAGCTTAAATCTGTTAAATGAACGAATAAAATAATGCCCTCTACTTTGCCCCTCCATTAGCCTTTTATTGAAGCACAGGTTATCCTGATCAATCAGGCCTGCATAACTGAAAATCAGGATGATTGTGAAGATGAAACGAACATGAATTTCGTACAAAAATGGCTTTCATGCATACTTAATCCTATAGGATTTGAAGTCTTGTCGTATTATCTAAGTGCTTTACTACAGAATACTTTATCACTAACGAGCTCCCAGCTGACAAAGTCCATATATATATACATTACTGCTTAAAATTTCAAAGGAGCGTGCTGTGAGCATGAGCATGAGAAAATTATGCTCCAGGTTTGTATACTATCGCTGCAAGCATATATTTGTATATATGTGCTCATTGTAAAAGGCAACTGGGTACATCATGTAATATGCAGATTTAGAAAAATGAGGTACAGTACCAAAATTTGCTTAAAAGAATAGCTCATGATAGGATTAAAGCGTCCATAACATCACCACCCTTAAAGCTTTCTCTTTTTCAGCAGGCTTTTATTTTATCCATCATTAATAATCAGTGTCTTTATAAGTATGTCCCACTATTTTTCGAGCCTGAATCATATAATGTAATTTGGTCCTAACTGACATGACTCTCTCTGAAAGTAAGTACACGAGTTCAACATTTTGTTTATCCTTTTTTTGTGTGTGTCTGTGTGTATCCATCAAGGATGACATGGTTTAGGTGGTATTGATATGAGCTGTTCCCCCCTCAAAAAAAAGTTAATGCACCATAACGCAACGTCACGTACGTAATGAGTTTATCTATCCATTTGAGCTGGCAAAAAGGCGTTACAACCTTTTGTAAAAGAGTGTGTATGGGGCTGTCACCCAGTATTTGTCTCGGTGTCAATTATGTCATGGCTTTTACCAGTCACGCCATAACCAAATACCAAAGAAAACAAAGATCTTGGGCAAAACTATATAAAGCCATTGCTTACTCATGTGCCATTCATTCACTTAAGTTAGGGTCTACTCAAGTGGCACGGGAACAACATTATTTTGGTGGGAGTTTTAGATCTCACTCCAAACATAAACTACGACGATTTTCGTTTTCATCCTAAAGGTTTTATGATGGTCTTTATATACTTTTTCGAGTGCTTTCTTCGTCAACTTCCTGCCACCACGTAAATACCTATATACACTCCTATCCGTGAAACACGTTTATACAACATTATATTATACTGTGAAAAACAATAGTCCTAAAAACCTTTTATTTTGGGTAAAAGTCATTCGGTCACAAAGCTTATGTCTTATCATTGGACATCTACTTCCTAACACCACTACAGTGCCCTGTAAACTCATTTTCCAAACAAATCCCTTATTGCTTGGCGTTGTACAATAACCTTTTGATCGTGGGATTGTGAAACTTTCCCAAGTGTCATACTTTGTCTTGTGTGAGTACTTTTCCAGGTTGAATCTCATCGTTTTCCATCCATTGAGTCCGCCAGCAACGGTGGAACCAGCCACCACCACATCATAATACCACTTTCCATTCAAGCTTTCTCTATTGTCTAAAGGATTTGCTATCATTTATTTTATTTTATTATTCCTACTGTGATTAACTTTTGTCGTTAGGTAGAGTACAAGTCACGAGTGGCAATATACTATTTAAATTAGCGTTGTTGGGTTGCTCATACAATTTCTAATTAACGATAAGAGATTTCAATTCACGGTCATTACATTGAATATCCTTGAAATTTTCTTTCATTTGGGTAAAATGGGAAGGAAAAGCTGGATCATGATGACGGAAATGTAATGGCTTTGAAACCTCTTATTGTAAAGAAGTACCTGTTCACCAATTTGCTTTGTTTGCAGGCAAAACAAAATAACGGAAAGTATTCAGCATTTAATTTTGTTTGTGAGCTCCAAATTATTGCGTTTCATCACTTTGCACAGCGTACTAATCCCAATGTTTACAGCGTTCCTTTCCCCCACAAGCAATTTAAACAAGGTTGGGAAAGTTATTCTAACCTTCTAGCCCTATTTTTGTGTACCTGTGAGCCACCCTAAATGGCAAAAGTTTCCTTTGATACATGTTAACATATGTATGTATATTGTGTATTGTATTATATTATAAGGTGGTTTTGGTCTAATAAACTTCATGTCATAAATGCAAGGAAAGAGAAAGTAAAGTTACACTCTCAATAATGTTGATGACGAAGTTGATTATACAACTCTTCACCGCAGGATTTCAAATAACTAAAAGAGAAAGGGGAAAATGTTTTAAAGGGAAAAAAATGAAAATTGCACTCTTTGTTGTTTCTTTTTGTATCACCTTTGCCTTCATCCCCAGAAATTATGTGTATTTCTATACATCTGTGCTACTTCATCACGCTCGCACTCTCTTCCATATGTAGACTTGTTTGAGCGCTCGGAGCCCATCACATGATTTATTCTCTGCACGGTTACGTAAAAGTGGATCACTCCTTGGTTAATTAAGAACTTTGCTCCTTGTCAAAAGTTTCCTTGTTTCCGTAATTCCAAATCCCCCTTTACAATAGCAACAGCAGCTAATGTTTCACCTCCCTCCCACCACTTACCACTTATATATATGAATGATATGAATCGTTTGTACATATTCAATATTACACATTCATCAAATATGTATGCATGTTCATTTATCGTTAGAAAGATACCATCTGATTATCACATCAGTGGAAAAAAGGGGAGAGGCTCTGACGTGGAAAGTTATTGCATGTCACATTCTATTTCACTTTCTCCCTGTGTCAACACACCATTCCATCAACTTGTCATCAGCCACATCATCAAGACATACATTGTCTCGAAAAAAGAAGAATAGCATGAATGAGATGACACACAGAGAGTATAGGGAAAGACTGTAGCATGTCACGCGAAAAAAAAAGGGAAAAAGAAAGATGATTGCTTTCTCCTCTGGGATGCTTAGCAAGTAATTTGAATAATGTGGTCTAAAAAAGGGACTCATAATCGAAAATAACTTTGTGCCTTCTCTTCACATCATACTCATCATTACCATTACTAACATCAACTCAGCACTCACCCTTTTATTTCATGAGTTGATGACATAAAGCATACAAAACGAGGGATATGAACGTAGAGTAGTGTGTAGACTTCACTCCACACTCATTTCATCTCTATTGGCAGTCAATGGGAAAAGCATGGAAAGGGCTTATTTACATAAATTCGCTCCATTAGGTTGCAAAAGACAGCTCAATGCATATAATATAATGCCGATGCTGTTGAGAAGCTCTGTAGTGAACAGCACTGGGAATTTCAAAGGACAAAAGTTCCTTTGAGATTTCAGTTGTGTTTATGTGTGCACATTTCCTTCCAACTTTCATTAGCTCTCATATTATACTCAAATTATCTTTTGAATAAACATGCTAGGGAAAAACTTTATTATTATGTTATATACAATTATTATGTGTTACACGAACATGTAATAATCGTCTATAAAATTCACCCCCTCTCAAGATTACACACCCATATGCATGCATATGCATACACTCCCTATAGTTTGTATGATGAGAAACTTAGAATGGCAATGGCACTCACTTGACTAAATCATCAACTGGAGTTTCCAAGTTTATATTGTGAGAAAGTATTTTCCTTGACGGAGAATTCTTAGTCCCCAATAATAAGCTTTAGTCAAGCATAAACTGTTGAGAGGGTGCTCTTTTCTGATGACAAAGATGACAGATGACACACGGAATTAAGTCCATATTTTCTAAATACATAATATACGGTTTACCATACGTCTATCAAAGAAGATTATGGAAATTTAGCCGTGTATCTCATCGTCACTGCATATTATTTGCAAGTTCTAATGGAATCTGCATTTTGTATTTACTCTTCTATGGATGAAGACAGCCATTTTGATCTGACTGAAATTCAGAGTCGAGCGAGTGCTAAAGAAGATATTCTTTTATTGATCCTTCCTCCTAGTAATAGATGAGCAGTAAACTCGTATATAAATGTCCTATTCGTAAACATGTTTACGCATTCTATGACTGACAAGTACCAAGAAAACAATGTGAGTTTGGTTATGGCATATTACCATATTAGAAGAAGGGGACAAATAAATATTTTGTGACAATGAAAACAGAATGCCTGTAAATAATTCTCGAGAATTTGGCCTGATATGTAGTGGGAAATATGTCAGCATGCATGCAACAACATCAGTAGATAATTTACTCAAAAGTGTGCTGAAAAAAGAGCCGTATTACTATTATGAATGATTGATTACCTAAACGCAAATTTCTATCTATGATATGTACTATGTACACGTATAACCCTATCCTTACGAACTTCCTAAATTTGACAAATCAAGCGAGAAAATTTTGAATCTTGCTGGCTACGCACTTGACTTGCCGAGGAAGGAAATTGTGAATTAAGGTTAAGATATGAGGGCGATGCCCTTTTAGGATGGACTAGGATGAACATTGTAACTGAAATACATAATAATACTTGTCGTTTATCCACTCCCATTCTCAACTAGAATAGAAAGGTCCATAAAGAACGTCTATTAAATTTTGGACGAAGGAATCTGCTATATGTATGAAAGGAAACTACATACATCTGCTTAAGAAAGAATATCATTGGGTTATATCAAAGATCCGATTATATATCATCGCATAACGATGATTATACTGGTACAACGCACACAATATTTCGCGAATGTCCTAATGTAAAATCCCACAGTGAGGACTCAAGGATTTCCTTTGATTCTTTCGTGCGCAATCCATCCAAGTTTGATGTCTCTCGTCGATCCGTTTGCAACTGGGGAATAATGTATTTCAGAACTCATTCATTTTGTGAATAGAAGTAGTAGATCCCAGATAATGAACTCATGTCCCAAACTACATCATGTAAGAAAATTACACGTATTGAAAAAAAATACATGGGGGAAAATCTCATTCTTAAAGATACTCTTAATAGCTCACTAATTTCTTTCAGGGAATATAACTCTTATATATACAGTAAAGCGTAAGAGAATACACAAGAGATATGTATTCTCCATGGGATGTCGTAAGACGTCCAAAACTTATTCTGTCTCGGAAAAAGCTTTTAGTGAAGGAAGAGCGAAGTGAAAGTATATAAATCGCAACAAGTTATTTTCTTGATTCAACCCTACTAATCATTGCAATATTATTATTGATTATTATTGATAAATGAGATAAACCCTACAATTATTGATAAATGAGATTTGGGAAAGTTAAGCCGTTTCTTATTCCAGCAGTTGAGCATTGACTTCATTTTGCATGAGTCAACCAACGGAATTCTCTTTTTTTTATTCAGTGTATAGAATTTGCAATTCCAATTGTACAAAAAATTCTAATCCCATTTCTTTCTCCCTTTCTTAAGCCCATCAGAAAAAGAAAATGGAACGGTAAAAGACCATATCATGACATCGCATCGCATGTTGAATTTTCGTTTACACCCGTACCACTTTTACAATGTGTATACTTCCATAATATTCCCTCATCACGTAAGATAGGAACAAATTGGAAGATGTAAGAAAGCATAAGATTATAAAATGCTGCCAGCATTTTATTTGTTTTCTACTTCCGACTTTTTGAAGCGGAAGACAAATTATAAACATATGCTGCTTATGGTTACACGGTACAAGACATTATAGTACTTTACCTCTTGTTTCAAAGTGTGTTATATGTATATTGCTACAAAACATCTGTAAGCAGTTTGAAATTTTTTAAAAAAAATGTCCATTGCCCTCTAAGCATATTATATATAACATTCCCATACTTCGATGTATCCTTGAATCAATTCTTTTCCAAAAAAAGCGTAGGAAGCATATAAAAAGTGAGGAACGCACACGGCACATGAATAAATACGTATTACCTCCACGAAGAGGCTTACATTTTATTTCCCACAATAGAATAAATTTTCATGCGTACATAATATCGTCAATCGTATTTTTCCAACCTGCTCATGTTTTATACAAAGTAAATACTGTTGGCCTAGTGGTGCTATCACTCAAGAAAAAAAATCATGTTACTTGCGTTATCGGAACACACGGAATATTAAAATACGTAAATTGAGTATAACATTGGAGATAACATCACGGAAGTTTTTTCAACATCGACTAAAAAAAGTACATATACTTACAACTATAAGAAATGGTAAAATGTGGAACCTGCGGCTACTACGAAGAATATAAACCACAGTGATGCCACTACACATATGTACTATGTCTAGCAGGTTCTTTTTTTTCTGATGCCACAGCAGAATTTGTGTGGTTAGAATTTGGAAGTGAATATTTGAGTACTTTTTTTTCTTCCTGCGCCCAACCAATCTGTCATATCTGTTTACAGTAAATGATGAACGACTACAAAAGCAAAGAAACGTCTTTTCGTTCCTTCTTCTTCTTTCTTCGTTCCAAGAAGATGAAGATATGAGAATCGGTGTGATATGGATTACTGGAGAGAGAGAGAGATGCTATTTGGAATATAATTCCGTGGCTGCTATAGGCATAGGGGCTGTAAGAAAATAGTTGAGAAACGCGATATGATGTGATGTGACAGCGCAGACGATGCAAAGGGGAAAAACATATTTGAGACAAACCGGATGAGATAGGAGACATAGTACACCTACATTCATACATCACTCTAGCACCCAAGTTGTATGACATGCCACCACCACCAAAGCGCTATTTATTTTGTAAGTATGTTTACGCATTTAGATGAATATGCTAATATTCATAATATATAATGCTTAACTGCAAACATAAAATACCTACACAAACGAAAAAAAAAAGTTTTCTTCGTGGAAAACTGAGACTAGTTAGTGACACTGTCACGGCTGGCATCATCTCTCTCTGGTTGCTGAGTTCCACACTATTGTATTGTCTGAACTGAACACTTTTGCTAATGCTTCTGTCATCATATCATTCATTCGACATTTGTGTAATAATATCTTCTCGTCTCACCACCACACACCGCACACACATGGTGAAAGATTACACGAGCTCTTGCTCTTATTTAAAACATTACAATGTCACCTTTTGATGATGATACACTGGATTTTTAGCCCTTCCCAGTTCCATTCCAAGTTTAGAAACATCCTTTTAAACCTCAATAACAGACTTGCTGTGAACTGACGTAGGGGGAAAGAGCAACGGGCTACAAAACACAGTGGGCAATCGATGGTGTTGCATGTCAGTCAGTTCCTATAATGTATTATATATTATATAAAGAGACTGAAAGAGCAATGGTTACTTTGCAAACCACAAAACCACTCTAGTTTTTGCCCTTTGCTATAGTATATGACAGGCCATGTCAAGCCAACCTAGGATAACAAGAAAGAGGCACATCAATAATATCAAGTGGAAATGAATGGGGTATTGTGAAAGTATGCGTATGTTTGGAATGTACATATGTACAGTAGTAGTAGTCAGTAGTGCAGAGAGACGAAAAGGAAGTTTCATTTGATTGGACAAGGAAAATGAATTTAGCAAGCTTTAACAATGTGGCTTCTACGGGCGTACGTGCTACAAATCCTAATTCTTCTGACTGTTGTCATCCATTACGGTGTGGCAGCAATATAATATAATATACACTACATATATGTAGCCAACTTGTTAGCATGGATTTTTATTGATATCTAGACAAAACTCTAGTCTAGATAAGAACCATTACAAATATTACAATAATGTTTGAATGCTGAAGCTGAAGGACTCAGAGTCAGCTCAGTTTAGACAGAGATAGGCATGTGTCCAAGCAAACCAATCTCTTGCTAAGGGTGAGGGTACGTATGTATCTGGGTGCCACTCAAAGCGATGAGAGCCGGAGCAGGGATTATAATCATATATATGATGAATTTTGTACATTATTCAGAGGGGGCTTTACCTACATTATGTATTACTATATCATTGTGCTAATCTAAATCACCAGACTTTTTATATATATTTTGTGTATAATCTACCTCCAACCTCGTAGCTCACAACCCTCACATTCCACGGCTATTGATATCCTCATTCATTCGACTCCAAATAATCCAACAGGGGCATTGTGTGTAGTTGAGAAAAATATGTATGGGTCGATTTCCAAGTCAATGGGCATAAGTGGCTTATCGAATTGGATCCGAATACAATTCGGAAGCTTTATATGTACCTGTCACTTTTAACTTTCACTGTAGCTTATTTGGACAAATTCAATTTCAAGTATGATAGCGTGTGGGCTGTATTTTTTTTTATTAAATATGCTAAACAGATTTAAATTTCTGAGTGTAATGTATTCAGACAGCTGGAATATGTCTAAGCTGTGAATACAACAGCGTAGCCATAAACATGAATAATGAATACTAAACCAAATGGAAATTTGTCGTAACGAAATAATTAAAAAAAGATTTTTTTGAAAAAAATTCGAAACCACTTCAGTTTCTGTCATAGTCATCATAACATCGCATCGACATCGTTGTTGCAGACGAAATTAAACTTCCAAGCCTTCATTCCAAAAGAGAAACATTATCTTTATAAAAATTTTAAGCACCACTTGCAGCAGCTACTAAGAAACGGCCCCGTTATAAATTGCAATCGACATAATATGCTCGTCTTACCTGCTACAAAACTAGGCGAAACAGCAGGCGAGCCTTCCAGATTTGAAGAGCCTGAATTAGAAACAAGTTAATTTTAATATGCATGCCTATGATGAGATTATACATGCTGTAAAAATGCAGTTTGCTGGTTTTAAATGTTTATAATCTATTACTATTGTACATATGTTAGTGTATGAGTCTGTTGGTGTTGTTTTTATAAGGTTAGATGGTTGAAAATTAAAATTTAACTTAAAAGGATTTAAACCGGCATTAAAAATCTGAAAAAATTGCATAGTTAAACGAAAGCTTCCTTCATGGTTAACAGCGTTTAAAAAAAGGTTATTATTATATGGTTAAAGTTGACTGATAAGACTCAAAAGTACACCGTATTTAAATATATTGAAATTAAACGTAGGAGTTACGGACATGAAAATTTCATAACCTTTATGCTGGTACGCAGCGAGCTTATAATTAAGTAACGCTATACGACGAAATGAAATCTCTGCCATACTTTTGCAGCGAGAAAATTCACCATGTAATTTTCCTGGAAGTACAATTTTGCCTTTTCTCTGTCTTTCGCTTGAAAAGAGCTTTGTGATCTTCTGTAATCTTTTACGCTACCATTTATATAAAGTATGAATATATGCAAACCGACACGTTACATTTTTGTACAAAAGCTAACATGTGTATCACCCTATTTATTCACAATATAACATTAGAGACTATCATTAAAACTTTTTTTATTTCCACCATCTACGTTTGCCATTTCTTGTTCAGGCTGGGTAGTAAGTTTCCTACAATTCCTTTGGGATGCTACGCACTCACTTGTCGTAATTCACATTTATTCTGCTGCGAACAGTCAGTGGAACTTGAAAACATGATGCTTCTCTGCCATCGAAGCTGTTTTTATGATACAATGTTATAGGATCTCAAAAACTCTTGTTTCATTTTCAGCATCACATGCAAGTAAGGCTGGATACTCACAAACATCATGAAAAGTGTACCACTGACGACGGTGATGAAGGAAATGATTTTGATGAAGCTGTTTGCCAGCACTCCTGATTTATTTACATAAAGCTTTACACTCCCCATCCATGCCTGCTCTTGTGTCCGTGCACAGTTGCGAGTGGATCTGTGACTCTGTAATCATGATAATAGGGAAGTACTCTGCACTTCAAAAAAAGCGTACTCCAAGTTTCTTATTGCAAGTACGTTACTGAGAAAGGTCATCATACTATTCAATGGTATATAAGAATTATCTACATATGAGTGCTTGCTGCTCCTTTCCCTGCAGGCCGTAATTGTACTACTACAAACAAAAATAATTTTTGCTCTTTTTACTCGTCCAGTCATTTCAGATTAAACTAGCAACAGTCTAGTATGTGTGCTTGCGTACTGCTAAAATCTCAGCAACCGTAAATGTCGGTTACTGCTTTCACCTACATTTTTACAAATAATTCATGATTAGATTGTAAAATTGGAGAAGACTAGTTATCTTCTTGTACTTGGAAAACTTTGGAAAAGGTTTCTTTATATGAGCATGTTACAACGTGGTAAAAAACAAGACGATGTGTAATGACAACTATTGACTTTACTAGTCAGTAACGAAAGATAGAAAAAAGGCATGAGTATTGCTGAAGCAGCATGATATGATATGATAAGTGATATTGGCTGTTGTTGTATGTATGTAGGTTCCAAATAATGCTTAGACGAGTAATAGACACAATCCAACTTTTACTGTGCAGCCAAGGCAAATGGCTGCATCTTGTCTAAGTACTTGCTACATAAGCTGTGTCTTGCAGCCTGTTCTGTTATCGAGAGATGAAATCTTTGCCAACCCGAGTAAACTCGGTTATAGAGAAGACTTGACTCGCTTTTCTTTCATATTCTCTGTTGTAGTTTTCGGTATCAGTCTTTTTCAAACAAGTAAACTACAAGACGAATGAGAACGGAAGTTAGAAGGATGAAATGCCAGAAATAAGATTTCCTTCTGAGAGACTTTCTTCCAAGGGATTATCGGAAAGAAGAAGAAACTGATTTCGTTGTGATGTGATCCGAAAGTTAACTTTTGTCTCTGATTTTTATGTAATATTAGTTAGCATCATTACACATTGTGCTTCGAACTCGTTGCTTCGCCTGCCCTATCGCTTGGTTATTGGTTATGTTCCTGTGGCTGAATTAGAATCGAATCTAACTTTCAAAATATAATTGAATATTAGTTCTTTTAACCTGATGTCTAGTAGTTATAAGTTCTAGAGTTTCAAACATTGGTTTCACTAACATCATTAGGAAATTCAGCAACGGTTAAGTTTCAGGATCTTATTTCGTCTCGTGGAAGGCAGTATATAGTGGTCGATATTTTGTAGCCCATTTGATACATCATACTTTTTCCTACTCGTAGTACTACTCCCTAGTGTTGCCTGTCTAGTGGTTTTATTTGCACTCAAACAATAAAAACGTGAAAGTAAAAAAGGAGAGCTAATAAATTTACGAGTACCTCGAATGGGCCTTTTATGCTGCAGTATATTTTGCTCAATTCTGAAACGCCCAAAACAACGCATCTCTGAGTGACTCTCACTAAAAAAAATTACTGTTTTCAACGAACCAGGTCTCTTTTTTGCTATGATATAACATATAGGGGAAAGCATATTACATGTAATATCAGTGAAAGCAAAATTTTATACAGGATACAATGTAAGATTTCTGACTGGATTGCAAGGCCTTCCTCTCACCACTTAATTGCATAACATATACAAACAAATATGCATAACTCTCGAAATTTTCCTCGATCGGATGTATCCTTCGAATCCAAGCTTTCCATTTCAAATTATCAAGCAGAGCCCACGAACGCCAAAATGTGTTTGGTTGACTTGGTTTGTGTACTCAAAGCCGCATTTTGACCAAATTGTATATTTTCTCTCTTTTATCACACAAAACTCGCGGATTTCCTTCCATCTAATGGTTTGGTCATAGCGAACGAGAGAAAATGGTATTCTACATAAAACATAAATCTACTGGAGCATCCGCTTGCAGTTTGATAGATAAAATAATAAAATGATAGATTTCCATTTTACTCCTAGTTTTCCTAGTGGCGCTTCCAGCAGGACTCTCCAGTGTCATGGAAGAACGAAGTGTCCAAAGAACGTTCATGTAAATAATACGGGGGAGAGTTTTAGCTTGCATAAGGCATAAGGTAGCACACACACACGAGACACAAGAGTACCACTACCCTATCAATTAATAGCAGGTATGCAATTACATTCCTCACAACTTTTGGCCCGTCAGTGTCCGCGATTCACTTGCCTGTTGTTATAATTTTCTTTGGTATATAAACCGTAACTCATTGTAACCGTGTGTACATTCGAGAGTTCTCTTCTGACGTGAAATTCGAGGAGAAAGGTATGAAGCGTTAAAGGTGTACGTACACATACCAGTACAACACAAACAGAATGGAAAGCATTCCAAACTTTTATAACCTGAACCGCACTCTAATTAAATTTGCTACTTGCCCTGCTTCTCCTTTCTCTTTCCCTATTACAATATTTGTTTCATTCGTTTTGTTCCGTTTTTTTGTGTTACCTAATAGTCTTTGATGAGGAAACACAACTCGTTAAAAAATAATGGAGTGAATGGAATCCGACAGTGGTGCACAAAACTATCGTGCCTTTTTTTTCTTCAGTGTATATAATATCGGTTCATTGTACATATTAGTATGGCAGTTCTTTCTTTGCAAACAATAACTTATACAGGAAAACACCTTTATGCTCAGCTCATTTATTATTGCAAAGAGCTCTAGCTCTACTCCCTGGGGTAAAAAAATGGTGTACCAATACCAATACCAAACATGGAAACTCAATAGTAGTACCAGACCAGCAGATGGATCGAATAAAATAAAAGATGGTAGAATTTCATTTTTCACTTACCAATCGGGTCCACATGCGTTAAATGGTCCACAAAGTCGCGCTTTCCTAGGTATACAGTGATCTAAAGAAGAAAAAAATATATGCTATGTTAAAACATTGCCACAACGTGTTTTTCATCCTCATGTTCGGCTCATAGTGTAACAATCTGTCATCCTTTATACTAACATCCATTAGAGAAAACAAGGGTGGGTAATGCACTGAAGCGAAAAAGAAATCCATAATCCATCTTGTCTCCGTCATGCCCTTTCAATCCTCAACAAAAATCTATTTTTCACGCAAAAACCGGAGGGCATGCATGTGCCCACCGTAGTAACTGAAGCCACATTATATAAAGGATAGGCTTATGGTCTCCCCAACAATTTCCTCTCCTGATAAACGTTGAAGGTAAAAGTAAGAAGGTGAGTAAAGAGTAAACCAACAAAAAATCAATTCGGTAAAAGTTTTGCACTCCTAATATCACATCACACCACACCGGTAGGACATGACATGTAGACATGGCACAATATGTTATTGGACAATAATTGTGCCATAAATCACACGACAAGATTGGACACAGCTACAAAAATTATATCTATAACCGACGGTATGTACGATTCTTTTACGGTTAATAATAGTATGACTTTCCTCAAAATTTATACAGTGTGGCACAACCTGGTGTTTTAGCTTCTATAATATGTATATACATATATATGTTTGTTGTAAGTAAACTGATGGTCTTCCAAAATTCAATTTAGATTACCTTTCCATTTGGCGAGCTCTTCTTGAACACCCTCGTCCCTTGCCGTTTACTATTATCGTCCATTGTGACTCTATTTATTAGTTCTAATCAGTCCTTCAGTTGGATGTCTTCTCAGGATATCTGGAAGGTTTAACAAATAAAAAAATATGTTGGATGAAGGATAAAAATCAGACATTACCAAACGTATTGTGATCCCCTCTCTCAATCCCCACATTACCCCCAAAAGAAATATATACCTTACAAAACATGATGCAAGCAAGACTATCTCATACACATGGCATCAAATAGTTTAATGCGAATTAAAAATTCGTAGAAAGTAAAAAAAAAGTTTGATGCAAAATTTTCAAGTATACCACCAAAAAAACGGTTTAAAAATAAATCTAGATAACTAGTCATTTGTGAAAGCTATATCAAGATTAATTTCCAATTCAAGAACGAAACTTTTCCAATTTATTAGTACGAAAAAGTTTTGCATAGTGAGTGAGCATCATCAGAAAAACGTGAAAATGACATTGGTATGGAGTTATTCATGCAAAGCTCCAACGGTGAAAGCAACGCTACATCTACAATATCCTTATCGTAAAGTAATTTGAATTTGTAGAATGTTGGCAGATGTCTACACTTACATGCTTAAACTTTATGAAAGAATGCAAGCAATAATAGATCTTGTATTACATTCCTATTTGAAAATGCTGAGGACTCGTGTAATATTTCTTCGTTCTAAAGTGACAACAATATAAGAAAAAAGAACAGGATATAAGAGATAAGGAAGAAAAGGGTGCTTAGTAGTACTCGGGTCTGGTAGTAGTAGTAGTAATGAACAATGAAGCAATTATTAACCTGCGATCGAAGATCAATCAAAAGCAGGTTTTTTAGAATGGATCATAGTCTGTCTGTCTGTCCGTCCGTCTGTCCGTCTGTTCGCACGATAACTTTTACACCGTTGAAGATTTTCAAAAATTCTTTTTGCTAAACGATACCTTAGGTCAAGCTCTTGGCTAAGTTCTAAGATGAGCAAAATCGGTCAACGGTAACTGGGTCAAAGGTCAAGGTCAAAAAATTTTAATAGCAAAACATGGCTTATGATACATCAAAATGATGCTATTTTTCAAGAAAAACTCAACTATGCTAATATCAAAGTTCAGAAATGACCCCAGCGTGACCTATAAGTGATTAAAGGTCAATTTTTGAAAAAAATCTCAATAGCAGCCACAATTATGAAAATTTTCAAATCTTTTTTAAACCAATGAACTACTCAGACACAGCTTATGCTAACTTTATTCAGCATAAATGCTAGATCGCAGGTTCCTATATATCTGCCTATTGTCAGGTTTATTACTTTTCTCCGGTGAAATATTTCTTTCTTTGTATTCTTACTGAACTTTAGTGAAAGACAGTGAGTTTCCTGTTCCACTTGCAAAATTCTTGTTAGCTTCCGTTTCGATTGTCAAATAGAAGAAAATGTTGAATGAAAAGTTGTAATAAGAGGTTTATGTTCAACACTTAAGTTCAGAATCAAATTGCAACGCAGTTCTTTCAAAAAACTCGGTGCACTCCAAACTTCCAGCTGGGAACTATTGTATTTTACTTATTCACGTTGGTATATATTCTTCGAAATAAAAATTTCTAAAACGACATTAAAAAGGTTTCTTTCAGTTCAGAATCATATTTTCTACTCCACTTTCACATTCTTTCAAGTACCCCACAAAAAAATAAGACGATGAGGTGAGGTGTGTGGTGGAATGTACGCTACATAAATACAGAGCGGATTATTTTTCAAATATCAAGCATAATCCGATGAGAATAACTTTCACTGAGGTGCTCTTATGTAGGCTTCTACCTCTCCATTACATTGCGCATTGTTCAAAACTATCTCGGTTCTACTTAAGTTATACAAGTTAATAACTTGAGTCAAGGTGTTGATGATGTTAAGCTTCACTTTTAATCCGGTTAGATACGTCTCTTTTGGCACTACTACAGAGTAGTATACAATATCTTCTTTTGTTGCGAGAGGAACTGGCGACGGGGGTTGGACCCTAAATATCTTTTTTTTTCTCTGACTTTCTTTGTCTACAACAGAAAAATGTACCTGATGCTTTCACCGTCTCTTTATAAAGCTTGAGATGGCCCTTGTGTGGAAGAGAAGATAAGGAGAGTGAAGTATGCACGGTGGAACATCACATATAAGCTTCTAAAACACGTCACAGAGAAAAAGATGAAGAACACAACATGTCGCGTCTGACAGCTTCATTCAAAAGAATAGAAAGAAAGTGTTCATCTTGAGCTTTTATGTTCGCTCATATTCCTCACTTTCATCACACCCTTTATCTCTAAATGTACGGAAATTCTTGAACAGGATCTTCTTTGTATAAGCCGAAAACTATCATATTACATACTTTCCTTTCTTTATTTTCGGCTTTTATGATTTTAAATATTCGAACTGGAGTTCGAAGTTGTCTTTCATCGACTCACAGTTTTTCCTAATATTATATAGTACATAAATATAACAATGCGCTTAGTTCGCAAATACTGGTTTGGTCTCAACACTGTGGTGTGACGATATGCTTTTCAAGTACAACTTGGTTCAATTCATGCATGCATGTATATAATATGTGCAGTTCTTGCTGACGTGCCACTCGAAACAGTAGCCTTTTTCTGATGGTTTTAAGTTGCCTGTCACTAGCTGAGTAAAGTGGTTTGTGCTAGTGGTTTACACTTCAAAATAACTATAACTTTAAGTACATACATATACTTATTATTACTTCATATTTACAAAGTTATATATATATATGTTCACATACAAACACACACAAAAGTTCAGATCACGAACTATGAGAAGGAAGAATATGAGAGAGGTGGACTTGAATATTATTCCAGTTGTTACATGTTACAAGTTACAACTACAATAACACACACACATATTCGATTATGTATTAGTAGTGTGGTGTATGCATGTACGTGTGTGGCGAAAGGGAAAAGAGTCAGAAGATTACAAGACCGAGTCATTGACTATGTTCATACATACAAAGTTTTATGTATCGCACACAATGCTAAAAAATTATATAGAGATGATATATAAGTTTTCCACAATGCAGCAAAGCTGTAGTATAGCTAACAGCAGTTGAGAGGACTAAACGCGTACTTTGGGATATTTTCCTTGGAATTTGCTAGCTTTTCCCCCTGTGCTCCTTGTTCTCTGCTGTTAAAGATTAACCACAAAAATGAAAAGAATCCCAGATTCCACTTTCTTCACTGGTGACTTGCATCCACTACCGTTGCTTTCGCTGTTTCCCTGTAGATAATTCGTTTACAATTCGTTCCTCTATTCACCTCACTCACTGATAAAAATGTATGAATGTGTGTGTATATCTACGATGCTTTTTGCTCTACACAACCACCCAAGCGAAGAAGACAACAACGAGAGGCTTTTGAGTTTAAACCTCCAACCTCTGCTACTACTGCTGCTGGTAGCAGCTACTTTAGGAGAAAGTGCTTTTGGGAACCGAATGATATTAAAGTAAATATTGCGTTCTCCATGCACACACACTGTGAATTACAATGACAAATAGAATACTGATAACAGAGTGAAAAGTTGTGTCAGAGAAATCAGAGGAAACTATATCGGCTCTGCCTTAGCTTTCGCCTTCTCGGCTCGGGTGCTGATCCAGTTCTGGTAGGAAATGCGAGCTTGCCCTCAGACTTAAAGAGCGTTTGTTCATATATAGAAAGAGAGAGAGAGTACAGCTGGAGAAAAAAATCGATCGATCTGCTTAAACTATTGTGGAAGCTTATCATTGCTGACTGCTTCTTCTTCTCCTTTCCACTTTCAGAGTGGTTCCAGGAAGTTGTGTACGGTAAAAAAGGACGAATTCTCTTTTATCACACAAACAAGCCGTAATGGTTATTCATATGTTAGCTTTTTCTCTTTTGTATTCACACCAACACCAACTCCCCCACTTGCAATGTAATTGTGTACCAATGAAAAGTATATCGTGAGCACATTTTCCATTTTACAGAAAGCCCAAGTTATGAAAAAACCGGCTTGCCTTTCCCTAGTTAAGCTGTGAACTGCTGAGTTCTCAGTTTTTTTTACAAATGTGAGCAATAACCATCCACTCTACTACAGAAGACTTATAAGTTGGAGTTTTTATAGCACCCCATGATTTTAAGATGTGATATCTTTCATTTGGTCTCAATTTCCGTTTCATCCTTAGGTTGACTTTGAAAAGAAATATTTCATTTGGTAAAACGTTGGCAGTTGTGTGGAAATGGACTTTTTGTCTAGAGAGAGTAAAA
This sequence comes from Orchesella flavescens, assembly GCA_964034955.1. Classification (NCBI taxonomy): domain Eukaryota; kingdom Metazoa; phylum Arthropoda; class Collembola; order Entomobryomorpha; family Orchesellidae; genus Orchesella; species Orchesella flavescens. Next base: position 36,194,770 of record OZ035955.1, read on the forward strand.
GTAAATCGCTGATCTGAATATTTGTGTCGCGAGATCCTTTGATTCTCTCCAACGATATCAACCAGTAAACAATAAAGCTCTAGTATTTTTCTCTACCACTGTGAAAAGATGAAAGAAGAAAAGAGTTTGTGAAATCAAGAAAAATATAAACTTCTTACATGGAACGAATGAAATAAATTTTGAGGAAAGAACCGTTTTTTTTTTGCAATTTCTCAACAAAATCAATGTGTGCAATTTAGAAACTGAGTGACTCTTCCCAGCATTTTGTTCAGTGCGTTTATAATCTGTTGTTGGCAATCATCGTGGGTGGTATTACCTTTGACTTTTAAACATGTTATTTTACTCATTACTGACATTTCATGTCATAATATTATGTTGGGTTCAGTTTTACCGCGATCTCAACTTTTCACTTCCTGTCGTGAGTAAAATCCGCTTTGGAGACAGTCTGGAGAAAAAAGAGAGTTCCAACCCCTTCAATCCAAACACAATGATTTTATGTCCTACTTCCACTGAAGAGAAACGTGGTTGTAAAGGAAAGGAATGTACTCAGAGGAAGAATTCATGATGTCGACTGGGTTGGTTTCGGTTCCTATACTTTCTCTCTCTCTCTCTCATAAAAACAGTCCGAAATCGTTTGAATCAACAAAGTACACGAAGCATAATAGGGCAGCAAATAAAAGAGAACTGAAACAATCAACTGGGGATGATTTTCTTCTAATACTGGAGATTTAGGAGCGTCATGTTGAGTGGAAGTAATTTCACCAAAACATGCTCCCAACAAAATAAAAGATACAGTAACTAACACAATAACGGTCTCAGAGAACATAAATTTTGTAGGCATATACATAAATGGAAGCCAGTAGCATGAAGTATAAAGCAGTTTTGCCATTCCTCTTGAGAATTCATTAGGATTCAAGGGTCATGTAAGTATCTAATTGGCCAATATTTAGGGACAGTAAAGTGGTTTCCATTTGTAATTGAGAAATATATATTTATATTATCAATGTAATATTATGTAAACTAGTTTTATTATATATGAAATGGAACCTCACAATCAGATGGAAATGAAACTCATTCCATATGTATGTAATATAGCTAGCTGTACATACTCATGATATTTTGCAAATCAATTTTGCTTTTGTAGCTCAAGTTTCCCTTATAAACTTGACAACCCACGACTACGTCTGCTATACTTTGAAAAGCTAAATACCCGTTGTAGAATGCTATTTCTCGAGGGGCCACACATAAACTAATGAAAAACACGTATGACTAAACATTTTCATTACTTGATGGAGGAGACATATGAAGAAGCATCAACAAAACTTTCTCCGTTTATAATCCTTTGTAGGCTTACATTTCTTCATTCAGTCGAGCAGAAAGGAGAACCAAAACGAAGCGCATATTACCAGAAAACATCATTTCCTAGCTAGGAAATTTTCACCAGACTCTTGATTTTTGCATCTACTCTTGCCACCTGCTCCTAACAAGAAACAACCATAACTAACTAGTTCAATCTTGTACATGAAATCATTTAAGATTTGTCATCTAGCTTAAAAACGAGGTGCGTACTTACTTCCTTCCTAAAGTTGCGAAAGCGTAAAGCTGTAGCCTACCTCTCTGTAATCCATTCAATCAAACCTGAATTGCGAAAAGACTTAACTATCTATTTCGAAACGGAAATATTTACAGGAATTGTATCTGCCCTCCAGCTATAAATCCATAAGAAGCTTTCTTCATTCTGACGTTGAGTAAAGAGAACAAATACATATCAACCCATCTTCAGAACCAAAAAATACTAAAACCTGAAAAGTTGGGCTAAGATGGCGAAAAGTCTTAAATAAATACGCTCACTTCTTGTTTATGTCTACATTATAACGGAAGGCTTACAACTACTTTAAAAAGTAATATATACATACATATTTACGTATAAGCGTGCTCAATAGATTTCTTTCTCTGCATCTTTGTATTGATTGTAAAAAATAATCTAGTGTAGTGTAAGAGAGAAGCGAAAAGGAAACTACAAAATCTAACAACTTTGTAGACGCTTAGCACAAGAAGGGAAATAAGTTTTTTATTCATTCCTTCCCCATGTTCATTTCCTGTTAAATCACATGTGAAATCACGTTCCCAGCTATCGTACTACTCAGCATTTGGTCTGAAACTGGTGCTTGAAGATTCTTTCCTTCCGGCACAAAACCAGTATTATAGCTCAAAGCTCAAACCATGAAATTTTTGCAATTGCAACTTGTCTCGCCTTTCTCAGCTTCCCAACTCAAATGGGTAGTGTAGTAGTAGTAGTGAACACAGTCTCCGAGAGACCGGTACAATAAGAGTCTTATATTCATGTTCATGAGTAGAAAAGGACATAAGTGAAACAGTTCATACCTTTTATATACACAAACATAAAATAATGAAAGAATTTCCTCTTGGTAAAGCTGGTTTATGTCTTGCCGCATCGCTAAAAGCAATAAATTTGCTACCGTGCGTAAACGAAACAAAAATACCAAGACGAGCACCACTAGTACTTCTACTACTGCGTTGCATTAGAATCTACAAAATATTTGAAGTATTTTATACTATACTCACGACCTTAATTCACAAGTCATGTTTGTCTAAATAAGGCAAAGTGCTTAAACAACTTTTATTTTAAACCTTGAGCAAGTATGAATGCTGACTATAATAAATAATATAGGGTATACCAAGTATGTATTAAATGTATGTGCTAAAAGAGACGGAGATCAATAGTCTTAGTTATAACATACTCTTTTGCAATCCACTTTCATTTTTCATTTTCCTATTTTTATGTCTCTCAAAGCTTATGTAATTCTGTATAAATGAATTCCAGTTATAATGCATTTAATTTTATCTCTGTCTGGCGCCTGATTGATGTGTGTCCCCCAACCTAAGCTTCGTTTGTAACAACCACAGAATTATTTATGACAACTTACAATTTTGGGTTGGTGCATAGAAGGAAAGAAAGGAAGGAATATTAATAATTAATTAATCAGTATCGTTCGTTCAAAACAACCAGCAGCCGTGTCGTTTCTCTTTCTAAGCCAATATTGTAAATATTAAGTGTACAATTTCTTCAAATTGGTTTTAGAAAACAGCATTTCCTCATACTTGTAAAACCATATTCAGGCAGTCTCGTGTCAAATAAATTTTGGCTGTCTTTACCATTGAC